>OY744526.1:114650696-114695696 GCA_963556195.1 Sepiola atlantica
TTATATATGTGCTAAGGAGTTGGAATTCTAGTTTGAAACATAACTCGTGTTTCGGGGTTAGAGTTCAGTGACTGGCGTGAATAATTTCTCTCTACACTGACGATTAACGTAAGGATGAAACATTTACGTATGTAAATAAAAAAAGTACAGATATTTATAATTATTTGTCGCCTCCAAATCTCGACTGGACTCTGTAGAAAGCAGTATTAACACATATGTGATCGTGGCTTAAATGCGATGTTTATTTTAATTAGTAGAACATTTACGACAGCTGCGTTTAAATAGTATTAAGATTTCGCTGATTTATCGGGACTAAAGCGTTGGAATTTGAGTTTGAAACTTAACCCATATTCCGAGGTTCGAGTATGTGAATAATCCTTCTTTACACTGACGATTCCCGTAAGGATGAAACGTGTGCGTATGTATATAAAAAAACAAATGTTTATAATTATAATAAATATTCCCAGACTTCCTGTATTCTCCGCCTCTTTCGATAACTATTACAAATGTTTCAACAGACGATTAACATTGCTTTCTTATTAGCAACGACTATAACTCATTTAAGAGTTGGATGGCTATAAACCTCCATAAGGTCCCACTACTATTTGCATCCTTCCAGTTACGCAGTTACGGCCAGGTTAGTTATCTCCCTCATCAGTCTTTCAATTATCTTTAATTCTTCACCATCATTTGAATGATGTCACACGAAACTAGCACCATCACGGTGTATGCGTCTTACTTTTGTAGTTTATAATACTTCTTGAAGTTTAAATATATTATTATTATTATTAGTAGTAGTAGTAGTAGTAGTAGTATTAGTATTATTATTCATAGTAGTCTCAACGTTTAGATGTTTTTAGTTGTTTTTGTTTGTTTGTTTGTTTTTTTGAACATCAAGTCAATTCCCTTGACCTTAGATATTCAAGCTGTACCTTAACACCTTCGCCATTCCTAACAGGCAAGCCTTTTGCAGAATTGGAAAATAAATTGTCTCGTCAATCTGTCTAAGCCATTTATGGTGGCTTTTCGTTATGGTTCTAAGCCCCCCAATTACAACGGGGATCACCTTTACTTCTTTAAATTTCTATAGTCTAACTAATTCCCATTTTAGATCTTGACATTTTTTTCATGTTTATTCTCCTGCACTCTGGTATCGAAGGGGCAGGCTATATCAATGATTAAGCAAGTTCTCTTGTTTTTGTTCAGAAAGACTAAGTCGGGTTTTGAATGCTCAAGGACCTTGTCAGTTTGTATGCGCATGCCCTAAATAAGTTTGGCATTGTACTTCTCTTATACAACTTCTGGCTTATGCTCATACAACTTTTTGTTGGGTCCAATTCGTAAAGTTTGCATATATTCCAGTGTAGTACCTTAGCGACTCTGTCGTGTCTCCATTTTTTATACTGATGTTGTGCCAACATTGGGCACTCGGCTACAATATGCTTCTTCTACTTCTTCTTCTTCTTCTTCTTCTTCTTCTTATTATTATTATTATTATTATTATTATTATTATTATTATTATTATTATTATTATTATTATTATGTTTAATAGGAGTTAATCAATATTTGTTTCAAAGAAAGTTAGTTTCCTTTCAATAAGGCTATGACAAAAACACAACTGTTTTTCTTCTTCAATTCTCTACGCATTAAAACACAACATATGACAAACACGCCAAGCAATGCAGTGCATAAAAAAATTATAGCAGCAATTATAATCAACGACAGACACAAAAAGGCAACACAAAACAAACACCTCGTGTATACGTGCGTGAGTGCGTGCCTCCTGTATGTGCTGTCTTATCTTTGTATATGCCCGTGTTTTCTGTTATTTTATTGCCTCCCATTTCTGTTACACTTTTTCGTTTTTTCTTTCGTTTTTTTGTTCCGTTTCCAGATTTCAAAACAGAATCACATCATTTCATTGTTTTGTTCTTTTCCCAGATTTAAAAACGGAATCACTTCTTTTCTTTTTTCTCTTCCCAGATTTAAAAACGGAATCACTTCTTTTCTTTTTTTTTCTCTTCCCAGATTTCAAAACAGAATCACATATTACTTTTTTTATATTCCCAGATTTTTAAACAGAATCACATCATTTCCTTTTTATTGTTCTCTTTACAAATTTCAAAACAGAATCACATTATTTCTTTTTTTTGTTCCTTTCCCAGAGTACAAAACAGAATCACATCATTTGTTAATTTTTTTCTCTTCACAGATTTAAAAACAGAATCACATTATTTCTTTTTTAAATTCTCATCACAGATGTCAAAACAGAATCACATCATTTTTTATTTTAGCTCTTTTTCTAGATTTTAAAACAAAATCGCACCAATTCTTTTTCTTTCAATTACATCATTGAAAGAAAAACAACCCCCAAACAATGGTGTGCTAAAACATATGGCGATCTAAACAGCACACTTCGTGTTCTGTCTATTAGACGTCACATCAACTTTTCTATTTTCCTAACATAGTTTCACTTTTTCATCGTTTACCTATGTCCTTTCTTCTACGGACAATTATTATTTTAAATTCTACTGAACTTTGTTTGAAAGCTTATACAATGTATATCTGTTACTCTGTTTGCATTTTGTTTTCTTTTCATTATTCTTTTTCTCTTTGTCTACTATAACTTTCGCTGGTCTCCGTATTCTCCATTCTTCAAAGTCGTCTCCTTCGAACCCGTACACTGATCTCGTGGAACGCTGGTTTTAAGCCTCTCTTGTAGGGAGCTAGTATCACAGCAGCCTAATCGCATGTGTTGTATGCTACGTATTGGACATCTAGTTGTTTTCTTTCGGAGTTAATGCTAGTGAGCAATCAAGATGCGTGCTTGTCTTGTATGTGTGGTAGTTTCAGATAATTGTTGTCTGTTGTTTGTTGATTTTTTTTCAGTTGCGGTGCGGTTATATAGTGCAGCATTGTTGGTGGTGTTGGTTATGTGTTTTGGATTTGTTTCGTTTTAATTTTCAAGAAGAAAAGTCAATACAGAGAAATGCTTGACTTGTAAGAATAATTGTCTTCGGAAATGTCTTTGTTTTGTTTTTGTTTTTAGTATGTTTGGTTTTTTCACGCCGGCTTACCGTGGCGCGTGTGTACCCAGACTTCATTTCCGCCAATTGGTATGTCTTGCCTTTTGTCGGTCATCGATATAAGCCCCTGGTATGAGTTTTTAATTTGTAGATCCGTTTTATTTCGTTCTTTCTGCAATGCTGTGTTCTGTACTGTGTTATAATATTGTGTGTCTTTATAAGTTGTAATAGTGTTACACTAGGAAGTAGATTTCTTGATCGTTTTTTTGTGGTTGTTGAACCTCACGTGAAAAGAAAGTACATGTTTCACAGACGTAACGTCCTCACAGCAATATGTGTAATACATGTAGGAGATGACGTTGTCACTCTAGCACGTGAGCATTGGGGATTCCTGTAAGGTATCTGAGTTGGGTAGAGTCATGGCTAAATCTGTCACTATAAGTTTTCAGATATATTAGAAGATTACTTTGCTAGGTGTTGAATTGTGGTGTGGTGTTTGGTGATGTAAGAAGTGTCGATAGATTGGTTGCTTTCCATCTAGCATTTATTAACGTTGTCTTTAACGGGGAGGTAATATATGGGTATGTTTTGTAATGTAGAAAATATTTAATCAGTAATTGTGAGACTTGTGTGTATTGTGATTGAAGTTATAGACTTCTGTTGTTAGGTTGTTTTTATTTATAGGTCAATAGTTTTGCTTGTTGAGTTTAGCTACCTGCTGTACTGCACTTTTGATAAATTTGTAGGGGGTTTTCTGTTTTAAAATTATGAGATTCGAATATCTATTTTCTAGTCCGTTGTGGTAAAGCAGATGTCTTTAATACGTAGGAAGGAGCTATATATGATCGATTTCCTAGTTTTCTTTGAATTATTTTTATAGAAATACAAATACCTTTGACTATATGTGATGTTGATGTACACTAATGTGGTGATGCGGCCATTGTTAACCTGATCGTTGGGGAAAGGTATAGATGTATCCGAGTATTCCAGTGTTAGTTACATGATATCGTAGTAGCTGTTTAGGTAAGTGTAGGATTTGAGCAAGGCCTGGTTGTCATGTCTCTATATGTTAATGTGTCAGCAATGTATCTGCAATAGTACATTGTGTTATATAGAGTATTTATGGATGTGTTTGTTTTCGAGTGAAAACATGGGACCATTTTGTCCCTATAACAGTTCCTTGGGTTTGTACAAAATAGTAGACTTAAAACTCGAAGTTGTTGTAGGTCAGAATGCATCGGTTGATGCCACAAATGCCCTGCATATCTTAATTGGGAAAGTTCCTTTGGTGCAAGAAATTGCCACGGGATTGCACTTCCTCGTCATGTGAGATGTTTGTTAAAAGTGACGTATAATTGATTACTTGATTTACCGTAATGTGTTAATAAAATTAGTGCTATATTACATGTTGTTGTGGATAGTAAGTCATATAATTTTTATGATATTGTTTATTTGGCCTGAACTAGATTCTGTTAGTGTGACAATACCCGACACAATCGTTTTAGCTGGATGTAAAATGCCAAGAGACTGTGTTAACTAGTATATGTAGAGTGTGTTATTTTGCGTGTAACTAGACTAGTGCTGACAGATCTGCAGCAGGAACCTTTTCCCAAAATTTATCCCGGAGGTTAATGGAGGTGGGTAGTGTGTAAAAACGTCCGAGTTTAGAATTTAAAGGAGTGAGAGCTTCAGTGCTGATTTCATATTCCTGATTAAGTAGGTTAGTTAATTCCAATGAGTTCCCACTGATATAGTGTGGTGGGGTCATCAAAGAATTTATTGTAGGAATATATGTTGTTCAGTTGTGATAGCAGTTCGAATATCTAATCGATCATGTTCATGATCCTGATGGCTCCTAATTGTTTCTCGGGGTTGATGGTGATGTTAGTGTTTTTAGTATGGCCGATCGTATGATTTTTGTGAGATTGTCAAGCTTGTAGATATGTATGTTGTTTTCGAGAAAAGCGTTGCCTAGCGTTTTTAGTGCCTAAGTTTATATGTGTGTTACGTTCGTGTTTTTTTCCCTTATGTAGTCTCATGGAGTGTATAGCGTCTGAGTAAACGATCGTGTGAGTGAGGGTATCGTGTTTTTAAGCAATTGCGCGCTTACGTTTTTCTGTGGACTTATTACATCTATATACATATAAATATACATCTAAACATGAATAAAACGATGACAGAAAATATATCCTCTTCTCTCTCTCTCTCTCTCTCTCACTCTCTATCTCTCTCTATCTCTCTATCTATCTCATATATATATATATATATATATATATATATATATATATATATGTATATATATCGTAACTTAAATAAATGTAATAGAATACCAAGGTGATATATAAGAGCATTTGATCTATCGTCTGGTGTCGCCGCGTGTGATATGGTATTGCAATATCAATTTTGATGTCTAGCCAGTATATTTACAACTTTACATTCTCATATGTGTGTATGTATATATTTATATATATCGTATACTTACTTAAATGTACGTATATTGGTATGTGTTACTCGTTAAACGTAAGCATTTTAAGCATGAATATGTCGTGTTGTTTTTGTTTCTAACAGAAAATGGAAGCAAAAGAAAATATCATATCATTCGTCAGGAAAGACGAACAAATCTGTGTTGTAACGAAGAGGGAAAATATAAAGATGAACAAAATAGAAAAAAAAATTTGATACGGCTAGACGATTTTGTCTTTCTTGCTGTCTCGGTCGATCAAATCAGGATTTTATTAACGTTACGTTTCATGGGTAGCGGTCAGATGACGAATTAGATCCGAGTCACGGACAAGTCAATTGACTTTCAGTTTTCTTTACAACTTTCTGACAAAAAACAGACAGGACACAAAACAGACAAGGCGACACGAATGTCTAATTTAGTTACTATATTTCTATGTTACATAGTATTATAGTTCGAACCAAGCTTGATACACGATTTACAAAAAGTGTCGAAAAACAAACAATAGTAAATTCTATCACGTAACCGATTAGTTAATCAAAAACACATAGACCATGGCATAGAGATATGGAATATGATGGGGAAGAATGGAAAATCTAGTTAAAGCAAGTGGCTGAAATGATTCCGATCTAAACAGATCTGAGAGGGGTAAGGGAAGTAAATACCAAGGTAATATGTACGATGTGAAAATAACTTGAAAATTAAGATTATTTCCAAAATCTTAGTAATCATATGACATACTGGGCACATAGAAAATAACTCAAGAAAGAAAACTACTTGACAAATATACCCAGTGAGCAATGTGCAAGCGCAATACCAAAAATAGCAGTTAAAGAGATGGTTAGAATACTAAAAATTATATCTGTTGGAGTCTCCGACATACAAGGGAATGTTTCGCATTTGGCAGGATGCCTCTCCACAGTAAAAAAAAAACAAAGAAAAAAGAAAAGTGGAAAAAATAGCTACACATCATATACATGTTGATTACATTCACATGTTATTATATTGTTTTACCCGAGTCTAAATCCAATCAGAAATATAGTAACTATTTACTCACGAATACTGTTGGTGTCACATGTGTCGCGATTGATAAAATAGACTTCAATCAATTTGACAAAAATGTTTCGTATCCTAGCACTGACGAATACCGCATATGTCTGGAGACAGATTAAGTATACCAGCCTTGTCAGTAGAAAGCAACGTCTTTAGCTGACCGCCAAATTAGTGATAATCTAGAAGAAAAACAGGTAGCGCGTCAGGGCACTCATGTCGCGGCGTAGTTAATCATCGTACTAGCAAATTCGCCAAGCTATTAAAATTCGTGATGTAATATTATGAAGCAACATAAAGTGAGGTATGGTTAACTGATAGATATACCTATCTCTCCGTCAATTACAGTGGTAGAGAAAGCATTACATAATCACCAACGATTTTAGAATAGGCCACGCCTAGCTGTGCATGCAAAGTTACCCCGTATAACTCGACCCAAATAGTATTTTAACTTTAACTTTTCAAAATTCATATTTTATTACTTTTCAATAAAGTATTAATAAGGTTCTGTTCATGGTCTTCTATGATCGAAGCGATGCGTTATTTTTCTTTTGAAACTACTGTGTTCATGATATATTTTCAGAGCCTTGTGCATAAGTTCTTTCCTGCACGTATGACTAAGGGTGAATGGTGGTTTGATCCCATTACCAACGTTTGTAAATATATAAAAACATGACATATGGAATAGTATTTAAATTTAACATAGCTGAGTCCATGTTCTATTATTTCAATGACGCACTCACTTAGACATATATCTTAGAAAAATATATCTCTGATTTTTATCAAGATTTGTATTATAATGGTTAGTTAGCAGTATCACGTAGAAATGCAATTTGCTTTTTCTAATTTATCTGCATAATTTCCTTTTAGTGATTTTCTTTTTAAATTATGTACGGTGTAATAATATCATTTAAAAAAAACTTCTGTAAGGTTTAATAATATTAAGTAGAACTTGTCTCTTTCGTCTCCTGTTGCTATTGTTTGTTCAAAATATTATTTAATTACATGAAACGAATATATGTTATTCTTTATCTATTTAAATGTGTAACAATTTATCTCATTTTTAATATTCACTTTCGTATTTCCATACACACGCATTAAGAATTGGCGTAGTTGTAAGCAGAAATGTTTAGCATTTAAAGCATTAAGTATGAAGTATTTTGCCAATATTATAAGTAGAAAGCAGTTTTTATATATATATATAAAATAAGTATCATTTGATTTGTTTAGTTTATTATCATTTATTTCTTTATTTTGAATTTACATATTAACTGTCTAAGTTAAAGAAAAGTGGAATATATTTTGATAATATGCTTTTTTTGTTTTAATTAGTAAATACATAAAATATTTATTTGCATGCATCTTTTATTTTTTAATTATTAAGCAGTCATTAAGTATATATATATATATATATATAGATATATATATATATGTATATATATATATATATATATATATATATATATATATATATATATGTCGTAACGAGCGAAAATATCAAATCTTTTTAAAAGGAGAGACAAACAAGTTTAAAATAACACGAAAGACACCTAAACTCCGATCAAGCTTGACCTCTTTCATCCAGTCATACTCCTGGGAAAATTGGAAATCTCATATAATGAAAATGGCTTAATAAAACCAAAAAATACGTAATCGTCTAACAATATGTTTTAATTAAAAAGCGTGTACTATTTATTGACTTTCTACTAAAATAAAAAAATCATCATAAAACACACATACAAAACGGACCACACCTGAATAAATATAAGGATAGAGCAGACAGCTCTCTGAATATTACAGCTGATCGGACAACGCAAAGCTAATTAAATATGCACATATATTCCTGCACATTTATGGAATTGTGGAAGTATAGAATAAGCTCACATGTGCATATCGTTTAGTTCATACGATATCTTAAATATAATTGTTTAGACTGTATATGAAAATAAACACATATATTAAAATAAAACTATGACATTTAGAACATATTTTAACAATATTTGTAATTTAGTTATCTGTAGCATGCTTTCATAAATGCGCATGCGATTGGTTGTGGATCTGTGTTTTACAGAAAAACACTTTACTCGATAGACAATAGACAGAAAACGACTTAACTTCGGAACATAATTGTGTCATACATAAGATAATCTACCATTACATAATGCAAACCAATCATCCTGAAGATAGCTTTGTGTAGGTCGAAATACATTTATTAAGGTCTTTAACGCGGATTGTTTAGTTTTTACACCTTTGCTATATATATATATATATATATATATATATATATATATATGTAGCAAATTACGATAAACTAAACAATTCACGTTTAAGACGTTAATAAATAATTGTATGCATCTTAATCACTTAGGAAGTGAGACAATCAAAGTAGTAGTGAGCGAGAAAAACAACGACCGCTGGAATCACCAATAACAATTATTACACAAAAATACATGTATATATATATATATATATATATATATATATATATATATATATATATATATATATAGAGAGAGAGAGAGAGAGAGAGAGAGAGAGAGAGAGAGAGAGAGAGAGATATTAATTAAGTCCCTGGCATAAACATTCAACACTGTTTCTTATATGTTCGGTTGTTTCAGAAAACTACCATTTTTCTCAAACGGCATTTAACAAAAGTTTCAATATGAATATTATTTTAAACTACAGCATAATAGATGTTGTTAATGAAAATCTAAGGTAACATAAAATGTATCTATCTGAAATCGCAAAAGAACAATTCGATGTCAAGATAGAAAAGAATAAATAAATCGTGGTTTACTTTTAAAATATTTCCCTCTTAACAAGATACAATCAGGCAGGGGTTCTAGAGAAAGGCATAATTAATGTATCAGCCCCAAACTAAAAGAGTTTGTGTAATATTCATTTTCTTTCATTCAATAAAGCATAAATAATGCAAAACACATCTCAGTATCAGATGTAACATAAGCAAAAAATTGCGACACTTGTTTAAATATATTTGTTCATTTAAAACTTATCCATGAGGACAAAGGCTGTGTTAAAGAGTAATTAGCGACATGTTATCAATTCACAGATGTCACAGTGTCAATGGATATAAAATTGCTTTTATCAAAATTCAGCCCAAGTTACGTGTAAAGTGTTTTGGGAAATAAAATATGATATAACTCAAGAGAAACAATCAAAGCAACTAGTAAGAAAGTAAGTATTTTTAAGGATGAAAAGTATTTTGTCAGTTTACAATTATGGAATGTGAGGTGGCGGTCACAGGACACAGACTGATAACCTGGGTGTTCGAAGTGCGAATCTAGTCGTTCCACAGAAAGACTTTTACTTGGGATGTTGGCTACCTGTATGTGGTCCATCTTGTAAGTACCTGATATCTTTCTAGAAATAATTCTAACCAGAAAAATGTCGGAGAAATCAATGCCACAACAGAATCATCTCATTCATACGAAATGAATGAATGCATGAATGACTGTTTTTGAATTTATTCTTCTAAATAATTACCCATGGAGTATATCCTTATTGATATAATTGTGAGCTTACTAATCATAGTGTGTTATTTTACTTGTTAAGTATTCATAATATAGGATCCTTTTATGTTTACTCTTAAATTGATTTTCAGAAACACTTTTATATCTCAATCTAAATACGAGGTATTCGGATGGTTATTAACTATTACAAGATAACGCTTAGTAGTTATATTAATATTTTTGTAGTTGATAGTAATTTCACGCGGACTTTAGTTTTCATTAGATTTCTGTTCGTGATACTTATTTAATTATTCATGATGTGATTATAGTATTAATTTCAGTCAATATTTATTATTCCATTTTAACTTAATTCTTATTTATACACTTTATGTATGTAGTCTAAATTATGAGATATTTATATAAGAACCCAACTACAGTTCATCATCAATTGTAATTTCTTCATTCTACTACGATAGGCATTTGGTTGCTTTTACTGTATTTCAGATTAAATTCATTTACAGGTATTTATACTAGTTATTTCTGAACCATTAATTCATGCATACCGTTTAATGGGGGTTGATCATTTAAAGCAAATGAATGATTACTTAATAATCCCCGGTCCTGACACATAGATTGCGCTACTAATTAGAAGTCTATATAACAGTTTTATAAAGATAACTTTTCATTGGCATGTGTCAAAATATAAATGAAATCGTATAAATATTTTACAGATAACAGTTATTTAACTGAAGAAAAGTTTGTAAAAATATTTAAAAAATGGAAAAACATAAATTGCGATTAATTGATCATTATGAAGTGTGCCTTTTGTTAGCCTCTATTTCCACATATCTACCAAAATTCACCAGCTCACAGATCACTGTCTTGAAATGGAGCTTATCAATGCGAATTATTAAATACGGTTAATACCATCATAATGCATGTCACTCTATGAAATAGTCAATCGTCTCTCGCTCTCAAAGCTTCCAATTATACCCAGAAACAGTTATATGCTGTAGTCATTCACAGACAGCTATATCGTCGTCAATTAATCAATTGTGGTCCTAGACGTAGCGTGTGTGAATATGTTTTTATATAGTGATGAACATACGTATTTATAACGATTATCATTAATATTTTTATTCTTATCCACATCAACATCATTTCTTTATTTAAAAAAACATCCCATTTATTAATGACGGTATGAATAAACAATTACATTATGAATTGTAAATAGCCCAAAAATGAGATAATATTGTGTTTAATAGGCAAACCACAACCATGAGGGGTCGAAAATACGTCAAGATCTTACGACGTTATGTTTAGTCCTGGCGATGTTATACGCTGATTGGCGCTTTTTTTAAGTAAGGAAAAGAAACCAACATCTTTGAAGCAAAAAAATTGAATAAATGAATTTTTCATTTAAAATTGCACGATTGTTTGTTTTTAAAAATATTGCACTTAAATACATTATAATCCGTGCTTCAAAGATGTTGATTTTCTTTCTTACTTAAAAAAGCGCCAATCAGCGTATAAGATCGCCAGAACGAAACATAACGTCGTAAAATATTGACGTATTTTCGACCCCTCAGGGTTAATACAACCAATATGAGGAGGAAGAAAAGAAAAACAAAACATTATAAGACAGTCTCGCTTCACAAGGTTGTTTTACAACGAAAATTCGCGAAAAACATGAAATAAATGGATTTTTAATTAAAAATTGCACGATTGTTTGATTTTGAAAATATTTCACTTTAATATATATATATACATAAATATATATATATATATATATATATATATATATATATATATATATATATATATATATATATATATATATATATATATATAATGTATTAGAAGTATTTAAACGATTAAAACTATGTGGAAACAAAACAAAAAACCCTTTTTATTCTGAGTCCCTCGGTGGAAAATTACCTTGAATGTAAGTAAATTTACTTGTTACACTCACTATATTAGTTTGCTACCAAGAATTTACGTTAGTCTTGACATTATTTTAGGGGTCATCAACTGTTTATCATATATATATATATATATATATATATATATATATATATATATATATATATATATATACATATGATGTATACATATAAACAACTCATATGCATGCTTAACACTACAAAACAGATTTGCGTCACGCTTTAAATAGCAAGATGAATGAAAAGCATGTTTATTTGTTTTTCTATATTACTACGATATATCAAGATTTAAATCACTACACTCGATAGTTCACTGTGAAGACTATTACGTTTCAGTAGTCATTATCATTCTTCAAGAAGGTCAACATAATTAAAACATAACTGTAGTTAAAATTTTTAAAAATTGTAAAAATATGTCGGAGACACAATTGTGCTACTATCTCTGATATTTGTTTTCCTAATTTTGTAAAGCAGAAGGTTTAACATTATCTCAGCTAATTGCATCGCATAATTCGTTCGGAGCTGAGGTTAGAGTGGTTGCTAAGAAACGCATATCGGTTCGCAGTTGTCTCCAATTGTTAAACATTACTCGGGAAAATGTCTAAATCTTAGAAGATAGTAAAGTGCTCTACAGATGCCAGATGTTTATCTTCCGACAACCTACGAGTTGAATTATATATATATATATATATATATATATGTATTATATATATATATATATGTGTAATTTTGCAGCATTCCTTCTTTTATGCATGTTAGGTTAAACAGCAGCGCTAGCTTCTGTTTATATATATATATACATATATATATATATATATATATATATATATATGTATATGTGTGTGTGTGCATAAACATATGTATATATATGTAAAGGGCCCCTTCCGAAGCAAGCATGAGCCGTATTAGCCCTAAGGAACGTACCCTCATTTAGAAAACATTATTTTTGCTTAAAAAACTCAAAACAGTATAAAAAACAATACTTTAGTTTTTGTAAGTGTTAAGAAATGTTTTTCGGCTAAAATTTGTTTTGTTTATTTACCAAAAATTCGCGGAAGGGTCAGTCTACACACACATAAAGTTTGGTGAGTTTAACTTTTATTTTGTGGAAGTTATTCAAATTCAAGTTATTCAAATTTAAAGATAGGACCCTTATTTTGGCCCACCCTGTATATGTATATATATATATATATATATATATATATATATATATATGTGTGTGCATATATATATATATATATATATATGTATATATATTATTAAAAATAACCGACAATTTTTGTCTGGCTATTTTAGTGTTGATCCCTTCAATTTTCCGGATTAAAATCTTAATCTCGGAAGGAAATTGGCTGATGAAACTGCCATAGTGTACATATTGGTCCAGAGTACTTTCTGACCCGTCTGGGTCCATCGTCAGTGGAATAATGACAAACAGGTAAAGACCTGGAGTGAGATGTATAATTAATTATGGCGGGAAAATTTAACTATGTTTATTAGGTATTATAAGCATTTAAGTATATTAGTGCTAGTGTTAAAATTAATCTTGTTAATAGCAGACCTGTTCATCTGTTTTAAAGTTATGGTGAAATTGGTTACGGTAAAATAGTTTGATAGTCTTGTTGAGTGGAGAAATGGATTCATTGTTCTTGTTATTATTATTACTGTTACTAGCATACATATATGTATATATATGCATATATATGTATGCATATATATGTTTATATATATATATGTTTGTATATATATATGTATATATGTATGTATGTATATATATATATGTGTTTATATATATTCATATATGCGTATGTATATGTATATATATATATATATGTATATATATGTATATGTATATATATATGTATATGTATATATATATATATATATATATACATATGTGTATGTATATATATATACATATGTATATGTATATATACACATGTATTTATGCATATATATATATATTTGTATATATACATATATATATATATGTACATATATATATGTATAAATAAATATATATACATATATATATATATATATATAATATAATATAAAGTACATTCAAGTAACCATGCTTTTATATATTTCTTTAAAATCTATTTGTTGGCAGACCGATTCGTTAACACCGAGCCATAATACAAATATATATATACCTTGTCATTTTCTATATATGCAACTCAAAATAAGAAAACTCAAAATAATCGTGTGCAAAACATCTTCAAGGAGGGGAATTGGGTTTGACTTCTGGTATGTGTGTATTCATAATTTTGACCGTGGATATCAAAGTGGTGGAACATTTTTTTGCTGAAGGAAATTGATTTTACCCATTCTTGGTTATGTATTCTTTTGGTGTACTATTCTATTCTTTAATATAAATCTATAATAGTCTGTGGTCAAATGGTTACGAGACCAGGGTTTAAAATCTTTTGATGGGGTTCGAATTGTTCGACCGGAGATGCCGTTAAGTAATTCCATACCGACGAGCGTAAAACGCGAAATATATGTATATCTATGGATATAAACATAGGTATTTCTTGATAATTGTTATTAAGCTAATATATAGGTAACCCTTTTCGATAGATAATCAATTAACGATTCATAAATATACCACGTTCAATGGTGTATCCCTTTTGAGAAATAATATTCTTTAGAATCACAGTACTTGTTTTTATATTTAAAGAATACCAGGTGCATTTCTCTCACATTTCAAAGCGTCATGGTTGCGTTGGCTGAATAATTACGAAACCAGGTTCATAATATTTAGATCTCAGGTTCAAATCGTTGGACCAGACATACAAGTACGTTATTCAACACTGACGAACCTAAAATAAAAACGAGAAACATATGTATGTCTATTGATATAAAATATATTTTTATTATTAATAATAATTATTTGATATATATATATATATATATATATATATATATATATGTGAAGATTTCGTATGCAAAACGCGATACACGCCATTGATAACATTTTTTAAAAGTCACTACAAAGAGTGTTGTATTTAAACACTCGACTACATCCCAAAATTATGTTTTACATAATAAAACATCGGCATAATTTCTCTTTTGATTTCAAATAAAACAAGTTCATAGTTTAAGTCTATATTTTATACATTTGTTTTTTATGGTCGTATGTTTCTATTTAAACAAATTGGATTTATCGCGTTGTGCATTCGAACTCTTCATATATATATATATATATATATATATATATATATATATATATATATATATATAAGAGAGAGAGAGAGATAAGTATATTGATATATGAATAGAATAATATAACAGAATAATATCTGACCCATGATGAATAAATTTATTTATCCGAGCAGAATAGTTTTTCACCACATAAAAGCTATATTACGAAGTTTAAAAACAAGATATCGTACTAGTAACATGTATGTCTATGATCCTAATTCTAATTCTGCTTAGACTCCATCTAATGATTTAAATTTTCAAAAATGTTATAATTGCCTCATGAGGGACTTTTACTATAATCTTTGATAATCTATCCCTTATCTATTATATATTACTTTACTCGATCTACCAAGAAATATTCTTAGTCTCATGAAAATTGAATTTTCGCTCTAGGAGTTCGAACACGAGTCATTGCCAGTGATGTCCAGCAATCTCTACACTTTCGATCAGTGTTGCAAATCATGTTGCATTCTCGCAATAGCTGTTTACCATTAAGTTCAGTTTTCGGTCATTGTTTCGGACAAAATGTCGTACACGTCTGCACTATCACTATTACAAGACATAATTATCCTCGTACGGCAGATTATGTTCTCGGTCGACTTCATCACTATATATGTTTGTAAACAGCGTACCACGTTTAGCGCTTAACTAATTCTCAACAAACTTGGTGAAAATATAATTCGGTGTCTTATTCAGAACTAATTTAAATATAGAATATGTAAATCAAGGGTAACATCATAGTAACGGTTAACATGACACTTTTGACGAGAACTCTAGTTCGATTCTTCCTAAAGTGGTTGTCCATAGTGTAGCCAATAAAGTAGCGTACCTTACAGGCCTACTACTATGACATTGACCTCAAAATGTTTTCTCGTAGTTTTAAGTTTTGCAGAATTTTCCTTTCGATTTTTCCAAACTTGCTGTATATATCTGATGCTATTTGATAACAATTATCTCCATCCAAAAATACAACTTGGTCAGATAAATACTTTTTAAGTTGTCAAAGTGTTTTATGACATAACTTCGGAAAACTTTCATAAGAGATGTAGAAGTGATGACTAGATAACACTTTGACCCATCTTTACTTCATAAGGCAGAGGTATTTAGTCACACAGCTTACATAGTGATGAGACTATTCCAATACTTTCCCCAGTTTCGATGTAATTACTGATTTTGTTGTGAATTCTGGATGCCGATACAATTGCTGATTCTCATTCCGATTCATTTCAAATGTTCAAATATTGGCTGTGTGTGTAATTTCGGATTAGCGTAAAAAACAGTGCAATACGTGCATATATTTTTACAAACGTAATAATACACTTGTGGAAGTGGCCGTACATTACACGAGTGGATATTTCCTACTATACGTTTCTTAATTGATTGAAAATAATTAGGCAACTAAAGAGGTGTATCTCTTTTTTAAAAACAAAGTGGATAAGAAGTATTTCGTCGTAAGTTTTAAAATTAAAACATAAAATAGACTATTTAGTATCTTATTTAAAGGAAGGTACTGTGAATAGAAAAGAAAGTAGGAAAAAAGACAGAAAACTGTTCATTTTTTCTTTTGTTCTAATATTTATCCACTTGTGAATATTTATTTACCATGCTATTTTTTACTGATGTCATTTTTTCCTAAATGTGTGTTTTTTAGTCTATAATTATATTTTGTACTGGTGGATTTAAATAAATCAATATTTATCATGTTATAATTAGTAGCATCAATAAAAATAAAGTGTTTAACAAAAAATAATTTAATGAATCGTTTTCTCATATTTATTTACTTGTGAATATTTACCATGCTATTTTTTCTGGTGTCATTTTTACCTAAATGTGTTTTTTTGTCTATAGATTAATTTTTTACTGATAGATTTTAATAAATAAATATTTATCATTTTATCATCAGTGTAACATAAATAGAAAATTAAGTTTTAAACGAAAAATAGTTGTTTAAAGATTCGTTTTTTGTAATTGGAAATTAGGCTAAGATTTTTCATATTTACATACCGATTCCGATATATCGAAACATTCCGATTTTTTAAATTCCCAATTCCGATGTATTGATCCCACACCATACTGACGTATGTGTTGGTTCAAGTTCTCTGACGGCATTGCAGAAAGTAGTGATGTTCACTGATTCCGAAAAGTTTCAACGCATTACTTTGTTAACAAATGCCGTTGGCCGATTCAAAATAATCGAGAATGTTGAAGCATTATACAAACTTTATATCTAACTGGATGGTTGTATATTTTATGGATGTACAATGACGATAGTATATAGTATCTTTGGTCTTCGCTATTAGTTAGATATTTATTTCGAAAGTGAAACCCATGGAAAATATCAAACACCCACTGGCTCAGTTTAGAAAATCAGAAGCAGATTTTATTTTCCTGTAATCTAGTTATACAATTAGTTAAGGCCATGGCGTCTGTTGGGTAGAAAATTATGAAAAATAATGTATTTGATAAAATACTGTTGTAAATGCTTAATCTTGCTTAAATACCATTGTATCAAAATGTGATCCAGTAAGCTATGGTGTACATATAGTTTTGAATAAACGAACACTGCAGATTAAACTTGAGAGACCCTATTGCATAATTGTGTCTGATATATTCCATTAGAATGGAGTGTTTGTTTAACTGACACCTAATCAGTTAACTACTCTATCTCGGTAAGCCGACTTGATATGTTTTCTTTACCCAACTTGCGTCGAAGAAGAAGTGTGTGTGAACAACAGCGGTCTCCGCAAATGTTTTTTTCTGTGTTTTCCTGAAGTTTTGATTGTTAATCAATTCCTGAACGAACTACGACGTTAATTCAAACGTCACAATTTACAGAAGTGAAATGCAAATGAAGATGTGTGTAAGAGAGAGAGAGAGAATAATATGGAAAGAGGAAGCGAAAGAAAAGAGAAATGTGATCACATCTGATAGAAACACGAATAATATGAAATATCGCTTTTGCAATAAAATAAGTAGTCATCTGTTACGATGTGCCAACGACATTACCAGAACATGTTCGCTTGCAATTGACCTTTATCGGTCCTTTTTATGACAAGATGAATTTTACCGGTTTCAGTACGCCAACTCGATCAATCGTCCTATGTGTTAGCACCTAATTTATACATTTAATTCTGAGAGGAAACTACAATTAACATGGAGAGCCAATTAAAAAATCGAGTAAAATGTCTACTATGTGGTTTTTACATTTTCTTACATCGTCGTCGTCGTAAACCAAGGTTCGATTCGACGTCTAATAAACACATTCGGACGTCGATGTTTAAAAAAAGGTTTAGTACAAACAAAAGAAGAGTAATATAATACGCCAGAGAGGAATCAAGTAGTGTCTCCTCAGAACCCCAGCGTGATTAAACAATAATTTATTGAGCAAGAATAGAACTAGTAATAAATAATACAACAATAAGATTATAATCAGTTTAAAAATGTCTCAAATCGAATTTCTAACAATATTTGACTGGGGTTTAATAGATAACTAGATCTTAAACCTACCAAGTATAACATGCAATATGTAGTTACTAAAGATATGAATCTTAAACTCAGAAAAAGGGAAATAAAGCAACATTCTTAACCTCTTATTTTAAGAAAGAACAAAATCCTAAAATCATAATTTTAACAACCAAAATTATATGTATATATATATATATATATATATATATATATATATATATATATATATATATATATATATATATATATAACACTTACATGTGAAAAAGTGTGCATCAACAGAACTATATAATGGTCACACAGGTATAGAAAATAAAATAATGATGTAATATCTTTATTAAGTGATTTAATTTTAATATAGGAATATTAATGTTCTATCTTTCTCAGTATAAAATTAATAGATTATGTAAACACATTTTCTAATTATTGGGTCTAAGTGTAACTCCTTGAACTCAGTTTAAAATATAGTTTTGAATTACATTCCGAATAAATGTTTCCTTAAATTTGCTTAAGTTTCTTTTAACCCAATAATATAATGCTGTGGTATGAGTGAATTAATGTGTGTATACTATTGCTAATTGTTCCCTATAATATATGTATTTAAATATTTATTATACAGTGTATTGAATGTTGACAAAGTTGTTTTACATGTGCCTAAATGATAGGCGTGCACAAGTTGGGTTGACTTACTTGCGGTAGATTAGAGTATGCCGATTGTATTGACATTTGGGTTTATGTTGAAGATAAAATGAGTGGGAACACGACTGTCTTACGCGTTTCGCGTGGGTAAAGTGTACGTGCGCCGGTTTTAAGTGTTTAGGAAGGTGAGAAGGGTTGTCTACTCGTAGAAAAAATAAATGACAACTTCAATGAGGTTAATTTTCATCTGGCAGATTTGGTTCGGTCTGACTCCTTTTGACAATTTTCTTAGGTAACTTTACAGTCCCATCGCAATGTGTAAACATCAAAACGCTGACTGATCGTCAGAGACTTTTCGTAATGTTTATATAATTACTTCTTTTCACCTCTTTCTCTCTCTCTCTTTCTCTCTCTCTCTCTCTCTCTCTCTCTATATATATATATATATATATATATATATTGTGTGTATTTAGGCAGTATTTTTTCATTCATGCAAACATTATTAACATAACAATTCTTCTGTCAGGTTATACCGTTGTTAGTCTTTTAAATTCTTCTAATTATTTGTTTCGTGTAAAAATCAAACAACTTGAGTCAATATCCATATCTGTAAACACGTTTTCAATTCTTTCTTCTGCACTTATTTGACTACACTAAATAAAGCAGTGTTACTTAAAAACATGAAAAATAAAATGAATATATACATATATCAATTTATATAATAATGTTTAATGCACCGTGTTCTTTGAACAATGTAGGTCTTCCTTTTTAAAAAGTGCTAATCTTTCACCAACTGTTTAGTCGATTTTTGCCATCAAAACCTTAAGATGATTCCAGAAAGAATCGAAAACGTTTAGAACAAATTTGTTTAATTTCAACACGAAAAAAATCATTAGAATAACTGAAAAGATAAAAAGGTATAACCAGCCAGAAGAGTTCTTATATCTTTAATAATGTCTGCATGACTATATATATATATATATATATATATATATATATATATATATATATATATAGTCATCCGCATACAGACTGTTTCGCAGGTCTTCGGTGAGGCTAGATCAGATAGTGCTTCAAGCCGAGATTGAAACTCAACCGTCGAGCTGACAGTCGACGTCTCTAACCCTGCGATATATACATACATATATATATATATATATATATATACATATATATATATATATATATATATATACATATATATATCTATCTATATATATATATATATATATATATATATATATACATACATATATATATACATATATATATACATATACATACATATATATACATATATACATATATATACATATATATACATATACATACATATACATATATATATATATATATATATATATATGTGTATATGTATGTATATGTATATATATATATATATGTATATGTATGTATATGCATATACATATACATACATATACACATGAATATATATATATATATATATATATATATATATATATATATATATATATATATATAGCATTCTCTCTGTAATACAAATCCTGATGAATAGTACATAGCCGATGAAACTGCCATAACTGTATATGTCGGAAGTACTTTCAGGCCCTCCGGGTCCATTTTCAGGGGAATCAAGTAAAGACCATACTGCATATATTAATATTGATAGGTATGTTTGGAGAGAATCAGATTACTAATACTTAAGTGAAGTTTAGACTTTAAACATTTCAGGATGATATCACTAGTGTTAAAGTTACATTTTTTAATTGCTGTGTTTTTATTTTATTTTGATGTGTTTCTGGTAGCGAAAATACATATAAGTTGGCTTAACTATTATAGATTTGTCGACGAGAGTTATCTCCTAGTAGCGTCATAGCTGAGCACCTTAATAATCAGCATTCATGTCCCCGCTCCTAATTACGAAAACTCTTATTAGGAAACACCACAATATTTGAACATACCAATAATAAACATAAACACACTATATATAAGGAGCCTAATACACCAAAACCAAAATGAAATAAGTTGTCTTCTGTAGGGGGTTGCCGACGGTATAAACTATGACATCTTCGATCGAATAAACTTTTATCGATCACTTCGAAGATAAATTCACTTTAAGCGGTGCTGTTATATCAACTGATGGCATCCTACCTGAGTTATAAACTTCACACTTACAGAAAACTAGAAATACTATTCATAATTAATCCAGTAAAAATAATTATATGGGGCTCCGATGTTGGAACACACATTTCATGAGTTCTTCAATTATCCTGCTAGTTTAGTATGTAATTACAGTTTTGTTACGATGAAATAATAACAAGCGTTTACATCGATCGAAAGTTTGAGACGTTGACAATGGCATACATTTTTTACGCTGAGTCTTTATGACTTCTTAAGGAATGTCGAACGGAATTCTTTAATCAAATATCGATAAGGAGATGAAGAGTTCCTCAAACACAAGGTTTATCATCTAGTGTTTATATTAAAGTAACTTTATTTTGTTATAGTTTAGTCCAACCAACACCGTCAACGTGTGAACCGAATTCGATTTGATTTTCGTTACTTATTCAACCGCCAAAAGGAATCTTATTTTCTGCTTATTTAGCCATTGGTTTTATCCGTATTGGCTGCATTCCTTGAAGATGCGGAAAGTAGAAGACAACGCTACGTGCGCGCCATTTAACTCGTCCACCTGAAAGTAGTCGCTAATATATTGCGTCTCACCTTGCTAGATATTTACTGAGAGTTGTGCTGCATGTTATGTATTAAAAAGTATTCGTACACATTAACAAAATTGGTGTATTTTAATGTGTAATCTACAAACTTAGTTAAAAAATTAGTGAAGAATTGTGTGTCGCCAGGATTTGTATTCGCAATTATCTAGACATAGTATTAAGATATTTGTATAAATTCATATAATTACGCTAGTCATTTATTTTATCATGCATAAATTGTTATTAACATTTTTGAAATTATTATTTTTAAAAGTAACCTATCCATATTCGATGTTTTATGCAGTTAAATATTTGTTTTCGGAATTCATATCGGACAGAGGAAGGGTAGACTGATGTTGGCTGATTCGGTATTTGCTTTCTCGATTCTGCTCGCAACTTGAAACTATTTCGTCCGATGTCTAGTAAAAGGCATGTGTTTTACACGCTAACTTTTGCGTTAGATGATATACGCACATATATTTATTTATATAAAATCTAATGCATAACGGTCTTGATGTTAGAGTGAAAAAGACTACAACAAGTCCCCTCTGTACTCCTAGCCAAATTACTGTATTAGCAATTGTATACTTATTTTAATTCCCAAGTAATAAATTAAATATAATAACACGTTGTTTCTTTTAATCGTTTATGGATCAGCTATCCGAAAGCAGACGACAATATATTATTTATTAGTGCTTAATGCAGCTTAAGATTACCGTTGGATTCTTCGTAAAAATGTTACTTGAGAAAAGTTGTCTTTGATCTTGTCACATGGATTTGTTTTGAAAGTAATCCCGGAATAAAATCATGTATAATACATTAGCGTATGATTACGGTTGATATAAATAAAATCATGTAGAATAATTTGAGCGTATATTCTATATGACTTTATTTTTAATGTAAAACGAACGATACGTATTTTATATATATTCTGGGGCGGAGTAGCCATAATTTATGTGACGTTTGAATTCTTAATAGTTTCTATCTCGTATATTTCCTTTTCAGAAAATGGGAAAGAATGATATATTCTGTTTCCAGATCGACTAAACATATGTCTTTCTTTTTAATACTGAATCACAACGGCGAACGTTTAAACTCATTTTCCTGTAGCGTTATGGTTCATTGATGGCGCGTGTACCCATAACCTGACATACCGTTGTCATACATCTCTTTCCCCAAGAGTAAGATACCCGTCATAAATCATTTGAATGTATTTCAAAGATTATTTTATCTCGAGTTCTTGCTATCAACGTTTCCACATGAACATTCACACACACACACACACACACACACATATATATATATGTATATATATATATATATATATAGAGAGAGAGAGAGAGAGAGAGAGAAAGAGAGAAATATATATATATATATATATATATATATAAACATAAATAATATACTCAAACTATGTTTATTTTAATATAAAAGCTCTAATATATATTGAGCACTTTTGAAAACTAATGGTTTTGTTCTATTTTGTTAATATTTGAACTTAATTAAATAATACATACATACATATATAATATATACATATTTATATTAATATGTATATATATATATATATATTAATATATATATACATATATATAAATATAAATATTTATATATAGATATATATACATATATATATATACATAAATATAAATATATATGTATACATATTAATATATATATATATATGTATATATATACATAAATATAAATATATATATACATATTAATATGTATATATATATATATATAATCATATGGAGTTATTATAAACACTTTTTAGCTATGAGCAGGAAATGAAAAGCCGTTTAATAGTAAACTAGCTGGATACATAGAAAATATATCAGTCATATGAGAACTATTTACTTTATTCATGCAATATATGTAATTAGATGCTTTTCCTTCCAAGTAAAACTAATAATTTCAATTCTTATACTTTGTTATTTTCTCTGCGTGCTTTTTGGATTAATCTGTCACTTTCGTGAAACGTTTAACTAATTTCTTTATTAATCTACTTCTGTAGATTTGTCTTATTCCGCGTTTAATATTGTTTAATAATATTGGCTATGTTCATGTATTTAATGTTCTTTCAGCGGAAACGTAAAGTTATAACTTCATGAGGAATTCCGTGCACATATATCTGAACTGCTTTTTGTAGTTTTTATTAAACAAATTTATGTTATAATATAATTTGTTTTTTTATATTTCTCATATTTAAATTGATTTGTGGCCAAAATTACTGTTATCGAGATGTCAATCGACCACTTAACATCACGTAGTCAGTAACACAACTTGAGAAACGCATCAACCCTGATATTCTTGTGTAACTATGTGTAAAACTCCCCCATTCAAGTAGCATATAAAAACACACACAATTGAAACAGAACTACCGAGAAAAATAAAAATATTTTACGGAATCTTATAAATAGCCAGTAGGACGCCACAACACACTAAGATGTACTGCATGTCTCCGGTGCTATATCTCTGCGAAATCGGAGATATCAACCATGTCAATAAATCAGATATTGCGTTGAATAAATCTTGCAGCTTCAACCTTGGTTGTATGACGCCTATCTACTGGAACAACCTGCATCTCCTCGCTGGCATTGTTCCTGCAGATGTAGGACAGGAAGTTTCCAGCAAATTAGCAATCACTAAATCTACCAGCAATGAACACCATTATTGGCCATGACTATTTGGTCTCTGATGTGTTATCTGAGCTAAGGATGTCTTACGTACTGGAGGGGGGGGGGCGAAAGCAATTGTAAATTATAAGTCAATTGATACAGTTGATTATTAAGTTGACGATAATGAAAACTAAGCAGACTCAGTTCTCTTTACGTAAAAGCATTGCAGCATGTGAAGTTTAAACTATCATTCCGTTAACCATATTTCTCCATCTGTAGGGGTGCACACACACATACACCCCCCACACACAGACATATATATATATATATATATATATATATATATATATATATATATATATATATATTAATATATATGTGTGTGTGTTTAATAATCATTCATATATGTATGCAAACATTGTCAAACACAACATAATTATTTTGTGAAATTATACGTTTTGAATTTTTTTCAATATTTCTAACATTTTTTTTTATTCAAAATGAAATAAAAGATTCCAAAACGGTTCTATAAATATAGCAGGTACTTTCGATACTTCGTCGATAAATTTTCTAGGTTATAAAAACAATGATATACGTATTAAATATAGCTATACAGAAACATCTGCTTTTTTGGATAATGACTCGTCAAAGTTTTTAGATGTTGCGAGCGTATTACACCTTACTATGTGAAACCAGAATAATATATATGTGTATGCATGTGTGTGTGATTGTGTGTGCGTTTATGTACATGTATTGTTTAAGCGTGATTGCCTTCTCAATTCATATATATTTTTAAGTCAATATATTAAAACAATTTTCTCTTTTCCAAGAGTTATGCGTCACATAATATTACCTGTGTTGACTTCATCATCTTTAATGGGCAAATCTATATTATATGAAATGACAATGAACACATTTATATCGTCAGCATCAAAATTTACGTCTTTATATAATTATAGACAATTGTGGACTTTGGCAGGATATTCTTTTCGTAAAGCAAGCTTGGATAAGAATGATGTATATTTCATTTCCCCAGGATTAATAAATTTCACATGTGCTTTCTACAAAAATGATTTGCGAGCAAAATAAGCGTCAATTCATTTCGACAGACGAAGGGCCAGTTTGTTATGGCGGAAATACAAATAAAAACGAGAGGAACAAAAACAAAACGTGGGCGAGGATGATGAAAGTTATTCAATATTATTACATTCGCTTTCTTCGTCACTTTCATCAATTTATTTGAGTTGTTCTCTATGTATGTCAGTTTATGTGTGTGTTCCCGAAGTCATATTATGATTTCAGAGAAATACCTCCATAACTATATTCTGAAACTAAATAACAGTTTACATATATATATATATATATATATATATATATATATATATATATATATATATATATATATATATATATAATGTTGATAAAAGATATTACAAATAATATTGCGCAACTGCATTCGCGCAGAGGAACATCATACTACTATTGATGGTGTCAACTTACAGACGAAAATACTACACATTTATCGAAATGTAGCCCCGCCTCATATGTATGTTACATCTAAAATAATTAACATAAGGAAGTAAATAAAATATATGTAGATCTTGTACATGAAACGACGTGAGATAGTCTACTTCATTGACGAGAATAGCTTTTTATCCAAAAGCTACGTATGTAACACTGCTTCGGTATATATATATATATATATATATATATATATATATATATATATATATATATATATATATATATATATATATATATGTCAATTCCTGATGCGTTTTCTGCAGAAACTATTGTTTCATTTCTTTCACTTCACTCGATATTTATATTTAGTCCTGCCCAATTTACATCAATACCCGCGGAGGTCGTAGAAGCTATTACTCTCCCCCACGTACACCGTGATAACTTATTTATAGGGCATATATGTAATGTAGCACTGTTAGTATTTTGAATTTAAAATTTGTTGTTGTATGGAACTACATGTTCGCTCTCTTTACTCATTCTGATCTCAAAAGCGATTCGATTGGCTAGTCCAAGCAATTCCTGTTACGTTTTCGCTTATCATAGTAAAAGATTAACAGATTTGAATTCATCAAACGGATCTTTTATGAGTCAGCCAATCTATAACGAATCGCTTTAATTATTCACAGATCAACAGTCATAATTTGTAAACTTGATCTACTTTTTATTTACTCATATTATAATTTTAAAAATATATAAATTCAATTAAACAATTGCTTTTCCTCACACGACAGTTAGATTAACTAATTATTTACCGTTTCTCTTACAGTATAGATGTTTAAGGTGTTTTAATATCGAGGTGAAAGTATTACTAACATCCGTAAAAAGTACAACTTTTACATTTGTGGTATTCCGGAATATAAGATTAACAGTTTTATATTTACCGAACATTTTGTGAATCTAGTTATGTAAACGAATCACATCATCCGCATATGAGTGTCACATGGACACAACTCTATTGTGGATACTCTTCTCTTAATATAATATAATTTTACTAGTGGTATTAGGGAGGTGCCGGTGCCTAAATTGTTAACGACAAGGACCTATAACCTGGCTATGCCAAGTTCGAATCCAGTTCGTTCCACAGAAACATTATCACCTAGACTGTTGGCAACCTTCACCTGGTGCCTCCCGTGAGTACATAATGCCTTTCTAGAAATAATTCTAACTAGAAAGATATCTGGAAAACCAATACCAACAATAGAATCAACTGATTCATAGGATTTGATTGATTGAGTGAGTAGTATTCAGCGGCCATCTTTTTATGTAACACAATAACGTCTCTATTTGTACAATTCATATCTCTAATTTATATTAGGACATTGCGTTATTAAAACACGACAACTACAACAAAAACAACATAACTTACGCTTCGATTAAAAAAAAAACACTGTCAATTACTTGAATATTAATTCTGCCGTTAGGTTCGCGCGTACAGATGTGTTTGCTGTAATTGACGTTGCGCAAGTGCGTACGTGTCTAGCTTCGAACAGAAAACAGTATGTGTTCTACGTCGCTATCTTCACGCTAAATGTTGCTTCCACACTTAAGTGTCAATGTCCTGTTCTCATAAGCATTCACGCTCACATTAAAATAACTGCTATTACGTCGTAACATGTTTACAATAGCCGTCCACAGACCATGTACAGGGTGACCCAAAAGTGTTGTCTTCCCAAATGTTGAACTATAAGATGTTACCATTTAACAGCATTATGGGAATCTCTTTACCATTTTTCTAACACATTGATAATAATATCAATAGGTCTATATTTAATCAGAAATACAAACTGAAGTACTGCAAGGGATAGAAACGCGGGAGCCTCTGTGTAGCTTAATTGCCATAAATATATATTCATAGCTTACTACCTTGCTCTACTAACGTATCGAGCACTGTTGAAGTAAATACTGAAAATTGATACATAAAAAATGATATCTCTTTATAATATTTCATGTAGATAAATGAAATACTATATATATATATATATATATATATATATATATATATATATATATATATATATATATATGGTGAGGGAGAGAGAGAAGTCTCTAGTAATTTACAAGTCTTCGTTCTGCCCGCACAGAGTGTTTAACCTTCAACCTTTCAACCTTTAACCATCAGATGACTATAACTTATAACTGACTTATGTTTAGTACAATATTCACTGCGTCACGGGTCCTTGCGGACAGTTCTGATATGAAATTTAACTAAATTCTCTTGTGTTTATTTCCCCGAGCTTGACAAGTTCGAAAATGTAGGAAGTTATAGCGGCCGTAACGTTGTGATGATAACATTCAAGATGAGAACAGTAATCCGAATGATAGAAATTATACAAATTAGTAATCCTTATCTAAAAAAAATCAGAAACATTTTCTTTAATGACTATGAAAATTAATGTAAATCCAAAATATTTGAATTATAAAATGCAACGATCTGCCTATATGATGCCTTTTAAAGTCCTGCTAATATAATCTGAAGAAACTGACATTTTATAAATTGTTAATAATTGATATATAATATTTATTGTTAAATTCTTCACAAAAGATTTAACCTTCTCATTTTCTTTTGCACACGACAACATGAATCGGAATATTGCCATACCTACGCTTATGCATCATATATGTGTTCAAAAATCGATCATGAGCGATGTATTACTTCAGGAGTAAATCATACACTCAGAAATATATAAATATATACACATGCTTTAACATCATATAAATAGACATAGGTAGGAAATATATTTTGTCCATGATAAAATTTAGTGGAAAATGTAACAATGTAGGTAATCGTAACAGATGTTATAATATAATTATATTGTTAAAAAAATTGACGTAGAATCGGTTACAGATAAACATTAAATCTTTATTTTAATATGTGTACGAATAAGGTTTAGCAAGATTTATAGCGGACTCAGCATGGCTTATGCGTTCGATTCAATGGCAAATAATTAACGCCCAGAAAATAGATAAATTGCTGATTATAAATGCTATCGTCAGGAAAGATGGACGACAAGAAAATAATCAATAAGATTTAACAAAATGCTATTAAGAAAAATAACGGATAAATAAGCCCTCAAACTGGATAAACGATAAATTTTTAATTTCTAAAATCTGCTAGCCATAATTATCATTGAAGCAGATATTGTCAAAAGTTTTATCTACAAAAAACACGCGTGTTTAATGATATTTTTAACGAAATGTCAGCATAGTATATGGGCCACCAACCTTTATTATAATGGCGAATTTACGTCAATCTATAACAAAAATTGCGTTACCTTTCTCAAATAATTTCGATCAGAGTCTCAGAAACTTTTAAAATTCCTCAAACATCTATTATTATTGTCCTATTAAATTTAAATACTGATGTTATCATAAGTTAATAAGATTTCATCCAATAGAGACTATTGGCTAGGATCAATGTGTAGTGTCTGTGTTTATACTGCACTTCGACTGTTCTTCTACAATGAGGTTATTTTTTATTTTTGCCACGACCCAAAATGCCTCTTCCTGAGAAGCTGGATTTTCCCCACATTTAAAACCGATCTTGATTCTAACTCTGTCTTCGTGTTTAAGGAGGGAAGTAAATAGGGACTTAGACCGTCATTAATTCCTAGTTATCACGTGGCTAACACATTGTATTGTAGGTTGAAGATTATTAGACGTTTGTACGGCCTTACTCCTTTCAGTAGCAACAAGCTTGTGTCGCGTTAATGGACGTTGTAGCGCTTCTTTAACGATTCACGCGAGTCGCATCTTTCCACACTACGCTGTGTTTTTATCAGGACAGGGAAAACATCTCAAACAGTGATTGGATCGCGTCGATGGCTTGACACAAACAGATAAAAAGATAATAAATTAACACAGTTTAAATGATAACGGATCAGTATACGTAATATGGATACAGTTAAATATGGCAAAATTATCCCAGCACCATTGTGTTTCTTATATTAAATCATTCATTTAGGTCCCTTGTATGACAGTTCTTGATGTTGAAGAGCCGGTGTAAATTACATGTGGCATTTGAGAATTGTCCACGATGCTCTCCGAATTATATGGAAACTGGCTCTCGACTGGCGTGTGACTAGCCTGGCATGGGATTTGGTAAATGTTAAAGTTATTTTAGTAGGGTGCAACGTAAATAGGAGTAGAAAACAAATAATAAAAACCGATTGAATTCTCTCGCAACTGAACCAATGGTGGACTATTGAGCATTCTTCGAATGAGATCTGATGCGTCAACTTCTCATCCCATCAAGTTATTTTAAATTATTTTTCGTAAGTTTTACATAGGTTAGCTTTGTTAATACATAGGTTAGCTGTTCCCTTTCTAACTAAAACCAGTCATGATTGCATATTCCACCATAACAAGTTACGGACGTACACTAGGCATCTAATAGCTAGATCAATATCGAAAATCTCATTTAAGGACCGTGCTTAATACTAAGCAATCGAATAAACTGGATATTAATATAAATTTCAGTGTGTTAATATTTTTTTATTCTCAAAGTAAACTTCTATTCTTTCATCTCTTGGATCTTTGTATTTGTTATAAAACTTTAAAATAAATTAAATACTACTTCGAATATTCTCGCCTCCATAAATAATGTGTTTCTCATTTTTCTAAAACTCGAAAACTACATTTAAACTCTAGGGAACTTAATTCGAAAAGATAAAACTAAATGACTGCCTGATTTACAACTCAGCAGTGACTATTATGTTATTCTCTGTTAATAGTTTGCAAATGAGCGTTGGTTATTATATGATAATGCAAAAAGCAAGGTAATGTGCGCCTAAGTTGGTATATAGTAAACAGAAAAAGATATAAATATATAACAGATTTTTAGGGGGCTGTATATTACTCATAATTTAACCACTGGCAACGTGAATTATTTTTGAGGAATTATTTCATTTATAATCGATATTTTCTTAAATTAAAATGGGAAACTAACTAAAGATAAAATGAAAAAATTACCATCTCCCAGCTTCAACTATCAAAGGAATAATATTCTATAGCCAGTGTGGGTGTGCATCAAAATGAAGTAGAAAGCAGTAAAACGAGCTTATCAATTTACATATGAGATTTGTAACTTTAGAATTTACTTAATATACTGTGTACCTATCTATAAAGAAAACAATAATAAAAATGAATTAAATATCCGAAAACCCAAAAATTGGTTCAACAACTTTTTTCCTCTTTTAAAAATGTCTATTCATGTTTTCAAAAATTAAATTCCTGATTTAGTTGCTAGAACACTAGTTTTAATCTTGGAGGAGCAGAATTGTTAACGTTGCTAAAAGACTTAAAATAAACGTGGATATGAAATATTCAGCGTGCGATCTGCTACTTGCGCTGAGAGTCTATTCTACCACATGATACTATTAGGATTCGTTGAATTCTCAGTTTAGCTCAAATCAGCTCATATGTTAAATGAGGAATGAAATACATAATTTAAATATGAATGTATATTTAAAATATGCATTTTATTCCTCATTTAGAATGTCAGATGTATCCCTATAAATCGTATATTTTACCCGTAATCTACTTTCTGACATTTATTAAATTAAATTTAAACCCTTTCTTTGCTTTATGTAGTTGGCTTTAATAGATTGTCAATTAAAGCGAAAATATCCTAGAAGATACAAGTACATCCATTTCACTAAACACCAGGAATATGTATGTATTGTTATTCAGGGCTGAACGATTATCGTCAACATTAGTGATGAGGAAGTTAAAATAGAGCATAGCTATATCTGTAATAAACACAGTTACTTACAAAAACACTCGAAAATATATAAACATTAAACTGTAAAACATTATGACAAGAACAAACGCACGGAGTTCGTGGGAAGCAGTGATATAACTAGGTTCCTAATCCTTTACGCAAAAACGCAAATGGCATTGAATTGATTTAAGAGAGCTAAGATAAGAACAGGGTAAAAAGGTATACGAAAGCGAGAAAAGGGAAACTGAAAAAAACATGTGACAATAAAAACAATTGTAACGAATAAATGTGTTGGACGAATAAAACAAACTTCAGAAAGAAATTTGCTTTATTAAAGCATACAAAAAAAGTAAAATATGTTTTGATGAAGTCAAATTCGTCTCAGACCACGAGAAAATGTGTCGATATATAGGAATCATAAATAGACGAAATTGACAAAACAATACAGAATTCTTAACATGTATAAATTCTCGTTTCTATGAATAAACACGCGCTCAGAGATATCTTAAAATATATACATAAATACACACACACACACACACACACACACACACACACACACATATATATATATATATATATATATATATATATATATATATATATATATATATTTATATATAAATATATATATATATGTGTCTGTGTGTGTGTTGTATGTGTGTGTGCAAGGTTAGGTATGTGTATATGTTAATATATATTTGGTCCCCTGATTTTATAAATCCAAAATTTGAAGGCAATTGTTCCTCATAGAAAAGAAGTATCGCTGACCTTGGGAAAATCTAGTTCGCGCCCCCAGGGGGTCGAAAGCCCCCCAAATGGTAATAACTTACCCTTTTCTCCCATAACGTTTGATCCATCCATTCAATTTTTCTGAAACTTGGCCAAAATGTATAGGCAATTTTTCTTGATGTTAAATAATCATTCTTGAACTCAGAAACATTCTGGTTCGCGCCCCCAGAGGGTCAAAGGGGGGCAAAAATGCCCAAAATTGCTAAAATGTATTGCATTTTACACTCGCCACATCGAGTCACATACAGAGGGGGGGCCACGCACGCGCGGCTTGTTGTTTTTCGTTGTACAGTATAATCTCTTACACTAATGAACTGATCAATATGGATGTATGATGTATATTTACGGAAACACAATTAGTAACAGGAATACCGTAGTTCATGTAATATGTATCACTTAGGTGGGTTCCACAACTAGAACTGGCATCCTCGTCAAAAACAACTTTTAAAATATGTTAGATACAACAAATTTAACAGAAAAAAATTACTCTACATCAAAATTTGAATCATATAAAGTAATACACATAAAAAGGCTAAGTTAGCGTTTATATTAATTTGGAAAAAAATGTCAGAGAAAGATAGTTTTTGAAAGAGATCGCAGTTGAAACATATATGCCAATATGTAAACAATAATGTTTGTATGAATTAAAAGTTATACTTATATATATATATATATATATATATATATATATATATATATATATATATAGTAAGTTATAATATGTGTTTATAGCAATAAGGCTCCACAGAGGCGTCCACGATTCATCACTAAACTAATTCCATATACTTTACCTGACGATTACCTACATAGATGAAACGCGGTCGCCTCTATGTAGCTTAATTCCCACAGATATATGTTCACAACTTACTATCAAGCTCTACTTACTGTTAATGTAAATACTGAACAGTGATACATAATATATTATATCTCCTAATAATATTATACATAATTTATAGATGAAGTAATATATATATATATATATATATATATATATATAGTAGTAAGTTTTTGAAAGGCTGTGGGCAATGCAATTCCGGGTAAGATGCAAGTTGAAAGGAAAGGAACAAAAACAATAAAAATAAATCGAATACGATATAAGACTTACTATTTATTTTTCCTTTTTTTTCCTTTTTTTTTTTTTTTCTTACATAACAGCAAGAGTGTTTTAGCTGTTCGTGTGATGTCCGGGTGATTAAAAATCACTATTTGATATTTCGGGAAAAGACATCCCTTTTTCAAAAATAATTAGACCAGAAGAAGAATAATATTTTATTCTTCTCCGACTGTGTAGAGAATAATACAAAACAAAAAAAGCAAAATATATATATATATATATATATTAGTAGTAAGTTTTTGAAAGGCTGTGGGCAATGCAATTCCGGGTAAGATGCAAGATGAAAGGAAAGGAACAAAAACAATAAAAATAAATCGAATACGATATAAGACTTACTATTTATTTTTCCTTTTTTTTCCTTTTTTTTTTTTTTTTCTTACATAACAGCAAGAGTGTTTTAGCTGTCCGGGTGATTAAAAATCACTATTTGATATTTCGGGAAAAGACATCCCTTTTTCAAAAATAATTAGACCAGAAGAAGAATAATATTTTATTCTTCTCCGACTGTGTAGAGAATAATACAAAACAAAATGGCTGCCAGATATAGACCGCAGCAAAAAAACAGTTTCACAGGGAATATAAATTAAGTTAAGTTTTATTTTAATATTATGTTAAATATATGATTGGTGTTTAGAATATTAGTGTAATATTCTAAACACCAATCATATATTTAACATAATATTAAAATAAAACTTAACTTAATTTATATTCCCTGTGAAACTGTTTTTTTGCTGCGGTCTATATCTGGCAGCCATTTTGTTTTGTATTATTCTCTACACAGTCGGAGAAGAATAAAATATTATTCTTCTTCTGGTCTAATTATTTTTGAAAAAGGGATGTCTTTTCCCGAAATATCAAATAGTGATTTTTAATCACCCGGACAGCTAAAACACTCTTGCTGTTATGTAAGAAAAAAAAAAAAAAAAGGAAAAAAAAGGAAAAATAAATAGTAAGTCTTATATCGTATTCGATTTATTTTTATTGTTTTTGTTCCTTTCCTTTCATCTTGCATCTTACCCGGAATTGCATTGCCCACAGCCTTTCAAAAACTTACTACTACTATACCCAGCAATGCTTCAAGCAAACTACCATTCTCTACTATATATATATATATATTTATATATATATATATACATATAAGATGAAAGAAAGAAGAGATATAAACATGCACGAATAACAAATATATTTCAACTTCGATTGTTCAATGCTAGGTGTACTCGGTAAAAACATGTTTATTATTCTTTGCTTAAGCCAAGGCTTATCAAAGACTAGCGGGGCTACCCGACGTTGCTCGGGGTCATAAAAACATATAATGCAAGAAAAATCGCGTGTGTAACATCTTTATATTCAAACTTCTATTTCTCCCCCTCTCTCTATAGACGTCTCTTTATATTTCTACCTTTCTCTTTCCTGGTCGCCCCATTTCACCGCTACTTTCTAATTTTGCCTTTTGCGAAAGCGGTTTATTCCCCACCATTTCTCCTACGTTGCCCATGGCAATAGTTTGACATATTTCTATAAAAAGTAACACATCTATCTGCGCCTTCTATATAGGTACTTATCTCCGCCCCGGTGTTCATTCTATATACGTATCTATCGCCACCTCGATGCACATACTATATACGTACCTATCACCACCCCGGTGCACGTACTATATACGTACCTATCGCCGCCCCAGTGCACATGCTATATACGTACCTATCACCGCCCCAGTGCACATACAATATACGTACCTATCGCCGCCCCAGTGCAGATACTATATAAGTACCTATCGCCGCCCCGGTGCGAATGCTAAATAGTAACTATCGCCGCCACGGTGTGAATGCTAAATACGTACATATTGCCGCCCCGGTGTGCATGCTACATAAGTACCTATCGCTGCCCTAGTTCGAATAATTAATATGTACACATTGCCGCTTTGGTGTAAATGCTAAATACGTACCTATCGCTGCCCGGGTGCGAATGCTAAATACGTACCTATCACCGCCCCAGTGTGAATGCAAAATACGTACTTTTCGCCGTTCCGGTGCACGTGCTATATAAGTACCTATCGCCGACCCGGTGCCCGTGCTGTATATGTACCTTTCGCCGCCCCGGTGCGCGTGCTATATATGTACCGATCGCCGCCCCTGAGGCGCATGCTATGTACGTACTTATTGGCGCCCATATGCACATGCTATATACGTAACTATCGCCACCCCAGAATTCTAAATACGTCCCTATTGCCGCCGCGGTGCAAATGCTAAATAGGTACCTATCGCCGCCCCGGTGCGAATGCTAAATACGTTCATATTACTGCTTAAATTTTCCCCGACACCCTTATCTCTCCAGCCCCCCCTCCCAACTTTTTTCACTCTCCCACAACCCTGAGAAATACTTTGAGTTCAAAAAGAAAAAAAAAATTGGCCCGACCCCTAAAAAATTTCGCCTGACCCCTAAAATTTTCCCGAAAATCCTAATCTCTCCAGCTCCAACCCAATTTTTTTTCACTCTCCCCAATCCCTGTGAAATATTTTGAGTTCAAAACAAAAAAAATTAAAAAAATTGGCCTTACCCCTAAAAAGTTCGGCCTGACCCCTAAAATTTTCCCCGACCCCTTAATCTCTCCAGTCCCCCATCCTAACTAATTTTCACTCTCTCCAAACCCTGGGAAATATTTTGAGTTCAAAACAAAAAAAAGCAAAAAGTTTGGCCTGACCCCTAAAAAGTTCGGCTTGACCCCTAAAATTTTCCCCGACCCCTCAATCTCTCCAGCCCCCCATCCCAACTAATTTTGGACTCTCTCCCAACCCTGGGAAATATTTTGAGTTCAAAACAACAAAAAAAAGCAAAAAGTTTGGCCTGACCCCATAAAAGTTCGGCCTGACCCCTAAAATATTCCCCGATCCCTCAATCTCTCCAGCCCCCATATCCCAACTAGTTTTTCACTCTCCCCCAACCCTGAGAAATATTTTGAGTTCAAAACAAAAAAAAAAAATTTGGCCTGACCCGTAAAAAGTCCGGCCTGACCCCTAAATTTTTACCCGACTCCTTAATCACTCCGGGCTCCCCAACTTTTTGTTTAAACGTGAGTTATCGCTCTTCCTTAGCTATCCTTTAACAACATTCCTGGGGGGACCGTTATACTGTAGAATCACTAATATTTGTAGGGACCGTTATAATTTAGAAGCACCAAAATTCCTGGGGTGAGAGCGTTATACTTTAGAAGCACCAATATTTCTTGGGACTGTTATACTTTAGAAGCACCACCCCAGGCCCCTATACTGGAGAAGCACCCCTGGTCCCTATACTGGAGAAACACACATTGTCCCTATTCATCAGAAGCCTCCGGGTCCTAAAATGTAGAAGCACCCCTGGTGCTGGGTCATATACTGTAGAAGCACCCCTGGTCCCTATACTGGAGAAGCACCCATGGTCCTTTTTCTGCAGAAGCCTCTATGTTTTAATATTGTAGAAGCATCCCCGGTGATGGTTCCTATACTGTAGAAGCACCTCTGGCTCCTATACTGTAGAAGCCCCCATTGTCCCTATTCTGTAGAAGCCTCCGGGTTCTATATGATAGAAGCACCCCCCGGTTCTGGGTCCTATACTGTAGAAGCACCCATGGTCCTTATTCTGCAGCAGCCTCCGGGTCCTATATTGTAGAAGCACCCCCGATTCTGGGTCTTTTTTATACATATATAGAGTGGTTATGACCCAACGGGTCACTGGTAACGTGTACTGGTTAAATTCTTTTTTTTCTTTTTTTATACATATATAGAGTGGGTATGACCCAACGGGTCACTGTAAACGAGTACTTGTTAAATTCTTTTTTTCTTTTTTTTATCCATATATAGAGTGGTTCTGACCCAACGGGTCACTGTAAACGTGTACTTGTCAACTTCTTTTTTTCTTGTTTCATTACTATAAAATATAATGAAAAATAACTGAAAAGCCTTCTCCCCCTCCCCCGATGAAATATGCCCCATGGACCCCTAAGAGGTGGGTTTATAGATTCGGGAATACTCTCATCATCTTACTCTGTGAATTTTACATAAGAATACACTTTTATATGTTATGTATAAAAATATGTTGAAGTAAAATAAATTTTGAAGAGAAAAAAAATTCAAAACCTATAACGATGACGTCATCTACCTATTACTGTGACGTTACGTGCACAAGAATAAGTTGGTTGAAAACAAAATTATTATTACATAATTACATTGGCTGATTTCCAAATTACTACTGAATAACATTAGAAAAGTTTGAAAAAAACAGACCCGCAGCCGAAGACTGGCCCCGTTGACTCCCAGCAACATGTTTTTTTGTAGTAATTTTGAGATAGTATGATCCCAGGTGTTGTACGGTGCTGAAGTTATCAACTTTTTGACATGTCGCCGCGTAGTTTTTGAGGAGAAGCTGGACATACAAACAGACAGACAGACATACAGACAACTGCCCTTTATAGAGGAGAAGAGGAAGAAGAAGATTAAAATCTTATAATCAGAAGAATTGCATAAATGGTTAAACAGGCAGTGGAAAAGCCAAAATTTAAAATTTGAAAAAAATATAAAGTAATGAAGAGTAAGAGTGTGCGTGTAAAAAATATGGATTATGTCCAGTTTGTGAATGTCCGAAGATAAGGTGTCCGGTGAATGGAGATTTAAAGATGGAAAAAGTAGTTTTATAGCAGCGTGTAAAATGTTCAAACATGAAGTAAATCCAATAGAAAGATGCTTAGTTCAATCGTAGGTTGAACGCAATTATTCGTATGTAATTTTGAGAATTAGGGCAATTTTAAAATACTTCCGTGGGCCGAAAATGATAGTAGTTTTTCAGAAGTTGAAAATGAGCTGTGTATGTTAAACGCAGCCAGTTTTTCTTAGACTCGATAAACGTCACTACTTAAATTCCCAACTGCCTGTGTTTAATATACTATTTGTTATTATTACATTTTATTAAATTTTATTTGTTATCATATATTCAAAAAGTATTATCATTACGAACAAATATATATAGTACACTTCCCTTTCACCCAATGTGGAGGTCATTCTTGTGAATATGGTATCATGACAATTGCAAAAAACATCCCTCTCAAAATAGCGGGGTGAAGTTTTGTTTATTTGGGGTTGGGGTTGTTGATTTGTAGGATTTTTCAGGTGAATTAATAATATTGGTGTGATTTACTGCATGTTCACAATACCTAGTGTACACAAACCGGTGTATACTAGTAATTAAACAAGCGTTGCATTTTTACCTATTCCAATCGTATTGTAGCGTAATCGAGGTTAATGCATGATGGTTTGAATAAATCGTAGCCGAGTTCACAAAGTACGACGATATTCAGTAGGGCAAGCACACAACCACGGGTATTTTTCGCATGCTGTGAAGCAGGTTAGGTAAAGTGCATACGGTAACAATCAAACCCCACATTTGTGTATTCTTCCTTCAGCCATGGTGGTAATGTCATTCCTTTGATGATAATCGAAAAATATTATACTATTCAAAAACTCAACTCTCTTCTCTTGTTTGATGATTTCCTTAAATTTTAGCGATCATGATACATTTTAATATCTATAGTTTTATAGTTTGTCTATTCTTCTTTTATCCAGGAGTGTACCAGCTTAATATTGCCTATGAAAGCATAGATACAGCACTCTCACTTGACTCGAGTGCTCAAATACATATATTATCGGAGTTTAATGCACACCGCCGTGGCTGGCTTAGCTTCTCAAGATATACAGACGCAGCTCGTAAATCCACTTCGTGTTTCTCCATAGCACAATTTCTCTCACACACTGCCAATTTCCCGATCCACCTTACCGATCGTGTTAACCAGAAAACCTAAGTTCTCAACCTGTTCTTGGCTTCATTGCCCGAGGCTTGTGTGAGGAATGTGTATAGTCCGCTGGAAAACGCTGATCACCGTGTTGTAATGATTGGCATCACCCTAAAATCTCGTCCCGAAGCTGATGAGCCGGTGGTGAAAATGAGATACTACAAGCTGACTTATTTTGATTCATTCAGAGATCCCATCAGAGACCCCCATCAAGTAAAACGTTTTTTTCTCTGCTTATTAGTATGCATATGAGGTAACCGAATAAGTCAAAGCAGACATTAAAGCACATGTCGCCATGCGAACATTCTACAGCAAGCCTTATAATGCTTTACCCCGAAATGTGCAGCTGCTATTGATCAGAAGCAGCAAACATTCCGACAATTCGGCCGCTATAAGTCAACTACGACTAGACAGAAATTAAGAACGTTAAGAGTTAATAGTTAGATTGTGGTAGGTGAAGCAACGATAACGTATACGGAGATGACTAGAAAACGCATTCAGTCGCAGAAACTAGGTACTCGTAATTTATTGAAAATATTCAAAAGTGTGGTGAGCAATGGACAATCAACAATTTCCCCGCTATACAAACATAATGATGTCGTTTGCACGGACACTGACACAGCTGAACTATTTGCTCAGCGTATTGCCTTAAACTCATCTTTAGTCTCCGCAAACCACTCCCTGAAAATGTTTCTATTACGGACTGAAGCAACATTGATGACCTAGCCATCGCCCAACCTCATATCCGGGACATCATAACAAACCATAACACTTCTAATACCAGTAATGGTAATAAAGAAAATGCTCTGTTTAACTCTGCTCTTCACTCGAAACTCTACAACAACTGCCTTGCTCAATATTGCTTCCCTGGTAGCTGATAAATTGCCTCTGTATAACCAGTCTTCAATAATTCTGGAGATAGAACTGTCGCTCAGAATGATCGCCTCATAAGTCTTCTCCTGCTATTCTAAAAAATCTGTGGATCCATAACTAATCTAGCGATAGCCCGGCATTTCGTTGATGCTAAACTACTTTCTGACCATCAGCATAGATATAGGCAAGCACGGTAAACTGCCGATATCGTGAAGGTCATTTCCGAACACATATTTTAGCGGAGAGCAGAAGAGGTAGTCGACTGCTGCGGACCAAGACGCTAGTCCGCGGCGGTCGAAGAAAAGACGTTTGGTTTGCTGTTTGTGCGGAAAAGAAAAAAACCCCGAAAACCATTCACGAAAAGTTTAATTTTTTTTTTTAAGGAAACGGCGGCGAGCGGCTTTGGCGTACTCATTTGCCTATGTGAGATTTCGCTACTATGAGAAGCACGAACAAACGTGATTTGGGGAGATACGTTGGAAGGTGAGCGCGAATGGAAAGAGGAGGATGAAGAAGTGCCACATTTATTTTTGAGAAACGTTGTGTTGGCTCGTTCAAGGAAGCGAACAGAAGAAGAAAGCGACGCATTCATTTTTGTGAAACGTTGCATTGACTCGTTCACATATACCAGTGATGCTAACTAACCCCTTATACCAAATCTATGGGTGCCCGATGCCTAAACCACTTTTTAACCCATAAAAACTGGCCTCACAAACAGACCACGTTTTACCCCATGAAAACTGTCCTCACAAACAATTCACTAGCTCCATACTAATTACCATATAATAATACACATACATTTTCCTATATTTTTAGGGTCCAACATGAGTTCAGCCGCCAGTAGAAAAACTTGTTCTTTCTGCGAACATGATTTGGATTGTGATGAGATCGTGGTACCTCGCGAAAAGAGTGCTGTAGGTGTCAATCGCGCAAGTATCAAAAGTAGTGTCAACGTCATTGCTGAAGCCGGAACTAGTATTTACATGAACAAAAAGGACATTGCTTTAGCCTCAAAAAGGGAGTATTCTGCTCGGCTAGTAAAAATAGGGTGCTCGTGTTTCTCTGCGACGATATGACAGTAAGACGCATTGCTATTTCTGTAGATCTGATACTACGAAAAAAGTTCATAAACGAAGAAGTGAGGGGAAAGATTTTCGATGTGAAGACATGCATTTGTTCAAACTCTCCTGGTTCATTAGAAAACAAGAAAGGATGTTTGGGCCACTGCTGTTCAAGGTTGTATCGATTTTTTAGATGGTGATTTTCATGCTGCAGACTGTGTGTACCACCAGTCATGTGACGTCAACTTCTATACAATGCGAAGACAGCTCACGTCAGTTGAATTAACCAAACGACGAAAGAGTTTAATGCTAAAAGTAAGTGATATGGATGAATCATTCGAAAGGGTGTGTGTATTCTTGAAGGAAAACGATGAGGTACAGATAACGATATCGGACGTTGTCGCTTTAATGGGGGAATGCTTACGATGTTGTTAATAAATGGCATATGAAAATCAATACCTCAAGGAAAAATGACGTATCAATATGGAAACTTTTTATTTGGAACCAAAGACCGTTGTGGTGTCGCAAACATTGTGACATTTAGGGAAAAAAACTTCGACATTATTCGTGAATACTGCAATTCACCTCGAACAGGTGATAAAGAAGCACAAAAACGAGTAATTCTCAAAACCGATGCGAAACTCATCAAATATTTCTTTTACTCCAACCAGACTACTCATAGCTGGCAAAGCATGATGCGCCTGATGCATAACGAGTGCGAATATATATGACGTTGCTGGATCGCAGTATACTCAAGGAGAGCATGAAGACAGTATAGGGGAAAATGCCGTCGTACACATGATGAGCGGAAAAGCAGGGCAACAAGCATTTCGTAGCCAGCTGCTGGTGGATCAGTATCTCACACATCAGATTGTGTCCAAAATCTTGGAAGATAAACCTAATTTTCAGGACTAAGTAGAGGAACTTACGTGGATGTACATGCTGATGGAGACTGGTGAATGTGATTTAAAGTCACTGTAGGAATCAGGTCCCATCGGTAGGATTTACAACAGTCTTACTCTGATAAGAGTTGAAATGTAAGGACCTTCAAAACCAACAATCTATAAATAAACTATCAGCACATGCTAGTAATTGCAGTTGTTCGAATGCAATCTCGTTTTCGTTTTCGCTTGTCTGCCAATATTTGCAACCACTGGTCATCCAAATTATTTGAAGTCGGCTCGTCTACATCTCCAGAAGAGGTTTGCCTTGACAGATGACAACCCTGAGAGTACATCAAAAGTTCCAGTTTGGGTTTTACGTAATCAGACGCAGTACCCAATACTGGGCTAGATTTGGCTCCGATTTTCTCATTGACCAAACACTAATGCATTCACTCAAAAGCCACGGTGGGCTCACACGATGTAGTGGGATGTCCGAGCACCATGGAAAAGTTTGGGACATGCCGTCCACTATTTCATCCGCAATCAACCTTGCGATGAAATAATTTACCACATGAAGTTACAGAACAAACGAACAAAATTAAGAATAATCTGCCTCTTGGGTGGGAAGATGTGAGACAGACCTCGGGAAAGTTGCAGAGAAACTAGACAGTTTTAAATCGGTTTCAGGCGATGAATCGTTATGCAATATTATCACAGGGATTACTGCTAACGAGTATACCAATATTTAAGACGTGTTCGAAATCGGAAAAGTCATTGTACAGAAGGTGGATAGACAATCAGTTTTCCCTAACTCTCACAAACGGAGTTTGAAATCAAAGACTTTAGCATGAAGCGAGAATGTCAACGTTTCTGCAGATCGTAACATTACTTTTATTCCAGAGTTTTCTCGTAGTCTTACAGATGGGTTATCTAAGGTTTAGTGAGCTCGTGTTCTATTAATTATGTATCTACTCGATGTATTAAGAAAAGCGCATATTACGTCAAGCAGACAAACTACAGTTGGCAGCAGCTCTCAGAAATTATGTTGAAACAAATTTGGACAGTGCTGTGACACAAACCGTTTCAGAGCACAATGTACTAGACGGAGAATTTCTTCTTAACCGTCTAAAATGGAATGGGTGGAGTATCTACAGCTCTATTGCAAATCATTATGTCTCATTTACTGTTGAACATTATCGGAGAGCAACTGTCTTGTGTAATGGTTATACATTTTTACCAAGTATAAAAGGCTGTACTCATCAACGACGAAGTCGAAAAATGAATGCAAGAAAGGTGAACATTACCGAGAAAAAAATATTTGCTCGGAGAAAGGAGACTTCTTACCAAATGTGGCAAACAAGCAAATACTGATCCAGACGATCATGGAACGAATGCGGTAGAACAACTGTGACATTATTCAAACAGACGGAGGTTCCGATGTTGAGATTGCAAGGCAGCCATCAATATTTCTGTTTTTAAATCAACCACCCTAATTGGCGAAAACACGAACTTTCTCTTACTATTCCGTGCATATTTTACTAAATGTACATTTAATTATTTCTCCGACAATATCAAGATTCTCCGGCAGGGGCTTGGCGAAGCAGTTTGTAATGATATGTTTTTCCTGCATTCCTTAAAAGGATGCGATTCAGTTTCCAGAGTATTCTGAATAGAAAAGAAGGGGTAGCAACAAATCGTCAAGAAAGAAAAGACAATGACAAACTATTCAAAGGCGTTTTCTCTGCCAAAGCAAAGCAAGGATGTTGTGGAAACTAATAATTGTAAAGCAATGGTAGCTTTGTTCAATACAGATAGAGCAGAAAAACTGGCATCTATTAGATACAATATGCTTTGCAAGAAAGTTGCGAGTATTAAGACGTTCGACACGCCAGAACGACTACCATTAACGCACTCTGTCTGTAAATATCATTCTTTGCAAACTTACTACCAGGTTATGGAGATGATAGAATGTAATAATTAAATGATACCATCTGAGTGGGGGAGGGGTAAGGTGGAAAGGAGCAAACTTGTTTAAATGATTACGAACCAAAGACCAGCTCCACAGCACAGCTTCAGATAATTCATTGAAACTGTTCGGAAAGATGTAATAACCTAAGGTGTACCTGCAGGAGGCATGGGCTAGAATGTACAAGTGCATATGGAAAATGCCAAGATGGAAATTGCCAAGATGGAAATTGTGACAACATGAAATATTATCCAGTGGAAGATGATGTGGAGGAGTTATAAGTGTTTAGAACGTACTATAATGTAAGTGAATCAGGGTGGAGGCAACAAGGGTAATGAGTGTAGGTGTACTCATTGATATTTTATAAGGGTTTATTTTATATCACTGATAACTCTTTCGTGTTAAATATTTATCCTTTTAACTTACGGGAAAATACAAGATGTATTGATTTATCATGAAAATATGAATGAAAAATGGCTTGTAAACCAAAAAAGTCATGTTTGAAATGCGGCACTTTTCCATACTGCGATCTTTTTCAACTTTTAGTATGTTTTAGACTAGACTCAATCTAACACAACATCAATAAAAAAAACAATATGTTGCGATTGTGTGGGTCAATCAGTATATTGACCGATCTAAATGGCAGATTCTTTAGAAAGTGACCTCCAGTC
>OY744526.1:114705696-114863196 GCA_963556195.1 Sepiola atlantica
TTTTCCCTTTGGGTCAAAAAAAATTTAAGTAATTTTTATTTAAAATTTAAATTAATATTTTAGTTTGTCATAAGTACGCGATGATTAAATGCTCTGTATACAAATATACGGTAATATATCCTCTCTCTTTATTTTGTTCTTAACCTACCATCTTTCTTTGGATGTTTACCTCCTTTAATTTTTTCATAGCTAACATTTAGTAATATATCTAATTAACTATCGAGTGCAAACACTGACGACGCATAATTTTTCCGATGTTTTTTTACGGAGAGTGTACAATAAACACTATCAGCTACCGATAGGTGCTCATTTGTTTTTTATTAAATAGCTTTAAATTTTAGCTAACGGGATTAATCTTAATCGTCTTAATATTTCATTGTTTTTGCATGGACATACATTCAGAAGAAGTGTTCGTAAACGATGCTAGAAATCTTAATAAAACATCAAATATATTATTAACATAGTTTATTATAGAGATAGCTGTACGCTTTTTTAATAATGTGGGGCCTTTTCATTTTCGCGTTTTTTTTTAAATTTCAAACTAAAGCCTCACAGAAAAATTCATGGTATTACATGGCATTACATGGCATTACATGGCCTCTCATGTAGAGATGTGTAGAACAGCTTCGAATTATATTACAAATAAAAGCGTTGCCGACTGACAAACACCTTATGCAGTATTTAGCGAAAAAAACGCATATCTAAAGGGTTAAATGAAAACTAACCGATTAATAAGGCCTCTTAAAAACACGTGTGAACGTTCATACAGAAATGGTTTATCATTACGCTAATTGACGCATACTTTTTTTTACCGCTTGATAGATTCTTGTTTACACAGGATCGAACAAACATTCGTTCTAAATTTCTTCATGAACATTGCTGAGTCCATTTGGTTTGCGTTGGTGCTAAGGGCGTCAAAAAGAGGAGTCGGCTTCTGATTACTAGACAGGAAAGGTTATTCAGCGTATTTGTAAATAATAAATGTTATGCTTCCAGGAAAAGGAAAACATTTAAGGTTTTTTTTCGAAACTGTACGCGTTTATTAAGATGAAATAGATAATGGTGTGTTTCTGGCTAGTATGCACCGAACACATTAACGCAAACCAGAAACACTAACGAACAATCACCGCCAGAAAGTTACATATATACGTAAACGAAACGAACATGGGCGTAACCATCCACCGAAATATCTTAGCACAGCAACAATGACGTGTTCGTGCCCTTATTTTTGCTAGTTTATTATCCGCTTTTCAACAGTTTCTAAACCAATTTCACATTATGTCTGAAACACTCCTTTCATAATTATTCCTGCATATATATATATATATATATATGCATATATATACATATACATATATATACACATACATATATACATACATATATATATATACATATATACACATACATGTATATACACATACATATATATATACACATACATATAGATATACATATATATATACATATATATACATATATATACATATATATATATACATATATATACATATATATTTATATACATATATATATACACATATATATACATATAAATATATATATACCCATATACATATATATATATACATTTATATACATATACATATGCATATACATATATATACACACATATATATACATATATATATATACATATATATACATATATATATATACATATATATATATATATACATATATATACATATATATACATATATATATATATATACATATATATGAATTTTTTTTTTTACCTGCGGGGGCTAGGAAATACACGACTAGTACATGGGCGCAGGCTATTTTTTTTACCCCTTTCGGAGTGTTGGACCCGTAAGACCTCGTAAGGCTATCCATCTAAGAGAAGGAAATCTCTGACAAAAAAACCTTGCTACAGCTACTTACGCCGTGACAGTAAACTGTTGGTGGAGGATGGCTTCCTTAGTCCTGATAGACAACCTTCCTAGAGTTGGAATCTCGAACAAAATATCCGGTTTGCAAACCTACAATTGCTTAAGGAGTAGATGGGTTCTACCTATCGCCGGCCCTGCACTCCTTCTTTGTTTATTAGTCAGGCGCAGAGGTAAACGCTGGGACGCCTCTAAACACTCAGTGCCTAGCCTTGTTTTCTTACTAGGACAATGAACGCCGTTCTCTTTCTCTCTATTTGGGCAACTTGGGGAAAGTTTTTTCGTTCGTAAGTCTTACATGACCAGTCTGCGTCTCTCTTGTTCCGACAGGTTGAGGGTACAGGTTAGACAGCTTGTCTGGCTGCTGTTTCCGACTGACAGGACAGGAGCCCAAACTCTTGGGTAGCACCAAGAACGGCTGCCCTATCATCAGTTGCATAATACCGTGGGTAGTTGTATGTGCCATGTCGCGCATGGAAAGGGACCCTGCAATTATCTCCGGTGGGCTTTCCCGAGGCCAGCACCCCCATGGACCAGGTCGTGACTAATGGACTGGTTGTGTGAGCTTATTGGCACCAAACAAGTACCCACCTTGGCCAATCCACTCTATAATCAAATCAAACATGTCATTACAAAGAAATATAATCAAACCTAAACCAGACACCCAAAAAACATTTTCGCCTCCGCCCTTGAGGCTTGCATTCTCAGATATCCGGGGACTTAGAACCAACATCAACGACATAGAAACCTTTCTCCTGACAAATTCCCGGCTATCCTAGCTCTTAGTGAAACTAACCTCCAATCCTCAATCTCTTCTCACCACTTTGACATGACTAGCTACCTCCCACTCTACCGTAAAGACTCTGACAAACACATGCACGGGCTAGGAGTTTATGTTCGGAACACCCTCCCCCTGACTAGAGAACATAGGTTAGAATCAGATGACTACGACTACATGTGCTTTAGATTGACTTTACATCACAACGTTTGTTACTTATATTTCCTATACCGCCCCCCTGTCGACCCAGGACTGTACTCTGCTAAACTCTGTCTCTGAAAGCATAGATAGAGCACTCTTAATTGACTCGAATGCCCAGATACATGTATTTGGGGATTTTAATGCCCACCACCGCGACTGGTTGGGATTCTCCAGCCTTACTGACGCAGCCGGCAACTCTACGTATAATTTCTCCTTAGCTCCCTCCCTCTCTCAGACTGTTGATTTTCCGACCCGCATCCCCGATCGTGGGGACCAACAAGCCTCACTTCTAGACCTCTTCTTGACCTCAATACCCGAGGCTTGTGTGACAAAAGCTCATAGCCCACTCGGGAATGCTGATCACATTGTGCTAATGATACATATCACGCTAAAAAGTCGTCCAAAAGCTGATCAACCGTTGCTCAAAACAATAAGATACTACGAGCAAGCTGATTTTAAGTCAATCAGAGACCACATAAGTGACGCCCCATGGAGGGAAACCTTCTTACTCCCTGCCAACCAGTGTGCAAACGAATTAACTGAATGGGTCAAAGCAGGCATTGAAGCCTATGTCCCCATGCGAAAATTTTTTAGCAAGCCCCCTCTCCTCAATGGTTCACTTCGGAATGTGCAGCTGCCATTTCTGAGAGGCAACAATCATTCCGTAAATTCGGCCGCCATAAGTCAGCTACTAATAGGCATAAATTTATAGAGTCAAGAAACAATTGCAAGGCCGTGATAGGCGAAGCGAAGAGAAGGTATAATGAGTTAACAAAAAAACGCATCCAGTCACAGAAACTAGGTACTCGCGATTTCTGGAAAATCTACAATAGTGTAGTGAATAATGGTCAATCTACGATTCCCCCACTTTCAAACCACAATGATGTCGTTTGCACGGCCACTGATAAGGCTGAACTACTCGCACAGCGTGGCGCTTCTAACTTTACTTTAGTCTCGGGTAACCACCCTCTCCCTGAATTACCATTGCGGACTGAAGCCACACTTGCTAACCTAGTCATCACCCCATCCCAGGTCAGAGACATTATAAAAAGCCTTGACACTTCTAAAGCTTGTGGGCCTGATCTTATACCTGTAATAGCAATAAAGAAATGCTCTGCTGAACTGGCCCCTGTTCTCTTCAAACTTTACAATAAATGCCTAGCCGAATCTTGCTTCCCCGATAGCTGGAAAATTGACTCTGTGGTACCAGTCTACAAGAGTACTGGGAATAGAACCGACCCTCAGAACTACCGCCCAATCAGTCTACTGCCGATCTTTGCCAAAATCTTTGAATCCTTAATCAATCTAGCGATAGTACGTCACTTAGTTAATGCTAAACTTCTATCTGACCGCTAGTATGGATTTAGACAAGCACGATCTACTGCAGACATCCTAACGGTCATCTCTGAACGCATTTATCATACTCTCGACAAGGCAGGTGAAGCTAGGGCAGTAGCGCATTATATATCCAAGGCCTTTGACAAGGTATGGCATAAAGGGCTTCTCCTGAAAATACGCTCATACGGTATTACTGGACAACTACTTAATATAATTAGATCCTTCCTAAGCAAAAGAAACATCCAGGTTGTCCTCGATGGCCGTTCATCTAAGCAACATGACATAAATGCTGGTGTGCCCCAGGGATCTATTCTTGGACCTTTGTTGTTCCTGATCTATATAAACGATCTCCCTGATGACATAGTGTCTGAGATCGGTTTATTTGCTGACGACACTACGCTTTACTCTCGCCATGTTGGCAAAACAGACGCGATCATATCTGAGGCAATGGCTGCATCCTTAGAAGATGACCTCCAGGCTGTAGTGGATTGGGGCCATAAATGGTTGGTGACTTTTAATGCCGCAAAGACAAAGCTCCTTTCCTTCAACAACTACAAGAAGCCTCTCCATCCACCGATTGTCATGGCAAATAACACCCTACCTGAGAGTTCATCATTCAAACTCCTTGGCCTAACCTTCACAGGTAACATGAATTGGAACACATACATTGAAGACATTGCCAAGGCTGCACCAAAGAAGGTTGGCTCCCTCTACCGTGCTAGTGGACTCCTTACACCTGACATTAACCTGCATCTCTACAAAGCTACTATTCGCCCATGCATGGAGTATTGTTGCCACATCTGGGCTGGTGCATCATCTACTAGTCTCTCCCTCCTTGACAAAGTCTAAAAAAGAGTAGTCAACCTAATAGGTCCCTCACTGTCAGGTAAGCTTCAGCCCCTGTCCCATCGCCGCAATGTTGCATCCTTGTGTTTGTTTTACAAATATTTCAATGGATTATGCTCCGATGAGTGTGCTGCTCTGGTGCCCCCTCGACTTAAATTCACTAGACTAACTCGACATTCTACTAAATCCCATTCATTCACTGTGGAGGTCCCCATATGCCGGAGAGCATTCTACTCAAATAGCTTCTTTCCTCGTGCTGCTGGCCTCTTGAACTCCCTCCCTGCCCCCTGTTTCCCCGACAGTACTGACATGCAGAAATTTAAAACTAATGTAAACAGACATCTCGCTGCTCAGATTCCAATTTAAGCTGAACCACCAATCCTTCCCCCTTTTTCCTTACGTTTACAGTGGCGTCCTGCCTTGTTTGGGGTGAATCATGTTAAAAAAAATATATATACATATATATACACATATATATACATATACATATATATACATATATATATATACATATATATACATATACATATATATACATATATATACATATATACATATATATATATATATACATATATATACATATATACACATATACACGTATATATGTATACATATATATACATATATATACATATATACATATATATATACATATATACATATATACACATATATATACATATATATATATATACAGATATACATATATATACATATATATATACATATACATATATATATACATATATATATACATATATATACATATATATATATACATATATATATACATATATATACATAAATATATGTATATATGTATATATATATATATATTATGTGAGGGTGTGTATGTGTATTAGAGGAATACATGGTCCCGGATTGTTAGTGTTTTCCCCCTTATATAACAGTCTTTTCCAGCAATGTTATGTTCTCTGACGAAGATATGCATTGTTTAGTGCTTATATTTTTTTATCATTTCTCTATTTCCCTTCAATCTACATTTGTGTTTTAGATATGTCGTGTTTTCAATTAAATTTTGAGCACAAAAGTTAATATTGGTATTTGACATGATGGAATATCGATCGTCTCATGCACTAGGTTAACAACTTGACATATTTATTTTGAAATAGGTGTGTTATATATTATTACATATTATTGGAATACCGACCTCAAATATATAGAAAACTTGCTGTCTTTGCCAGCTCGCTATTTCTCCGTGAAGTTAGCTTCTTTTATTTGTCCTTTAAATAAGATTGCAAAGACATGAAAAAGTAACGAGAGAATGTGATAGGTCGCAGTCAGTCAACCTCTCATATTTATCTATGTAGCGTCGCTAATGGGAGAAGAGTGGAAAAGAGGGCCTTTTTTCTGATCCCTTTCTAATGCCTGGTCTGTATATTTTATTTATAGTTAGTTTACTTTAAATTGCCCACCCCTTAAAAATTCATCAGCAAATATTTTATGACAGGGTTTAGTACTTGTGTTAATTCTTATTAAATCCTTTTAATTAATTACTGTTTATATCAACAAAACTATTGCATATATAGAGGAAAGACAGGGCAATACAATTACGAATTAATAAGATTAAATATTGGTTTATGATGAACTGTTGAGAAATAGTTATGCAAATGGGGCATTTAAATGAGTGTGTCTGACTTCTGCAAAATTTCAAAATGCTATGATCTATTATTACTTGAAATAGCAGTAACCTGTGTTCATGGTAAAATAGGAGAGATAAATTTAAAAAAAATCCGTATTTATTCACTTAGATTATTAATCTTATTCTGCATTTGGCGAAATAAATTATTACAAATCAGGGGTAAAAAGTGTAAAACGATTGTGCTGACTGAGGAATAGCAGAGTATCGTATAGATTATGCTAATGAATTAAGCGGTACTATGATCTTCAAATCAATTAAAACTATGCGTCGTGCTTATATTCAATGTTGTCTCTTGGTGTAGATTATCCTAATCATCAGGGCTTTACATGTAATTTTGTAATTATTATCTCTACTCACTAAGACTTTTCACCCAAGTAATTGTCAGTGATTGTTCACCAACTACACCTGGTAGTGGTTCGTGCAGACTAAATTACAAGTCTTCCAGATTTCAAGTACTCTCCACCTCTTTTCGATCACCAACACAAATTACGTTGCGGTGTTGTAACAACCGCCCACCATTGATCTGCGACTTGCATCGACCATTGGTCTCCTCTGGGATTTAGGTGGCAATAAGCCCCACTTACTCCAAGGTTCCAGCACTCTCTCAGTGAAGGTTTGGGAAGTACTCTCCGGTCTCGGTGTTCCCATATCTCTTGACCTTCTTCGACTTATTTATATCATCATCATCATCATCATCATCATCATCATCATCATCATCATCATCATCATCATCATCATCATCATCATCATCATCATCATCATCATCATCATCATCATCATCATCATCATCATCATCATCATCATCATCATCATCATCATCATCATCATCATCATCATCATCATCATCATCATCATCATCATCATCATCATCATCATCATCATCATCATCATCATCATCATCATCATCATCATCATCATCATCATCATCATCATCATCATCATCATCATCATCATCATCATCATCATCATCATCATCATCATCATCATCATCATCATCATCATCATCATCATCATCATCATCATCATCATCATCATCATCATCATCATCATCATCATCATCATCATCATCATCATCATCATCATCATCATCATCGTCGTCGTCGTCGTCGTCGTCGTTGTCGTCGTCGTCGTCGTCGTCGTCGTTGTCGTCGCCATCATCATCATCATCATCAGCAGCAGCATCAGCAACATCATCAGCATCATCGTAATTGTCATCCAAATAAATTTATTAAAGAATAAATTATTAATATTAATAACTGAAGAGACATGTTTCTTCTCATAACAATTAAATTAATGATATTACGTGTGTTGACAATGATTTAATTGAATACTATTATGGTGAGAGATTTTAAAAATACATTTTTGCACGAAATATGTTTTCATTGCATTTTCACGCTAATAAAATGTTAATACACCACCGGCAACATGCTGCAAATAAAAAATGCTTTAAATCGGCAATAATTCGAAATAGGAATTAAGCCCTAAGATTTAAATAAATTATATCTTCGAAATAAAAAAATATCTTAGCAAATGTTAAAGTATTAATAAGATTTTGTAAATATTATCTTAAATTCTTACACGTAAAGTGAAATTGCTTAACCATTATCACGAGATCTTTTGATATCCATACCTATAATTTGACCACTCATTGGCGAAATAGAAAGTTTATAAAATATGTTTAATTTTTATTAAAGTGCGCCAAAAATTAGCCGCTATTTTGAAATGCAATGTCCGCTGCAACTCATGCTTCGGCATTCCGTTTTAAAAATAAAACTTCTATTATTTTAGTTTCCATTGCACCAGTTATATTCTGTTTTGTATACTCGATGTGTAAGCATTTAATAAATTAAACGATATTCGTTAAGTTTGAAGTCTATTAGCGTTTTTCACTTATTTAAAACACTGTTCAAAAATACATGCAAACACTTGACATATAATATTTATTTTGTATAAGTTCTTCTTATGATAGTAAGGGAGTTACACAATAAAATAACGACTTATTTTATCTAAATATACGATATTCTAATTTATATTACTTTAATTAGAGTTACTCATCTAGAAGCTATAGTAAATATAATTCTTGCTAGATTCTTCTCTTCAGTTTTCAGTTTTTAATTGCTAAAGTTAATTAATTGAATCATTATAGTTGAGTTTACAATACACGATAGTGTTGTGCGATCGATACGTACGAACTTTATTTTACCAATAGAACTTCCTGAAAGAACATTTTTACATATTTGGGTCTTAAGGTAGATGGATTGTCAACCATTGCCTCAGAGTTACCGAGCTTGGTCGAATATGTTAAAATCAGAAAATCTGCGAGTCATTTTTTATGGGAATCTCTCCAGACAATATATGAAGCCACTGGATGTAAAGATGCTAAATAAAAAATCTTACTTCAAAGTAAAAACAGTAGGTGTTAGATGAATAGATGCAGACGTCCAAAACAGACATTCCTCCCATTTTGTCAGAAACATCGTTCATGGAATGGCCAAGGACAAAATAGAGGAAGTAGGGTTACAAGGCTGCCGAAAGTAAACAGAAAGTTCACTTTCTGCTCTTCTTTACTCTCAGTCTCTGTTCGCTCCGTTGTTCTTATTGTAGTTGTTGTTTACTTTGTTGTTAAGAATGGAAGACTTATGCGTAAAACTCTCTTACGATAATGCCTCATTAGTGTCTGGTCTGCATGAAGTTCACCTTATTCGTCGCAGCTATGCGTTAACCTGTAAGATTGCACGTTTGTATTCTCGACAACGATAGCAGCTATGCTAAACGGTTGTTTGTCAAGTCAGGTAAACTTGACCCAGAACACACAAAATAATGGCGCAGAAGATACTGTGTTACGCTCACTAAATTGCTTTGCAGTGCGCGCCTGGCAGGAATTTGCTTGCCCCACGCATAGACAGAGGCGACCAAAAAACGACATATTCTGATGCCGATCATTCTTGGATTTTCACCCGAGCCTTGTTAGCTCTGAGAAATCCACATTGTCACCCCCTACCACGGTTGAGAATGGTTTGACTTTAGGGGGTTGCAGGTGATGTCCTCTCAACGTTGCTTTATCACACAGCCGACGCTTTTGTAGTGAACTTACATTCGCGCCAGATAAAGACTGAATTCTATTGCAGTAATTCGCAGAGAAATTCCTTATTAGGTATTTTTCAGATGAGGATGTGAGCTAACTCCGGCCCTTACCCGGACTCTCACCCTAACGCTAATCCTAACACGACTCTTATTGTAACCATTACCTTTACCTGGACTCTAACGCAGTCAAGTCGATTTAGCTCGAGTCCTAATCTGGAGAAGCTTCCTTTATTTTATAAATTGAGAGGTCCTGTAGGAAATAGTTTAGAAAATTACTATGTAAGCTGATTACTATCTATCTTGTATCTATTATCACAATACCTTGTTTGTCTCAGCTTCATTTGTAAACGGCTTTAAAAGGTGATCAAGGCTTCAGCATTAAATGAAGAGGAAACACATGTACCAATAATAATTGAATATATTAAAAATGATTCATTTCAAAGTGTCTACATTACATATGAAATGTCATATTCAGAATTGGCTCCGGTGTAACACCTTCAAAAACAATTTACTTCCTGCAGTTCATTTTTGATGAAAGTTGTTGCAGGCGGAAGGTGTATTTAGTTCAACATAATTCAATTCGTTTGACGAAAAATAAAACAAGTATACGTCAGTGTCCATGTAAGAAAAAGGGTCAGTGATTTAAAGAGAGGAGAATAAAGTGAAGGATATAATTTGGCATTGAAATGCTACGACGTTGGTGCATTGACTACTTCTGAATGTGTTTTGCAAGGCCCACAGATCCCGATTGATGATCTTGAACCATGGTGTGTGGTTGGCCTAATATATTTGATAGTCGCTTATGAAATTGAATGTATTGATTTAAATTATTATTATCACATACTCACTGTTATTATATACTCACTGATCAGTTTAGGAAAGATACGTACAACAATTACACTTAAAAATTACGAACTTGTGTGTCCTTAATAGTACAGAAATAAATAATTTAGCATAGGTATAATATGTCAGGCTTAACACACCTATAGCGTAGTTAGTCGTGTGAAACAGACAGACCAAATCAAATCTGATAAGATGGCAACATTTCTTACTGGACTTAATATCTGTTCAACAGACCAGTCATTTGATAACTCGACCATTTAAAAAAATCTTGACTGTGTTAAGTATTCAACGTTTGCGATAGCTGTATGAGTTTTAGTACATCTTCAATACTATATTTCATACAGATATCAAGTCGTTGAGTAATGATGCAACGTAAGCGTTATTATCATATTTCTCTCCAAGAGTTAAATAAAGCAGTGTGCACAAAGCCCAAAATTAAAATAATTCCATTGCCCAATTCTTAGGGTTGACTTACAGATATCATTCAGTTCGCCAAAGAGATTGTTACCTAAACTGCTTCTGTTATACAACCACAAACATTGTTATACATACTTTTCAATCCACTATTTTTTTAGTTTGCTTCAATAAATGGTTTAAGTAGGGTGCGGTTGGCCGGTAGGATACTGTTTCGGAATAATCATAGCATCGACTATGACGAGTGAAAAAAATCCTAGAGTTTTTTTAATTGTGATACTATTATGAAAGGCATGATGCCTCCGCCCCTCAGCTAAGAGTATAACCTAAAAGAACAAACTGCATTTAGATACGGCTATACAATAATTCACTTGATAGATGCATACTGTTCTTGTTTGGAATTTAATAACATCGAAAAGTTCGATATGCTGTTTAATGAAGAAATCAAACACATCACGTTTTCCGCACGTTTCTAAGCTGTCTAAGAAGCGATACAAGGTGGGTTCAAGTATCATAGAGTATCTACTGGTGGCAAATAATTAATGAATACATTTATCTTCTTACTTGCCAATCGCTATGTATAATTAATGTTCTATTTGTTGAGTAAGAAATACAAATATACGCATTTTACCATTTTTGGACAGCTGGATTCGAGATTCATTTCTTGAGCGCCTGATGTTTTTCCTTATTTTTCTTTCAGCAATTTCCGCCTTCGCTCTTCCTTCACAAATCATTCCCAAGTAGTTTGCCTTATATTCCAAATTAATAAATGCTATGTATGATATGTATGATATAAAATTCTAAAAAATCTGGAACGATGAGAAAAAGGGTGATTACACAAACAGCTGCCAGTTGATTCTTACTGCCCAGACCTATTTGATATTGCACAAACATTTATTAATATTTCGCTCTATTTTTCTCTCTAACACTCTCGCCCTCTCTCTCAATATATATATATATATATATATATATATATATATATATATATATATATATATATATATATATATATGTGTGTGTGTGGGGGGGTGAATGTGTGTTATCATGACGAACGTCGTAGGTAGCAACTAAGATATTCTGTACTTATATACGTTAACCAAAATACAAAACTACATACACACACACATATATATATATATATGTATGTATGTATATATGTATATATATATATATATATATATATATATAGATGTGTGTGGGGGTGGGGGTGTCTTAATCGTTTTTAAACATATAGAATTATATAAGCATATATATGAAATTAAACAGCCTTATATATTTATTTGCATTACAGTAATTACTCTAGAACTTATTAACAAATCATTATGAATGTTACGATAAAGCTGTTTGACGAAATGATTCCAGCTATATTTAATTTATTTTACTTTCATAGAAAGGGTGTAAAAGTTGAATGTAATTGAAAATTTAGATTTGTGTGAAATCTTAAAAATAATATTGAACATCAATTTATATATATTCAAAAATTTCAGTTTATTTTGAGCATTTTAAAAGTGTTTTTTAGGAGGATAATATAGGGAACAGCTTCCTATTAAAAAATATATTTTTCAGATGTACATAGAAGTATATATATAGTAATGCGACTACAATTAAGAACTAATCCGGCAATTTATTTATTTTTTAATTCTCCTTATGCTTTTAATTTTAGACATTTTCTAGAATAAAAATCATGTAATGATTTTAGATCAAAATCTGAATGAGGTTTCATTCATTATATCGTGATGTAATCTTCGTGAAGGGTTAAATAATTCGTTAAACACACACACACACACACACACACACATATATATATATATATATATATATATATATATATATATATATATATATATATATATATTAAAAGTAATCTAATCTATTATTCAAGATTAATGGTCTCATGTTTTATTAAATAATACAATGCAAACTATACAATTACGAATTACTTATAAATTCTACCCGGTCATGGCTGACAGAACGAGGGCAATCTATCCCCATTGATTAAATTGGGTCTCGTTCGAAATTCCGTACATATTCCCAGTACGACAGAAAGAGTCTAGAGTTCAACAGGATACACCTGAATAAAGTGGTAAGTTAAATCGACCAAAACGTTGTGAGAATGAACATCCAATATGAGAACAGTAGTTTAAATAATCGAAATGATACAACCTTTGTTTTTAATCAATTAGTTTTACTTTTATTGCTTGTCCCTATATATATATATATATATATATATATATATATATATATATATATATATATATATATATATATATATATATATATATATATATATATATCTTATATTATAATCTTTCTAATTAAATTAAATTTGAACAAATTCTCGAAGGTGTTGCGGATCAGTGATTGTTTGGTACAATTGTTTCAACCCTGTGCAACCCATAGACTACTTTTCTTGAGGAAAAATATTCAATAGACCTACATTCTGAATTAGTATTCTAAATTGGTGTTTGCATATTCTGTTTTTATTTCTATCTGCCATAATTCAAGTAAATTAAAATATCTTTTGTTTTAATTGACTTGTTTTTCAGATATTATTTATTGCATTAGATAATGTTGTAAAACTTTCAACGGCACATTTATATATTTGGTTGTTACTTAATCTTTCACGCGCTCAATCCAATGAAACGATCAATCAATATCCGGATCCGGTTTTATATGCACTTTACTCAATCTTCCTTCCAAGGAGCTTTAGTAACTTAACACAGACAAATTCCGAATAGTCTTACTTTGACAGGTTGTATCCAATGTCCACATCAATCCGCAAAAAATACGAAAACAAGTCCAATTTTTACTATTTAACTTCTACACACCTAACGATTCAAAATCTTCTTTCACCCGATGTGTACCTCGGAAGAACTCAGCACATTTGTCTAACTCCCAACCCCTTTTATCCGATACAGAGCTCCATTTTATGAATACTAACGCTTCCAAGATGGCCCTATCTATGATGTTTGAGTGTATGTTTGTTTAGAGGATGGTGCGACGACCTGTATTGATTCTGAGTAAACTGCGACTATGGATCCGTTATTTATTTCTTTATTCCCTTCCTGATATATAAATACCCATCCATCCGTTTTTTCTGGTGGGCTAACTATAACACACAATGGCTATATCACATCTTGTCACCCATTGCTTCCTTAGACCCACGATCACTCATAACCGGGAGTTAGTCGTGAGTTTATGCGCATCTGTGCGTCTATAAAAAGTTTATTACAGCATGGATTATTTATTCATTTGGAAATAATATTTAAATTGTTCCTTCTATTTGCGACTTTATTCCCCTAAGAAGAACACAACTACCCTACTAATGGATTATTCATTCACTCGGAAATCAGTGTTAACTTTCTCAAACGTATTTCCTTTTTTTAAGAGAAATACATTTTCTAAAAATCCATCATGACGTTCAAAGATAAGGCATGGCATTATATTACGACGACTGTGATTACAGTTTGAATTTCTATTTTAAAAAAATAGAATTTTATTTCGAGATAAAAAATACAATTTTTGACGAATTACTAAGTTTTATCCAAATTCCCCTACCCATAAAAAATATGTATAACAATTTGATTACTATATTGTAGATAAACTTCGTTTTGCAAAAAAACAAAAAAATACATTTTTATTTATATAAATAAATGTTCTTTTAATTATTTTGAATTATTGATTTTAATGAATTCGAAATATGTAATGTTTCATTTATTTTTAAGTTGAAAAAATAAAATAAAACATTTATTAGAATATTGTTAGAAAATATAGTTTTATTACGTTCGTTTTATAACATTTTAAATTCTAAAAAAAAAAAAATTTGTAAATTTTAGAAACTAAATTTTATTACAATCTTTTGGCCAAAATGTTACTTTTTTCAAAGTGAACTGTATTGTTTTTCTTTCAGAAAATATATTTTATTGAATAAATAAATTTATATAAATGTTTTAATCTATTGGGTTGTTTTCATATAGAATTCAGAATTTGTTTCTTAATATATGAGAAGTATATTTTAAAATATTGTTTGAGTGTGTACATCTACGATGCTTTAGTTTTCATAAAATATATTCATCCACTTTTTAGTACCCTGTTATATAACTTTAGTAAATGTGTTTTTTGTTTAAAATTTCAAGAAACATCATTTATTATTTTGGTAACGAGAGCAACTCATATTATTCAACTAAAATTTATTTTAATCAAATGTACATATAAATAATTAAACTCCTTTAAAAAGGGGTTTGTCTTCTTGTGTTTATAAAGCAATAGATATTTTCATGCAGTATAACTAATACTAGTATTTTCATTCGATGTAGACCAGGTTGTCATAACCATACACCTCAAAGATTGAAAATTAAACCGGAAACAATGAACTCATGTAGAGAACAGACAATTTTGTTTTAAAAAAATGTTCATGTTGAAAAAAAAAAATTATGACAAAACCATTTCATTATTAAATATTAATTTAATGTTTGCTGTCTAGTCTACGCAAAACACGGAATAATACATTTGCCATGAGATTTTTAATAAAGTAATGGGTTAATTATATTTAGTGATGTTCAATTAATAAGCACTACACATTTTATTAAAATTGGTTACTTTCCTTAATTTTGATGAATTGTTAAGTGACGGGAGGGTCAAAACACACATAGTTTGGCTGTTCGACAGATCTCGTGTGTTACTTATGAGCGTCATTTTCCAGTTATTAGGCCTGCTATAACAACGGCAACGGTTCTGCTGCCCGTCTGACATCGAAGCTAAGATAATTCAACTTCTTAATTGCTGGTAATCGTAAACATCGCTTGTACCAACTTTTACCATTATCTACTAGACATTGCTAAAAATAATTTAACAACGAGACTTGAATTCGATAATTTTTCCAGCAAACAAATGCCTATTCTCGACCACGACGTATAAAACAACACAGCACGAAAAATCGACAGAAAATCCCCCTTATTCACTGATGGCTGTTTTTTTAATTTTAATTTATTGGCTGGCACGTAATAATGTTATCGAATATGTGTACTTTATTTCATTTTTAAAACTCTTTTCTTAAGTGTTTTGACTAACATTCATGTTTACTTGTTTACCGTTTTTTCTCTATCTCACTAAAAGGAACAACCACATACGATAATCTTTGAGACAATAAACACACAGAAAACACTATTCCATTACTCAACAATACACATTAGTAAAATACATTCATTTTTCTTAAAAAAAAACAGTAATAAAAATTAACCAAATTTATTGAAGTAAAACGACAAACTATTAAAACTCTTTTATTCATACATCAAGCATCATAAAAATACCAAATACGCTCTATTCTGTGTTTATCCTTCCACTTCACTGCATTTTGCAAAAATAACTACACACGAACGACCAAAATAATGTTTAAACAATTCATAAGAAATTAATGTTCGGTATTATTTATGAGTAATTTTATTGTTCTATTTATTAAATGTATATGCAATGCTTTTCTCGACATTAACAGTTATTAATTAAATTGACTTAATGAAAACAGATGAATTATTACAAACTTTAAAAACACTTCTTTATTAATTTTGAGGAAAGTAATTGAATTGAATTAACATCGCTAGTTAGAGATACAGATATATCGGCAAAACATAAGAACGACGAGGTAGACTGCTTTTTTGCTTGCTATTTTCAAATCTATTTCTTCTGTTAGCAACGCCACATTTACCTTTGGTTTTGAAATTTACGATTGTTCGATACAATAGATACACTGTTCACATTTGTGCTTAAATGTTACTTTTCACATTTCAAAGAGTTGACTTCATTTTCAACAAGTTTGCATTTATTTAAAAATTCAAAGTTAAAAACATACCAACACACAACATCGCTGAGGCCAATTGCTTTATTTTTTTAGAAATATTTACGGTCTTATTTAAGAAGATAAATACATTTATATAAACAGTACTAACATGTTAATATTTATCTATTTATATAAACGAATTCTAAAGTTGTGTCTTATGTTTACAAGAAAATTATGAATGAAATGTTTATTATATTAAAGTTTGGTTTCAAGTGATAATACTGGTGAAATATGCGAATAGACACAGGGAGTTTAAAAAACAGGTAGTATATATATATATATATATATTAGTGATTGACATTCCATTGTTTCGATTCTGATACAATTACTGATTCAGATTATTATTACTTTATTTAATATTTTAGTAGTCATTTTAAATTCCCCAATTACTGTAAAACCCCTGTGTAATACACTTGAGAGCTTGAGCGCTGTATATTATGAGAGTAAATATGTGTAAATATTTGTTTTCAAGTGTTTTCCTTGTGAGTAATCGAAAATAGTGAGACAACTGAAGATGTATTTGTTACATTATGAGAGGCCCTGTATTCTGAAAACGTGTAAAGTTAGCTAGTATGGATTATGAACTGGGTGAAAGAAATAGGATGGAGTGGGAAATAGGTGCATATATAATTTGGGACAAACAGAAATGTTCCCACAGTGATTCATTCTGAGAATAATAACACACTGGATGTGAGTTGGCCGATATTAAACACTCGGATCTAAAAGGTTGGACAAAAAACGATATTGAGTTATGTTATGACATTGGTTGAACGGTCAAAGGAATATGACGTCACAGATCCTTAGTGAGAAATTAGCTTTTTAGACAGTTCGCGCTAGAGGCACGAGATGGACAGACGTCCATAAACTGAGCTCTGCAATGCGTAGAGTCCGAGTGAGATCGCTAGATATAGGCTAAGACGCAGAGCAGGATCTCAACGGCAAGACAAGAATATAGCTGATTGCATCCATCACATTCCACAAACAGTATGAAAGTGAAGTAGAGCATGAATAAAGGAACCGACGAGTGTAAATCTCTCCGATTGAAGTGTAAAATAAAAGAATAGAATCTCTCTCCAACGTCTTGCCTTCGAGCGTTTTTGTCTACCGTACATGAAAACAGAGTTTTCCCACAAGACAGGTACTCCACTACGATCACGAGCCAACAACGGGGACGGGTGTGCAAGCAAACCCACGACCAACAGTGAGATAGAAATCTGTAAGGTAACATTTAATATTGATTTAAAACGTAAGAACAATTTGAAACATGTAAAGAACATTATAAGTTTAAAGCCAGTTTAAAGGCTTAATAACTTTTGTTAAAATGTTAATTATTCTGCATGTAAATGAACGCAACATTTACTAAGAGGCCCAGCCGACATTTCTACCTTTCGCAGTGAGTTTCGAGGTTGTTTCGATTTTTAGTAGTGCTCGAGAAACGTTGACCCCCGGACCTGCACCAGTACAAGTTTATAAAAATATATAGAATAAGACAGTGTAAAGATCGTTAAAAATATGATATGTTAAATAAACTATTATGTCACATGTTCATCTTTCAAAAGAAAACCGATTTGCATTCGTCGTTTGTTTACAAAATGCTATTTGAATTTTGTAAGAAACAATTAATAGTCGATGATGTTAATGTTCGTGATTAAATATATAATTTTTAAAGTCATAAAAACACGCTATCTTCATCGTACTAACCCATCATGATTGTAATACGAAAAATAAAGCGATTACGTGTTGTTTTATGAATTTATCCGTCGGACTAAGGGTTAGTGGTAAATAAACAAGTAAATTTCCCCACAAAGCTAGAATATATATATATATATATATATATATATATATATATATATATATATATATATATATATATATATAAATGTATATATATATATATATGAATATATATATACATATATATGTATTTATATTAATATTTATGTATATATGTACATATTCATATACACATATATATATATTCATATATATGTATATATATTTATATATATGTATATATATATATACATATATATATATATATATATATATATATATATTCATCTATCTATATCTATATATAGATGAATATATATATATTAATTTATATATATATATATATAAAGGTGAATATATATATATATATTAATTTATATATATATGTATTCATATATATATATATATATTCATATGTATATACATATATATAATAATTAATATATATATATATATATACATATATATATATATATATATATATATATATATATATATATTAATATATATATAAAGTAATCCAACAAAAGATATAAGCGTCAACTAATATCTTATAATTAGTGAAACATCCGGATAAAAACTTAAGAGCAATATATTGGATAGAGCATTAATATTATAATATAAAATGAAGTAATAAAATAAGGTGTCAATCATATTTTATTAGAATTCAAAGTTCAAGCAAAGTATCCTTAAGTCCTTAGCTCATGAGTTTTCAAAGATTATTCTTCTCTTCAGAGGACCATTACCGCAGTTATACTACAACAGGTAATAAAATTACGCTTTGAAAATATATAAAATTATATACACAAATACACAAAAATACATAACATCAAAACATATCAACCCAAAAACATACTTTTCGTTGAATCCATAGAGTCCATCCAGGTCATACATATTGAGAAGCATAATCAGGAAAGACAAGTACTCCAAGTTACAAACAGCAGTCCAAAATGTTTACAAATATATATATTTGTATACCCCTTTGGTCCGGCTGGAACAACAAAAGCCGGTAGGAAAAAAATACAAATCCGATTACATCAGGATATATTAGACATCGATGATGCCAGGTTTTTGGCGAAATATCTGTATCCCTTTAAACTTACAACAAAAAGCTAGTTTATAATAAAAAAAGAAAAAAAAGAATCGGTTTCGATTTATTATTTTTCTTTAAAAAAAAAATTGATATCGCATCTTTAATGCTTCAAAAGGTATTTATTTTACCTATTTCTTATTAAATTTAACAATAGATGCTTCTTTAAAAAAAATATGACCCTTAAAACACTTATACAAATCACGTGCGCATTCATGTTCTCATATTTGAAAGTAGGAAAACAACAGCTAACCCCTTTAACCCGGCTGGACCAACAAAAGCCGTAGGAAAAAAATACAAATCCGATGACATCAGGATATATTACACATCGATGATGCAAGGTTTTTGGCGAAATATCTGTATCCCTTTAAACTAACAAAAAAAAAGCTAGTTTATAATAAAAAAAAGAAAAAAAGAATCGGTTTCGATTTATTATTTTTCTTTAAAAAAAAAATTGATATCGCATCTTTAATGCTTCAAAAGGTATTTATTTTACCTATTTCTTATTAAATTTAACAATAGATGCTTCTTTAAAAAAAAATATGAACCTTAAAACACTTATACAAATCACGTGCGCATTCACGTTCTCATATTTGAAAGTGGGGAAACAACAGCTAACCCCTTTGGCCCGGCTGGAACAACAAAAGCCGGTAGGAAAAAAATACAAATCCGATGACATCAGGATATATTACACATCGATGATGCAAGGTTTTTGGCGAAAAATCTGTATCCCTTTAAACTAAAAAAAAAAAAGCTAGTTTATAATAAAAAAAAATAAAAAAAGAATCTGTTTCGATTCATTATTTTTCTTTAAAAAAAAATTGATATCGCATCTTTAATGCTTCAAAAGGTATTTATTTTACCTATTTCTTATTAAATTTAACAATAGATGCTTCTTTAAAAAAATATGAACCTTAAAACACTTATACAAATCACGTGCGCATTCACGTTCTCATATTTGAAAGTAGGAAAACAACAGCTAACCCCTTTAACCCGGCTGGACCAACAAAAGCCGTAGGAAAAAAATACAAATCCGATGACATCAGGATATATTACACATCGATGATGCAAGGTTTTTGGCGAAATATCTGTATCCCTTTAAACTTACAACAAAAAGCTAGTTTATAATAAAAAAAGAAAAAAAAGAATCGGTTTCGATTTATTATTTTTCTTTAAAAAAAAAAATTGATATCGCATCTTTAATGTTTCAAAAGGTATTTATTTTACCTATTTCTTATTAAATTTAACAATAGATGCTTCTTTAAAAAAAATATGACCCTTAAAACACTTATACAAATCACGTGCGCATTCATGTTCTCATATTTGAAAGTAGGAAAACAACAGCTAACCCCTTTAACCCGGCTGGACCAACAAAAGCCGTAGGAAAAAAATACAAATCCGATGACATCAGGATATATTACACATCGATGATGCAAGGTTTTTGGCGAAATATCTGTATCCCTTTAAACTAACAAAAAAAAAGCTAGTTTATAATAAAAAAAAGAAAAAAAGAATCGGTTTCGATTTATTATTTTTCTTTAAAAAAAAAATTGATATCGCATCTTTAATGCTTCAAAAGGTATTTATTTTACCTATTTCTTATTAAATTTAACAATAGATGCTTCTTTAAAAAAAAATATGAACCTTAAAACACTTATACAAATCACGTGCGCATTCACGTTCTCATATTTGAAAGTGGGGAAACAACAGCTAACCCCTTTGGCCCGGCTGGAACAACAAAAGCCGGTAGGAAAAAAATACAAATCCGATGACATCAGGATATATTACACATCGATGATGCAAGGTTTTTGGCGAAAAATCTGTATCCCTTTAAACTAAAAAAAAAAAAGCTAGTTTATAATAAAAAAAAATAAAAAAAGAATCTGTTTCGATTCATTATTTTTCTTTAAAAAAAAATTGATATCGCATCTTTAATGCTTCAAAAGGTATTTATTTTACCTATTTCTTATTAAATTTAACAATAGATGCTTCTTTAAAAAAATATGAACCTTAAAACACTTATACAAATCACGTGCGCATTCACGTTCTCATATTTGAAAGTGGGGAAACAACAGCTAACCCCTTTGGCCCGGCTGGAACAACAAAAGCCGGTAGGAAAAAATACCAATCCGATGACATCAGGATATAGTGTAAACCGGGGTATTAATCACCATGGGGCATGAGTCACCAGCAACTAGGTAAGGTTCACAAACCTCTCTATAGCATTACTTGGCACTTATAGGGAAATAAGCAATAATCATGTCTGATCGCTAACCAATCACAGGCTCTGTTTCCCAAGAGTAGTACTTAATGAGCCAAGCAAAAGTAGTCTTTTTGTGGCAAGTTCAGAAGCTGTTTTCACTCTACGTCTGCAGCTTTTTTTAAACACAGTTCACAACTTTTTACTCCAGAAAGGCAACTGCGCAAAACTTTGTTTCTCTGCGAAACCACTGAGCCGACAAACTGTACCTTTGCTGCTGAAGAATTGAAATATATCAGAGGTAAGTACCAAAACATTTTTACACTTGATTTAATTCAGATTTTCATTTTTCAGAGCTGGAAAGTGTGTCATGGTGGTCTGCATCCACAGCCTATCAAATTGTTCATAATTGCCACACCCATTTTAAAAACTGCTGCAAATTTAACTTGCCATGTTTTTGTATGCTTTTAAGATGTTAATTGCGTTGTACTGGTACTCATCTAAGCATCATGCACATAATTGTGTTTAATTTAATTGTTAACAAAATATGTCGATCTTTTAAAGAAGGGTGTGCTTAATGCCCCATGTCTGTATTTTTTCTGAACGAAAAGAGTTTAAAATAGCTTACAGTGATGTAAGTAATAAGAAACATGATAATTATTTAAGTTCGGCCTGTTTTTATTATTGGGGAAGTTATATAAAACCAGAAATCTGTAACAACAAGTCAACTTTTTTTTAATGAAATCGTTCCAATATTACTTGGGTACACAGGTGCCTAATGCCCCGTTAATTTTTATTTTGTTCACAGATGGTTCGCAACTATCGGAAGAAGATTAAGGGTGGAAGGAGGAATCTAAGCCAGTCAGAGGAGATGATTGCTGCATACGAGGCTGTCATGAAGAAGCAGATGTCTGCCAATCACGCAGCCAAGTATTACAAAGTGAACAAAAAGTCATTGCTCAGGAGAACGTCTTGGAAAATCCCTATCAATGCGCATGTTGGGAGGGAAGCAGTACTGTCCCCTGCTCATGAAAATGAGCTTGATGAGTGCATAAAGCTTATGGCAAGATGGTGCTGGGAATTCACTTCTGAGGAGGTCAAAGACACTGTAATGGATTTGATTCAAACCCACAGCATAGAGACTCCTTTTATAAATGGTTGTCCAGGGTATGCCTGGCTACAAGGGTTTTTACGCCGTCATCCAAACATAGTACCTCGTAAGACTGAGCACCTCAGGACTACCCGTGCAAAGGCAGAGGCCCCTGAAGTCATCGCCCACTGGTTTGAGCTTCTTGATAAGGTTCTCATAGAGGCGGGGATAAAAGATTTGCCGGCTCAATTATTCAACACAGATTAAAATGGCTTTGTAACGGACCCAAAAACAGACACTGTTCTAGCAGCAAAGGGACCAAAGAGAGTTAATCAGAGTATTGGAGGTCTGGAAGGGAGCAGATAACTGTTAACTGTGCAGCATCTGCTAGTGGCAAGCAACTTCCACCTTATGTTATCTACAAAGGGAAAAACCTCTACCAGGCATTGACACAGGGTGGCCCTGTAGGTGCTGCCTCTACAGTCAGTTCAAAAGGATGGATGGAGGCCCCGCATTTCTTGAACTGGTTTGAAACTATTTTCTTTAACCACACATGTGATGTCAGTGACAAGGTACGACTTCTTGTTTTTTATGGTAATGCATCACACCTCTCTTTGGCCCTTGTTGAAAAGGCAAGAGCAAATAATGTGATGATGCGACTTTCAGCTCACATGACACACCACCTGCAACCACTTGATCGTGCCGTGTTCAGGCCTGTGAAACCGAAGTGGCGGTCCCTCCTCCGCAAATTTGCCCGAACACATACAGGGCCAGTAGGAAAGAAGGACTTTCCCATGATGCTAAAGGCACTCATAGATGAACCCTTCAAGCCAAAGATCATCAAATCAGGATTCAGTTGCACATGCATCTGTCCTTTCAATGCCCAAATGGTCACTTTGGAAAGTAAAGCTCGTGTCACTGCTCAAACAGAGCCCTCCACATCTTCCTTCACACCAGCTGCGCTAGTGTCTGCACTGCCCCCTACTCCAGGATTCTAATCCTCTGCCCCCACTCCAGGACCCTTATCCTCAGCTCCCACTCCAGGACCCTCATGCTCAGACGTGCCTGTTTCCTCTCCGACTTCATCATCTTCATCCGCCTAATTAAAAGACTTTTTATTCAAACAACGTAATCCCCACTTTCAGTCTGACTCCCCAATAAGGAGATCAGCTAGAATACAGCGATTCCGATATGGGGAAAGCCTCACAGCAGATTAAAGTGTCATGAGACTCATGGAGACATCTGCTGTTAAGGAGATTGCTACAGCATCCAGAGAATGTGGCAGAGGGAAAGGAAAGGGGAAAGGCAGGGGTAAAAGAACACCAAAGCAGGCAACACCATCACCACCAGGATATAGAAGTCCACTGTCAACATCAAGGGATTCCGACACTGATGAATGTTTCAAATGTGGTATAAAGGAAAGCCATTTACTGGGTTCAGTGTGATATGTGTGATTCCTGGTATCACATACAGTGCACCAACATCAAAATTTCATTTGAAGACCTCCAAAATGAGGAATGGCTGTGTGATTTTTGCAAACAGTAGCACCGGTGCTTAATGCCCCAGGAGATGGTGCCTATTGCCCCAGGTAACTGAAATTTGTGAAAAGCAAACTTGAGATTTTAAACGATTCAATAAAAATATTTTCTACTCTGATGAACACGAGTCAACTGGTATTTGTTTAAACAAGGTATCACAAATATATTTTGCCCATGATAGTCCAGAGAAAGTTTAAAAACTAACTTTAATTGAGATGAAACACTGAGTCAGTGAAAAAGGGGGTGCCTAATACCCCGGTTTACCTTATTACACACCGATGATGCCAAGTTTTTGGCGGAATATCTGTATCACTTTAAACTAACAAAATAAAATGCTAGTTTATAAATAAAAAATAAAAAAAATCGGTTTCGATTTATTATTTTTGTTTTTAAAAACACAAATTGATATCGCATCTTTAATGCTTTAAAAGCGATTTATTTTACCTATTTCTTCTTCTTATATATATATATATATATATATATATATATAATGTCAGTAGTATTAAATGACTGTTTCCTAACAGCGGAAATGGAGACACGTAGTTTTATTAATTAATCTTTAAATCTATTTATATGAAATTTCTATAAAACTCGAAATGTATTATGCGGCTGTTATTTCATACTCTGAAAATACTTTCCGCATTCATATCAGCAAAACATTGTTAGTTTATAGCTAATGTACGAGAAATAACGTAGAAGCTGTAAAATGTGAACACGAAATTTCAATATGAATCCTCTGATGATCACGGAAATTGGGATCGATATCTAAAGAGTATTACGATATAATCCAGATAATGAGCCTTGTATATAGATAAATTATATATAGAAACGGATATTTGTTTTTCTTGTTCACCAGCAGGTTTCAATTATACTTGAAGCCTCTTTGAATGTATGATAAACATACCGTCAAGTGAATGTTTCTTGAATTAATAATTATCGAGAGTTTTTTTTCTGGTTTTCCGATTTGGCTGACATACATGTATTTTATAAGGCAGGCTGACAGAACGCAATCGAGATATGCGTCAGACAGGAAGGATAAGTCATGGTTTACTTATCAAACCCGAGAAAATTAAATTACTATTTGAATTTAAAAAAAATCGTTGTTTGTTATTGGATTGAAGGGGAGTAACTGTTTTTCAATCAGAAAAGGAATTTTAAATTGTGTTACGTTTCTTGCGCGGATAATCGGCGGATGGTATAATTCGACTCTCATCGTGTCACATATCAACATATATAACTTTTTAATGCGTATAATACTTACAAGGATTTTCGACTACAAAATAATCCTATTTGAAAAATGTATATAAAATTACATGCGTTTTGATTTATTATGAAACAGTTTCATAAATGTGTACAGTATAGATGGTATCCTGTCTTTGTAGTTCTCTATAGCTCACTCTGTTATCACTAATTTAACTGTGTTGAATTCTTTTCTCATACTATCCTCTACAAGAGTTCGAGACCGATGCCGCGAATAAATTTATTTTGCGTAAACCAAAAGAAAGATTCACAAAGCGTTAAATATAACATTAACGGTTGCTCTGTGTCTTATCTGAAATACATGAAACGCACAGAGAACATTTAACTAAATAATCCATAATTCTTGATATACAAATAAAGGTAATAGATGTATGTTAATAAAATCCAAATTAATTAAAATATCTACCGTCAATGCAGTTTACACATGCCGACTCCAATGTGATCGTTCTCTATATTCCACTTTGCATACTGACCGTATGTAATCCAATAGCACCAGAAAACGCAATAAAAACATAGCAAACAAAAAAGCAGGATTCAAAAATATACACAAGAGTTACAATTTTGAAACTTTCTTTTGGTTTAGAATTGCATTTTCCCGATGTTTATTTTGTATTTACGTCTCCAAATCGCAGCTGCACAAGTAATAGAATCACTTTAACATTTATTATTGAAAAATAGTCAGTTGCTTGTAGATGCTCAGAACATAAGGTAAGGGTTGTAGAATACGAAGGAGAAATATTTATGAGAATAATGTGAATAGTTACAGAAAGAAAGATAGAAAATAGAAGAGAGAAAGAGAGAGGGAGTTGGGATTGAAAAAAAGAAGGGTAAAAAGAGATAATCGGAGTATTTTGAAACTATTTAGATGTAATGCTGGGCGAGGGATGGCATATACATATTTGTAACGACTTCATAAATATCTTGCAAAGAAAGAAAGAATACCCCTCGGCAGCATTCGTAAATATGCACTGAACTGACCATAATGTAGCCTTGACGAGTTGTATTTTTCCGATGTTTATTTCGCGTGTTAATCTTCAGATCGCGTGTGCATTACACACATACACACACTTACATATATATATATATATATATATATATATATATATATATATATAATTTTTATTTCAAGTATACAAATATAATATTATAATTTTTCATAATATATTGTAGTAATCACGTCAACATTTATCAATACTTAAGTAGAGCTTAGTAGTAAAGTATGAAAGTGTATTTATTGTAATTAAGCTACATCAATGCTTGCGCATTTCATTCACGTATGGAATCGTCAGGCTGTGTGCAGATATAGTGTGTTTCTGTTTGTTTTATATATAAACGCGGTGTTTAGTCTAGCTAACTAACCAATCAGATGTGTTGTTATTTCTATCCTACAGGTTAAAGTTTTCATTGGCTAATAATTGAGCTTCTCGTAAACAATGACTCGGTTAAACTTTACGTGGCATATTTGTCTTTTATTTGGTTGTGGCGTGGCGCATCCTTTTTAGGGTTATGTCGAGTAAAAAGTTGCTCTGTTTTTAGCATGTGCGGAGTTTGAATAGTCTGTTTCAATTGATGGTATTATTCATTGCTACTTTACATGTTGATTTAGTTATTAATTTATTTTATTTTCACGTGTATTTATTTATTATGTATGTCGTAATCCTTAAGCAAAGTTATTTTATGTCTATAAAAAATTTCCATTTTACTTCTACTGTTTAGTAAGTTTTGGAGATCTTTAAAAATTATTATTTAAAGATTGTTGTTGTAAGTCTGTAAGTTCGAAATCCCCTGTCGCTAGTTGTTGCGTGGTTGTGATGGAGAACACGAACTCAGTGTTTAAGGTAAACAAGTATATTAAAAAAAAAGTATACTACTACAAAGAAGAAGAGTTACTGTACGCCAGTCTTGAATGCCAGTATAGACTAGTGTGTCCCAACACTGAGAAGCAGGTGCTTCCAGTATTCATGGTGAGTAGACGTTTGAAGTACTCTGTATAGGTTAGGTAACATAACACAGTCATCCCACGCATTACTTGCTAAGGGGGTCACAGTTTTGTTTTCTTTTTTGATTGACGCTATTCTCAGGCTGCTTGGGGTAGGTGTATGGCAAAAGTGTCGTATCTAGTAACTATTACTTCTTCCTGTAGAGTGACGGCAATGTGTTCCAATAACCGTGTCTTAATTTGATTTAGGTGTCTCTCATAAGAGAACATTTTAATTCTAGACTTCTGATTTTGGAGCACATCTTTAAGCTTTTAAAAACGTCTTCTTTGTTGCGACATTCAATTTCAAGACAAGTCGATTTGCCCTTCATAGTTTTTTGCTAAAACATATTTTATTTGCAACTTTAGCACATCTAGCTCTGTAACTCTGAGGCTACTCTCTTTCTTGGCCTTTTGGCTAAGATCAAAGTGTAGTATCTGTTCCGATGGATACTGCACCCCATAGACTGGTATTGTCTTGGCTTTCGGGACTTGATTTACGCCGGTCTAGGGTCTGTCCTGTGCAGTTGTAGGAGGTGCACCCTCCCGGGCTTTTGGGGAGGAGTAAATTTATTGCTTCCTGGCTGAGGCGCCCCTACCGAGGAATACCGACGGGGCTGCCCAGGCAATTTTTAAACCCCACTTTCCCGACCCGACCTTGGGTCACGTCTTACTTGTGGGAGTAAGATAAAACTGGCCTTGTGCTTAACCCCTGAAGAGGAGTAAATCAATACTCTCTTAAACCTTCAACTGGTTATCTAAAAAATTTTACTTAATTTCTTTCTATTTAGTGCTAGCGTAAATTGTGTGTATTTGTGTATTTGCATTCTGCAAACAATTTATTTTGAGTCCATTTCCTACGATTTTAATGCTTAAACACACATTCCTTATTTCGTTTTACTGTCTCGGTCGTCAGTTTTTTTTATTTTCTTGCCAAAAATATGGGTTGGCCACTTCCATAAGCTTTACCGCTGCATGACGTTTCTGCCAAATAAATTGTCGGTATATTTTAATATAAACATTTTAACTTTGTAGTTCTGTTTAAAGTAATATCGGTAATAATTCCACTCTCGAATTTTATTTTTTCACCAGTCACCGTTCCGGTAATTTTTTGTTTTTAGCATAGTCGGTTTTCCCAACCTTCTCCATGTATGCATGTTGATAATCAACACGTCTGAACCAGAATCTATAGTAATTCTAATTTTGTTTTCAAGATTCGTTCCTGTACATATTTTGTTTATAATTCTGCCGTCCCGTTTTTTTTCATCGTTGTGTATTTAACCCGAGTTTTATTTCTTCAACTTTATCACTAATCAGACAGGTTATAAGACGGTATAAGCAATCCGTTACCCAATCAATGGTTATACAACATACACATGGGCTAGGTGGTTATTGTGTATTTATCGTGCAAACTTACTATCGTAAGAGCGTGAACAAAGCTACTTATAAAAGCATGTTCACTAAGAAGAATATTAGATGCTCGGATCAGCTCGTGTGTTCAATGACATTATTTCATGAAACTCTAGGAAGTAAGACAAAATAGGAATGTCACTTTGATTTTACTTGGATTCTTACTAATGTGTTGAAGGTAAAACGGTAGAACCCAGAATACAAATAAAACAATGTGATACACTATTTCTGGACGTTGAAAAGAGTTTGCATTTATTTAAACAAATGTTTCTCACATACATTCCAATCGAGTCATAAATCTAGTTTATTTTAATGTAAAAAGCAAATGTATTTTAGTTGTTTTAAAAGAAAAAATTGTTGCTTTTTTAACAAAGAAAATATATTCCTTAGCTATTTATTTTCTCTATGGATGTTTTCGTGTTACGCAGTCGATCAGTCAATCATTCCATTGTATCAGGTTGTCCGCAAAGTTGTGTGGAATATCAAATTAAATTAAAAGTAAAAGTAAATATTCCATTAAATACTTAATCAAATGCCTACGAATGTTTATTTGATATACGGTCAGCCTTTCTGCTAGTTCTTGTTTTGCATACTATTGGTTATTTGCAATTAATGTATTTATGTGGTTGTGATCTCTAGAGAGAGGTCATACTTAGCGTTCTTTATTATTAATGCAAAAGTCCCTAACTCGAAACTACGTACAGTTTAGTCAGTTAAAGCATCTTTACCGTACATTACCCATATTTTTTGTGTTGCTTGAGAGGCATTTTGTCTATACACAAATAGAAAAACACCAGGTAACTGAAATAATGTGCTACACAATGTTGTTCCTACATCACAGTTTCTACTCACTTTCATTAACGATATGCCTTGTTTATGTGTGAGTCTTTTTAACAAAATGTGCAGCTACAGGATGTAAGGAGATGAAAATACTATTTCAAGGTTAATAACAAACCAACGGTATGTTAGATAGATAGATTCCGACCCAGGAAACAGTAAGTATCCCCCCTTTGGCCAGAAACACTGCTCATAAAAGTTGAGGACTAAAGACAAACTCAGGAAAGCAAGAGTTACGAGACTGCTGAAAGTAAACTCAAGGTCTACCTTCATTTGTAAATGTTCAGGATATTAATAGTAAATGCCTTGAAAATGTGTGTTATTTTACGCCAACACCTACGAGAATGTGAGAGATACATGTGAGAAGGAACTCAATCTGACATGCTTTTGAAGTTCAACTATAAATTTCAAAGACTTATTTCGAATACACATTTCAAGCACACATGCTGAAAACAATTGGTTTGACAGAAGATAGTATATAACAGTACACATTTTTATCTGTATTTAAAAACAAAAATACCACGAAGTTCTGTTACATCAAATGCGGATGTGTTTTTATACTCTCAGATTCGACGAATCAGTCAACAGTTTTAATTTAATTTTCCCGTCTACGCAACTTTTATCATCCGAATGTTTCTTTCAGTGTCATGTGCCATTTGTTATATCAACGCTATTCGTTTGGTAAAAAAAAATCAACAATTTCCTTTCAATAAAATAGATGATTGTTTAAAATATTTTTCCGTCTAGCGTTTGTTATTATTGGCGTTATTTAAGTGCGTGTTCGAGAGAAATGGAATAGTTTTATTTTTAGGAACTTCGATTCGATGGTTTTGCAAAACTATTTTGTGAATATTCGCTCTATTTAAAAGAAAATTGGTAAGCTACATATTTCATTTGTTACTTTCAATATTAATATTTTTTTTTTTAATGTTTCTTAATAGATTACAATAAATCATTTTAAGATGTCATATTCTAGCTAACCTAGAGCATTGTTAGTGTCATTATGTTCAATAGCGCGTCCGATATAAAGTATTCTGTTTTTTTTGTAATTATATGTCTGTTTGGGGTCAATCTAATTGATATCTATAGATCTTTTTGATAATCATTTTTGTCAGAGACAAATGCAGTACGGGTTGTAATGTATAGTGTTCTATTACTTCAAATAAAGGGACATATATTTTATTTAATTCGAGTGATTTTCTTTGCAATATAACACTTTTTAACGATGCGCATATGAATATATACGTACAAACATTGAAATCACTAAAGTAAAATATAAATTCAAAATAATATATTTGTGTGTGTCTGTTTACGGAACATCAAACTTTTTTGAATTATTATAATCAAGATAAAATACCTGAAAAGTGTAATCATATATTACTAATTTAATGCAAGTTGCTTTTTATATCTATAACTCAGGTAATGTACGTATTACCCGATTATATCAGTCCGTATATGACGCGAATATGTCCGATTCGAATCAAACATATCGTCTCTTATTCTGTAAGCCAGGACGTTACTCATTATGTTAATCACGCATCCGAACAACGTATGTTTTTGTAACAATACATTGGGAAATAAATAATCGAACACAAGTTACTTGTTAACGAGTACTTGAGGGTGTTTGTTAATACATTTTCCCACGGTGTTTATAAATAATTATGCACTGGTGACTAATGAGACTTGAACTCGACATAGCCGGTTGTAACATACCGATCTTTACATAAAAAAACATATGCTTGTGAGTAGACATAACATTGTTATAACATGGGACGCATGTGATGTTGGACGTACAGAGAGATCGCTTAACTTGCGCGATTTATAACGGAGTCATCTCGTGCAACTTTGGTGCGATTCTTTCTCACGATTCGCGGTGACAGTTGACGAGACCCCAGATCAAGAGTCAGTCTGCACCTGTGCGTTGATCACGAGATGTTGTGACGTCACAGTTTTCCCGGTGGGAAAACTGCAGTGATTTTAGACAGTTTTGACTTGGAAGCCAACTAGTCAAGCCGCCGTAGCCATGTAGCGCTTACATAAGCTAGGGGATTTCAGATCCCCAAAACTGAGAGCCAGGCGATGTCCCCCTCTTCCTTCCTTTACAAGTAATTAAGTGATAAGGAAATCAACTAGAGTTAGCATCTCTCTCTACTACGACGTAACTTGCTTCAGTATCGACACGATAATAGAAAATAAATGGCTCGGAACAAAAAGGAAGGCTTGTTATATTTAGTTATGATTCCATGTACAGAGAGAAACCGCCGGCACGAAATGGTGACAACGACAAGCGTCTGCAGAGAGTAGTGGCGGCGACGGCTCAGCAAACTAACACTAGCAGCTAGGGTGCAGACATTTGAAAGCAGAAAGAAAAGAGACAGAAAGAAGAAAGAGAAATATAACTCTCGCATTGGGTTTACTGCTTTGTCAGCCGAAAGGGGGAGATTGAAAGCCGGGACCGATTAGCAAGACCACTCGACGTCGTCCGGATCGAGACACGACATATCGTCCCGTTAGCAAGCGATGCAGTTCGCTGGATCAACAAAGGTGATGTTCTACAACGCCAGATTTTCTTAGTATAGAGTTTTCGTCAGTTTACATCTAACATGCCCTCTTATATGTAATTGTGTAATTTGAAACACTCGGTTGAATCAATGGAATCGCTTGAATTGAGTTGACACTTACGCATCTATTCTATTCATTAGCGCATTGATATCGCTGGGAAAATTAAGTAAACAAGATTATTTTAGCTGATATAGGTAAAATACTAACTTGAATTGAATGTACTCGCACACGTTGAATGGTCTACATTAATAATTTAAGATTTAATAATGCAGAAGAGTTAATATATCGTATAAGCGACTCACCAAACCTAACCAAACCAAATTGTATTGGTGAGATAGCTAAACTCAAGGAAATTAACGATTTAATGGTAAAATTAATTAAAACGTATATTTTTATATGGATTATTTAATCTTCTAACACTTGCGTCCATGGGACGAGCGTCGTTTCCGCAAGTAGACGTCGATTATTTCGCAGAAGAAACAGATGATACCCATCGATATTACATGTTCAAACATGCTTGCCATACATTACATTGCTCATATATTCAATCATATTCTATTTTATGTTAGGGGGCAATTGGACTAAGCGATGAAATGAATTGTTTAGAATAGGTATTGTGTTTCAGTAATAAAAGGAAGAACATTTGTTAATCAGCTCTTAATTATAATTATTAAAATGAAAAAAAACAAATTTAATTTACTCATAAAAGTATTAAAGGAAAGAAAACATGTCAAATGGATTTACAAATTATTACGCAATTGCAGTCTATAGCACGCATTATTTGTTCATTAGCAAATCCTATGTGGATCAAATAAGTGAAATGTTAGCAACATATCATCTAGTGTTGAATTAATTATATATGGTAAATAGATTAAATAGATGTTTTCTTTCGGCAATAAACAACCCGCAAACTGTGGATATGGCGTATAACACATTATAGCAACGAACACAATATAGCATAAGAAGATAAACGCAGGTATTGCTGAAAACAAATCAAAATAAATTACGTGAGTTTAAGTTAAATGCACGAGAGTGTTAATTCTATTTGTATACATGCGTGTTTCTTAGTAAATACACTTATTTAAAACAAGATTTGTAACACAAGAGTAAAATGGTACGCCGTCTAAAATTGACAGTATACAAGGTATCATTTTACAATATTTGTTTTACACATGTTGCGATATTAAATAATTTCAAAAGTGTGATGCTCTTTTAAAACAGACAGACTCACATGAACAATTTATTAGAATATTTACGCTCAAAAGATGCATATAGTTGTTTGTAAATATAACCCTCTACAACTATCAAAACGTTGAAGGCGAAGGTTTGTCAAATTGTGAAAAGTGCTCAGCACATACTACTTGTAACTTGCTTCTAAAATCTAGCTTAGCATTTCTATTCATACATTTTTGGTTTTATTTTCTTATAAAGGAGCATTTTCCCATGCATCATAACCAAAGCAATACGGAAAGTGTATCTATTACTTCTGCATGGCTTCATTCTCCCTAGAAAGCCGGTGGTTCATTCGTAAAACTAGTATTAATGAAATAATATAAGCATAATAATCCAATAGAGTCGGGTGTCATATGAATGTGTAGAATACGAATACACCATGAATAAATTGGTTGGAGCTACTCAAGCGCATATTCACATTAGTTGTGCAGCAACGTATTATCAAAATCGATACTTTAACAATAGTCCATGTAAGTAGCAATAAATCTACGACAAGTGCCCGAGTGCATTTAAATATTTACAGCGATACGTTTTTATCTATTACTGGGACGCAATAGCTGAGCAATTCAGTTTTCAATCGAACACATTTGTCCGTCTTTATCAAATTTAGAACGCCATACTTTGCTACGTTTCCTATCCAAGTTTCATACGCGTGTCCATATCTCTACTTATGTGTAAAATTCGCTGAAGTAAGGTGTCCTTATATTCGCTATTCTGAAAGACATGAGTTCTCTGTCTTTTTCGGCTATAACATTTAACACCGTTTCTCGCCATAATACACAAGTTAAGCAACGTCTTCTCGGTTACCAGTTCGCTCTAGGGAAAACAAGAGCAAACAAGTTCTACTACTAGTACTACTTTTTATAATAATTATACTTATACAACATTTACATAACAGTTCACATCGGCTTACATAAGTTAGGCAATGTTGAACATTTACAGTACTAAAGTGTGTGACCCATTGAGAATGTAAGGTGTCTTCAGAGAATTACATAAAGTCAGTGTAAAGTATCTTACTCTAAGAAAATGTTTTAATCTATTGAGTCTTATTATCTAGGAGAACATAATTACAGTGTAATACTAGCATGCTGGGAGAAAGGAAATACATAAATGACACCCCGATGGTTTCAATCGTATGGGGTTTATGCATACCCATTGAATCAAAACACGCTTGATCACAACTGCTATTTGGGATTCCGCAACCATTTCTTCAGTCTACTCTTCATCGCACATACATCTTTCTGATGTAATTAATTGTCTTTAGAGACAGCAAAGGGTTGATTCATCACTATAAACGATAACATGTGAAAGTATATGTATCTCATACTTTATTGAACATTTTAAGAAGTATTTAATTGCAAAATACTCCACAGACAAATTATAATTGAACGTTTCATGTAGGAGCACTCTAATCTCTTGTAGAACCAGAAATACTGATTCTAATGCGTGTCATAATTCTGTAAAGGTTATGTTCATACAAACGTAGGAGGTGTGCGACAAATATAAAACGGGGCTAAACCGAGATCCGATTCGCCATAAAATATCTGACAAGAAAAACACTGACACCTAAGGACATCCATGGGGACATGGCGCATACGTATGGTGTACTGGCCTCCCGACTTTAGAAGCGTAGAAACATAACCATCAATCACCTCATCCAAAAACTTCAAACACGTTATATCATTCACCTAATGGTATTGCTGTCCAGAAAATAGCAAACTCTATGAACATCTGTTCTGATTCAGTCGATACCCTGTTTTACTGAACTATTTGAGATACCAAAAATGTTTTAGTGATTTTTCCCAACCCTGCTGACGCCAATGTCTGAGTTAAGAACAGTTTACATTTACAGAAACTTCTGACAAACTAATGGTAAAGCCTAAGGATTAACATCAGAATTTGGTAATTAAAGATCAGACTTCGGAATATCACTTTGGACGAGAATGAACAGTTTAAAACAGTTACACTATAAGGAAAAGGTAAACTCTATTAATGGAAATTACTGTAGATCAAGTTCTTGACAACGTATTTTGTATTTAATATTGTGGTGAGAATTAAAGCAAAATTACATCTGAAAAAAACCCCAACAACATCAAACACTGAACGTTTTTCGAAGCACTTTTTTGTAAAACTACAAAAGCTAATGTAAATGTATGTCTTAATGTATGTGTAGTACAGGTCAATACAACGTGATAAGTGGGCGACAAGTCGAAAGAGGGATAACCCAAAGACCCGGATAATAGCGGCTAAAGGACGCAATTAAGTATAGTTGTAAAGCAAATGTGATCATCCTCCGCTCATTCATACGTTATACCCCACATAGCTGGTCACTCTTTTGGAAACAATGAATACCTTTGACGGAAAAATATAACTTTTTATCGTGATAGATTACTATGCTTGATAATCGCTGAAAAATTACCTTGGTTTCATGAAAACTAGAAAAAAACTGTTTTGTTTGTCCGACATTTAAAAAAAACCATCGTGTTTAAGAATGTTTCTAAAATGTGTTTATTTTCATATTCAATTTTAATGTCTACCTATTGTGTTATTCAATGATTATATATTAGCAATTACTTATATCAGACTATGAATTCGCGAATTAGTTGTATAATATCATCTGCCATCCTTAAGTGTGGTATTGGCGTTTAATAATTCTCAATGTGTGATATTATCTAGCAATGTATTTAACTTGCCGATGTATTTATCTGACCGCAGGAGTAGGAATTACTTACTTTACATATCATTATTGGTTATTAAGTAACAGGCATATGATTTATCTTAAAGTATGCTTCATAATTATCGTGGATCAATAAATATCTATAAGACAACAGATAAATATGAATTTACGATTTCTTTGCCAAGAATCTGACTTCTTATCGTTCGGAAATTTTATGTGAACTTATATAATCTTGTATCCTTACATTTACCCATATCTATGGTTTAACTTACAAGCTGATTATATCTTCATATACATAATTATTTTTGTACTTAATGTGAGCCAATCAACGTTTTTTTGTCTAAGACCTATTTTTATATATTTTACTTAGACGTAGATACATGCCATTATGTTTATCGATTTGAATATAGAGGTATGTTTAAAAATAAATTCCGATTTTAATTGTTCTAGTAACTAATACCATATTCTAAAATGTTATTGTTTTTACTCCTCTCCCCTCCGTCAATTTATGATGTCTACCCTGCCAACCCACTCTTATTTACATTCGTTTTATTACCCTCCCTCCACTATCTCGTTATCCCTTTTAATATGTAGAATATCATCTATCTATATGTGAGTTAATAAACGTTTGTTTTCCTATGTTATTTTCTATAGATATTTTAATTACGCAAAATCACTTTTTATATATCTCTCAACTTGGGTACCGAGTTTCGTTAAAAACAACTTTCATTTTCATTGTTCTAATGCGAAGTAATGTTTAGTAAACTCACTAAGTGATTAACCTCTTTTCTAATCTCCTGTCTATTATTTTCCCTGTATCTCTCCTTGCCTATGTTATTTCACTATTTCGGCATTGTTAGCGGTAATTATTGAATTAATTTGATTTTTATTGGTCAGTGTTATTTTTGTAAGTAGTTCGATGTTCGTTATTGCTGAGAATGTTATTTATGTTAGTGTTGTAACCTGTTTTATTTAAGGTTGTATACTTGTTGGATGTGTCTGCCATTTCTATGGTGAACTCGTTATTATTGTATTGTTCTTTAGCTGCTTCTTTTCATTCTTGAGTTAGGAGGGAGTATGGTGTCGATGATTATGTCGGTTTCTAAAGCCTCCTGAAGATCTTTAAGGTTGAGGTGTGTTGTATTTTTGTCAGTATTTTTTTAAAATATTGAATTTGTGGAGTAGAGAATGTCACTTTCGAATTGTTTGATGTTGTTATATTTTTTTGGGGGGGGAGGGGTGACAGTTTGGTCCTAGGTCAAGTAATTATTTTTGATGTTCTGTGAGAATGGTGTTAGAGACGTGTAAGTATTCGTTGGTATTAGGTATGTTAGTGTGTCGTTTGTATAGTTGATTTAATTTTTGATTTGGTTTTAATTTTTTGTTGGGGGTGTCAACGATGGAGGTGTTAAGAGATTATGCTTTGTATAGTATAAACGAGTGTTTTTCTGTTGTTGCTTCCTTAAGTTTTTCTGCAGATTTTTTTATTTCTTAGTTAAGCGTTTTCATGTCTTCTTTCGCGGATGATATTTGCCGTTTCATAAGACATTTTCTTAAGACGCTTGTGCTGTCATAGCTTTTTATGTATGTATATTCAGTAAGCAAGTCATACTTTAAACAAGCGTTATTTAATTTCACGGAATTTTCACGTTTGGTATTTTTTAGAGCTATTTTTGATGCGTCGTCGGTCAAGCTTTCTGCTCTCCGGTGGAAGCTGGCAATAGTATGTTTCCGAGTGTGTTTGACTCGTCTATCATTCGAGCGCTTTCTACCTTCGTGCTCCTCATCAGCAGTTGTTTCTTTTATCTTGAAGAAAACTTGAGTTATTGTGGGTTTTTTTTATAAATAATGTTCTTGTAGAGTTGTGGTCGGAGGAGAACAAGACTAAAATAAAGGAAAGCGATGTGGTCGAGTCTATTATTTATTTTTATATTTGTGTATTCATTACTTTTGTTTTGTTATATTATTTTATTTATTTATTCATGTTATTTTCTTTTTTATGTATTTATATTTGTATATCTATAACTTTATTATTTTTAAGTATGGAGTATGTGTATTTTGTTAGTACTGATATTAAAGGCTATTTTGTTAATATTAGGGTGTTTTTTTATGAAAATTGCTTCTAGTATTTTTGTTTCTGTATGCAACTATTTTATGTATGATGTTGGTGGTGGCTCTAAATATTGTAGTGTTAGCTCTAAGTATTGTACTGTTTTGCTTTGCGAAGTGGTGTTGCGTTGAATTGCGCTAGTGTCGAATAGATGATAGGTAAGACGTTGTGAGAGAGTTGTCGTTGTGTGGTCAATATAGGTTATAGATATTTGTTATTTTGGGTTTGTAAGAAGACATGCCGGAATAGGAACGATTAATTTAATTAAAATGATAGGCAAATATAAACCTGGTCATATTTGCGTGAAATAAAAACACATAGAAAAGTGTACCTCCTAAGAACCATAATCTCTAAAATACCTACACCTGTATACCACACATCAAACATAATCAATAATATCATCCAACAATATATATCGAATAAAGACAACATAAAATCCACAACTAACTTTATACACCTACTAAAATCACACTACCTAAAAAACAGCATAACTGCCTCGATAGACGCAGACAGCATTTTTACTAACGTTCCAATTAAAGAACCCCCCTCCACATCATCTTAAAACAAGTCTACAATACCATACCTCATTTAGCATTAAACCCCAAACCTTTAAGAAGACTCCTACTAATATGCACAACCCAAGTCTCGTGCAATGACCCCACAAGTAAAATATTCATACACATTGACGGCGAATACTACATGACATGCATCATAAATAAAATTATTTCCAACACAACAACAAACCTAAATATATAAACTAGATGGTATTTTCATTGGCACAGAATCCTACGAAAATATTACTTAATATAGCTACTAAGTAATTATATTATTTTGTTTGTTATAATTTCACTAAAATTGATATCAATTGCTGAGGTGTGCCACTACTTTTCTCGTGAATTTCAAGTGGGGCAACCGAACAAAAGTTGACCTGACACTGACGAGGCAAAAACTAAGATAGTTAACTATAGCTATGCTTTATTGATTAAAGAATGATAATTTTAAAACTTTATAGTAATTTTGTTTGTTTTTTATTCATGTACTATTTTCTTTATTAAAGTGCATTAGTTTTTCATAATTTTGTTGTTTATGCTTACTAGGCACTCAAAAGTAAAGTTTATTTTCGTCTTATATATATATATATATATATATTATTTTCACACTTGATTTCAAATATTAAGATAGCTTATGTAGATAATATTTGAATGATGATGTAGAAATTTTAAATCGTATGGATGCCCAATAATTACTAAATCGCAACGACGGAATAGCAAATGACTGTAAACACTTTACTTTAGGATAACTAATAACGTAATATAAAAGTATTACACACTTAAAAAATAAATAATAAATAAAAATAAATAAATAAAACACATCGGGCTAAAATTCTAATTGTAAATTAAATCTAACACAGTGATATATTTTTTTTGCATCAGAGCAGAACCATTCTTTATATATACAAACTTACTTAAATGTGAGAAGGGTAAAGAAAAATGTTTAACCAATTGAATGCCACCCATTGACCGATGGAAATAAATAACTAGAATGAATGTTACAAAATCACCGATTCTAATTTGGTAGTAGCTAGATTAAGCACTGGCTTGGTACGATAAATATCATTAAATGTAAATCAAGTATATTAGCCTGGTTATATTTTTTGTGTGGTTTTAATGGCATGCGTATATTGTCATACAACTATTAAGTCCTGTTCACATTTTAAGAACAGTCGAATTAAATACTAGACCAATATAAGTAATGTGTTATATTATTTTACATTGTAATATATGTAAATATATATATACATATAAATGATATATGATGATATATATGATATATATATATATATATATATATATATATATATATATATATATATATATATATATATATATATATATACATATATATATATATATATATATATATATATTCAGGCTTGAAGAGTTCTGAACAAGGGAAGGGTTCCCGAAATATTATAGCATACCTAGTTTCCACCAGATAATCTCGACACAGGTATTACATAACATTGTAACATTGTGTACATAGACAGATATATGTGTGTTTGTGAAATATATATATATATATATATAGATATATATATGTATATATTTCTCTCCCTTTTTCTTATATTTCCGTTTTTGTAGGAGATAGGAGCATCCTACCGAATGCCAGACATTTACCGGTTATTTAAGACACTCCAGCCTAGGGATCTTTTTTTTAATATTCTAACCGTCCCTTTAAGTGCCATTGTTTGTATTTCTCTTGCACTCAGTTCAGCGGGTATAATCGCCAGATAGCTTTTGAAATTATTTTTCATTAGTCCTGTTGCTCTTATAATTACTGGTATGATTGAGATTCCCCTAAAATTCCAGTTTCTTTTCATATCGTACATAAGCCATTGGTATTTCGTAATTTTCGCTTTCAGGTCTGTTTAATCCTGCATCATTAGAGACGCTGACTTCAACAAAGGTTGCTACTTTCTCTATTGTGCCCCACATTACGATGTCAGGTTTAACAGTTCTGTATTCTAGATACGTAGCTTAAGGGAGTGTATCGGCATAGTGGATGGTGGATAAATTATTCCCAACAGTTATTTCTGGTATATGCTCCTAGGACTTGCTGCTACACTGGATATTCAATGTTTTACATATAGTCCACTGAAATATTTACACACTCCGTTGTGTCGAATTGTATAATACCCATCCCCCTAGGAGAACCACACAACTGGATGTCAGGTGGGTTACACTCTCTACTTCTGTATGGCAGAACCTTCACTTGTTATTGTTGCTGAGACCACCAATTCTGGTAAAGGCATTGGTCATCAAGCTTTGATCTTGCGCAGGCATTATCATTCTCTCCTGATCATAATGGAGAGATCCTCTATTCAGCCAGTCTACAGAGCCTTTCTTATCTATTTATTCCTGGGATAATTCACCCAGGAGATACTTGGTTGGCCAATTCTTCCAGTTCTCTGGAATGGAAGGTCTTTGTGTATTTCTGGCGGCTTTTGCAGGCTATTTCTGTGGCAGGAGTGTTTTCTGTTTCTGCCTCATTTTAAGACAGTCCTGTCCAAAATGTTTAGCTAGTTTTGTGATAGAGGTTGTTCTGCTTGCTCTTGTTTCTTGATGTTGGCATACCATCATAAGGCTTGGGTTCTGGAAGCTCATAAACGATTGCCCGGTGCTTACAATAGTGGCTCGATTTTGATGGTCAATTTCTGAGAGACCCATAACCCCGTGTTCCTCTCGGCAGATACAGCATTAGTTTCTGTAAATTACTCTGTACATTGAAAACATTTTTCTCGTTTTAGTGTCTAAACTATTAATCTCCTTTTGTGGGCAATACATAATTCCAAAGCTGTATGTTATCACTGGCATAGCTAATTGGTTAATGGCAGTAACTTTGTTTTGTGTTTGTTTGCTGTGTTTTGCAAATTTTTCTAACACGGCGTATATATTATCTGACAATTTTTCTCTCATCTTGGCATCTGGAATTTAATCGTTTTCTTCAATGCCAAGGTATTTATATTGTTCCTGATATTCAAGGTCTTTGATGTCAGTATTTTCATCAAGCTGTATGGTTTTCGTTTGGATATTCTTCCCAGCTCTGACGGAACACTTAGCACATATGTCCAGGCTAAACTTCATTCCAATATCTTTGGAGAAGGTATATATATATATATATATATATATATATATATATATATATATATATATATATATGTGTGTGTGTGTGTGTGTGTGTATGTGTACATTGTATTCAGGGTAAAAGATATATATATATATATATATGTATAGGAACACTAAGATAAAGATATAATGTATATGATTAAAAATAGAGCATATAACGAAACGGATATGATGCTGAATATACGAGATAAAGCAATTATATATTTAATTTGCATTGAATTCATCTATTTTACATTAGACTCTCTAAACATATTTCCACTTTTCTAACATACAATTGTACTTTTCAATCTTTTCAAACGCTGGTAATTGTCTTACCATCTGTTAGTATACTTTAAATTAGATTATTCGATAAGCCATGGTTTTAGAAATAAATATACTTTGTTTACAACAACTTAGGATGTAAAAGCCTTTGTATTTTTACAACGAATATTCTCATTCTTAAACCTGTAGATGTATATATATATATATATATATATATATATATATATATATATATATATATATATATATATATATATATATATAATGTATGAAACTAAAAGTAGGATGTATACTTTTAGAGGTTTGAACCTATCGTGAATTTATTTAAGCTCAATATAAGGATAGAGCAATTATATATAAATGAAAAAAAAGAAAGAAAAATGAAAAATGACACATCTATTTCATCTTCAGTTATTCAATGCAAGGTGTATTCAATAAAAACATATGTTTATTGTTCGTTTCTTTTAGCCAGGCATTTCAAAAATTGGAATCTTATTATCAGAGTAAATTACATTAATAGAACTTTGGGAGGGAAGTATATAATTTTTAGACACATATATATGCATATGAGAAAATGAATGTTTGCGTATATCAAGCGACGCATGTTTGGTAGTAGAAGGGTATGTAATATCACATTCGATCATACATATATACGCCTAACACACACACACACACACACACCTATATATATATATATATATATATATATATATATTTATTTATAAATGTGTGGATGTATGTTTGGGTAAGTATCCGGCGTTGCTTTAACCTGTTCTTTTCAATTCGATCTTAGTTAAAAGGAATTCAGAACCAATCGATTTCCTACAAGTACACATTAATCGAGAGACCGGATGTAGCGGTTCTGATCTCAAACGTGTGCGCTTATAACTAGAATCGCACATTAATATTATAGTAGAGATCTGATTATCACTTTATCATGAAAAGCCGGTAGGATAAACTATGGTGCTTTTGTTCGGGTGTGGGTTTATTGCAAATCAAATCAAATCGTGCATTGTACCAGTTTAAAGCTAAGTATCACAGTTTTAAGAGTAAAGCACTTTTAATAAAATTACTTCAGAAATAAAAATGTATGGATTTTACTCGGTTTTAATCACCGATAATTATTGCACGATCGTTAAATCATAACGTTTCTAATCAATAAATGCCCACGTAGGGTAAATATAGTCGATAAAATTACACAAAAAATATAATATTTACCTTCGTTATTATTTTATCAATTTTTGATGAGGATTGATAAGTTATGTAATTTTGATCATTCGGACTACTCTTCTCATCTTGAGTGTTATCATCACAAGGTTTCAGTCGCTGTAACCCCCGGCCTCGAAAAGATACACATGAAGAAGGCCGGAGGTTACAGCAGCCGAAACGTTGTGAGTATAACACTCAAGATGAGAAGAGTAGTCCAATTAATCCAAATTATACAAACTTCGGTATGTCTATATGTTTATATTATTCTATGTACAGAATTCAATACTAACCTAATTCACGATTTTCATGAATTTTGAAACACGCCTGCTTGGTGTGAACGTGGTTAATGTGAACTATATTTTGTTTTATTTAGTTTCGTAAAAATAATAAGCTCTTATTTCTGTGAAAGCGTATAAATAAAATGTAAACATGAATTATTTAATATTCCTTACATTTCAGTTTATTTTGAGTATTTTAAATACGGTGAAGAAAGCATAACATGAGCAGAACTTCTATATTTACTTTAAATTTCACGCAGACTCATTGGATACTAATCAAACAAGATTCCCTGACGTTAAATTTATTTTTAAGAAACTTTAAATTCAAGATATTTACAAGAATCAAAATCTTGTATTGGGTGTTGATCAAATTTAGAATCCTGATTATATACATAAAGTTTAGTATCATAATCTCTTGATTCAAATCTTCGTAAAGAAATATAAGAGTGGTGGAAAATTTTATATTCGGAGAATCAATTTAATTCCTCCTATGATGTTTTTTTTTGTTCACTTATAGGAATACAATGTTATAACCAGAATAAATATGAGGAAATATTTCACTTAAAAACAAGAAGAACATACAAAATACGTCCATGGTCGCTATATTACAATTGAGCCTAAAATAAAATGAATCAATTTATCGCTGTGAACAATTGATTGGAAAATTATTTGTGCGTCTCTCTACTTGCAAAAACCTTATATTAGCGATTTCTGTTATTTTTTTGTCAATGTAAAATATTGAGCTGACAGAACCAATAACACGCAGTTATCATGATATTTGGCGTCTATTCAATATTTTGTTCGCTTCTCAGTGTGAATGTTAATATATTAAATGCAGTACGCTCAACCTTCTGATGCCCATTAATATGTTCCAACTATTTGAGTGCATTTAAATATTTAACACCAATAGAAGCGCCGGTCTTTCTATTCTGCGTAAAATAAAACGAACAAAAGAGGCAAAGTACAAGTGAGCATGCGAAGTGACTTCAAAAACGTTGTTCAATATTTATTCGTATTCCAATTAAGTGTTTTGCTTTGGCGGGAACTTAGCACATTGAATATTATATGTTTGCAAAATCGTTTGAACTTGGCGTGTCTAATACAGAAACCAGTCGGATGCTTCCGATTTCGATTTCGATCTACTTTAAATTATCAAAGTAAAAATTTTCCAATGGGGCACAGAAAAAGTATAAGCACAGCTTACATGCATATTAAAAAAAATACTTTCTTTTCCTGCCTCCAACTGCAGAAAATGGCAGCCGATATATAAGAATCACTCTCTCCCCACAATATCTATATTATCTCTTATCGTTTTCCTTGAAGCAAAATTATCTCCGATCGTTTCTCTCGGAATTTTCCAGTCAGGGTACAATAGGTGATTCGCAATAAACAAATACCTTCTCCGAAGTAATTACGGGCAGGATAGTCACCTAAAACTGACAGGAATGTATATTAATTTTGAACCAGTTAGAATGATGCAAACATATTAGTATTTATTTATGATCGATTTAGGATAGTTTACTAGTGACCTAAAAGGTTTCCACATATAATTAGCGGTTGCTTCTGATAATAAATATGTTATCGTCCTTTGACCACGAAATATAGAATTAATGCGCTTAGCTTTTCTTGTCTATTTGGTTTCTGATTGCAAATAAAATGAGATCGAAAAGGGTAACCGTTAAAAAGTAAGAATTACACTTCTAAAGTAAATTAATATAAACAAATAGCACAGCTCGAAGTAAATTCAAGTTATATTCGATTTTAGTAACCGACATTTTAGTATAGTTTGCATTGAGAGCATTAATAGGATACGAGAAATATATAAACGGACTGAGTTAGAATCATTTTATGAATAAACATAATGTACTACACTTGGAATCAATGGTAAGTTTTCAGTTGTTCTACGTGTGAACAATGAACAGTTTTCGATTTGTCAATCAATGTCTGAATTGTTCGCAGTAAAACGAGTTTGAATTCATAAGATCGAATAGCTTTATATTTAACTCCGCCAATTCCGTTCGCAGCTAATCATTAGTTTCAACATGCTTACAATAACTTTCGAGTTTTTAATCGATATATACGTGTATAATTTGTTAACGATCAAAGGTAGGTTGATTAGTTATAATTTGATATATTAGGTTCGGATCTATTCGAAATGCATTTTTAACTAGTCACTATTGTTAAAGTATGTTAAAACGATATTTTGAACACGCATGGCATTGCAATTATATAATATATGTTTTAACAAATAAAATTTTATTCAGGAAAAAACATAATGATGGACCAACCGACAGACAGTCTCGTATAAAGATGCGTAGATGCATCTAATAAATCAATGTCTTGCAAAATGTATTGAATTACTATTAATTATTATTTTTAATTATCCAATTATTATTATGTTTATCATTATTTAATGCATCTTTACAATCATATAAAAATATTATTATTTATGTATAATCATTGAATATATCTTTCACACTTTTATTTAATTATTATTGTAATTATATATATATATATATATATATATATATATATATATATATATATATATATATACAGATTTTCCTAATATTGCACGGATAGCAGCTGCATTGATGCAAAATCAAATCAAATCAAATATACAATATATTCCAAGTGTCTTTATGCTACAATCTGGCCAAATTATGATCATTTTAATTGTAAAATAACAATCCCGCCACAATATAACCAATTTGGCTTTGTTTTCCCTAAGATTTTTGAGAAAATATTTTTGCGTGCAAATCGTTTTCGACTGTCACGGGGCATCGATTCTAAATTCGGTCCACCTTAAATAATGAATAGACACACTTTACACTTTGACGTCAGACAAACATGATTAGAAACCATAGGATCTTAACATTTCTTAACCTGCCATGTTGTACGCGTTAAGATCCTCCCCATAAAAGAATAATGAGTAAATATATTTGTGTGCATATTAAAGCTAGAGCTGAGAATTAATATTACATAATATTGGTCGTGGAAAGACGCACAAAAGACGTAGACAGTAAAAATGATCAAAGAAAAGTGACTTAAAAAACGCTGGTTAGAATTTATTTATATATCAATTCGCCATCGGCACATGAAGCCCATGTCTTGTGGTGAAACGACGATAACATTCTAATTTATACTTTGATATTCTATAATTATCACCCTTCTTAAATTCTTTCGAAACTGTTGATTCTTAAGTGTATTAACATAATTTTCAGACACCGTAAAAAATAAAAAAAATATATTGATTAAAACACAGTATATATATATATATATATATATATATATATATATATATATATATATATATATATATATATATATATATGCAATGTCAATTCATCGATTACGTCATCACCGGAGACGCGACCTGTATAACAGGTGCAAGGTTCGTCGAGTGCTGGAATATCATCGTCAAGTGTGGTCTGACATGAGGTTCGTAATTAGGCCGAAAGGGCAATTCGGTAACATCAAATGTCCATGTAGAATAAATGTTGCAAAGCTGAAGGATGAGAATACTGTCTTAGACCTACAGAATAAATTTGAGCAGATATCGTTCTATGGTATATGGGAGTGTTTTAAGAAGTGTGTTAATGAAACGGCAGTGCATGTTCGTCAGCTAACAAAATGACAGCATGAATGCTGGTTGGCAACAATAATGTTCACATCGCACAACAGCTACAGAAGAAGCATAAACTTCATCGAATGCGGATTCATAGCTCTGAAGTCTACAGAGCAGTCAAATCGGAGTTGGAGTAAGAACTTACACGGATGTAGAATGAATGGTGGCGACGGAAGGCTAATGATGTTCAACATGCCGCTGATGTTCAGGATAGTTAAAAAATGTATGACTCCATTAAAGTGCAAGGATAATACAGAGTCTACTATGGATCCAAGCAAGCTACTAAATAGATGGGCAGAGCATTATAACGAACTGTTCACTAATCAGTTGATAGGCAGTACTGATGTCATAGATAGTTTTCCTCATGTAGGTGTCCCTGCCGTAATAGTGTATGCCAATGCACTCAAGGAAGTAGAGGAGGTTATATTGCAGTAGAGAGGCGAGGCACGTGGTGGAGATGGTATACATGTATTAGTCCTTCGTTGTGGTCGAAGACCAATGGCAGTGCAAATTAAAGGGTTGGTTTACATCATCTGGCATTGCAGGCATGTTTACCAAGATTGGCGTGACTCCATTATGGTATAGTTGTATAAAAGAAAAGGGAGGGCGTATGTGTGGGACAAGTATCGAGGCAGCTCTCGTTTGAATATGGGAGCAAAATAATTACTAGAATCCTATTGAATCGCTTGAATGCCTACATCTGTACTTTTGTGCTTCTTAAGAATATATGTGGCTTTAGAAGAAGTAGGCTTACAACTGATATGATATTTACGGTGCGTCAAATACATGTAAACTGTTTTGAACATTGCCTAGACCTATATCAAGTATTTGTTGATCTGATGAAAGCGTTAAATACATTTCATTGTACTGCGCCGTGGAAGGTATTGGGAAAGATGGGATGCTCCCCTAACGTTTTTAGACTCTTTTGTGAGCTGTACGACAATATGAAAGCATGTGTCAACTGCAATGGTTGTCTTTCTTAACCCGTTGCGGTTTACTAAGTGATATACCTGCACTTACTTTGTTTACATTATTTTGCAGCTACGTGGTCATTGGCTTTAAAACCCGAGACAAAAGGGTGTATCTTAGATTTCGCACATCTAGTCGGCTGTATAAGTTACAACGTTTTAAGACTTTGTCAAGGTCTGTTTCCGAGATCTGCTTTATGCAGACGACGTGGATCTCGTAGATAACTCGGGGAATAACATTCAGGATATCATGAATCGTTTCGCATGGGCGTGTACAATAATGGGTCTCACAATAAGCCTTAGTAAGACTACCGCTATGTTTGCTCCGGCCATTGGCAACCTGTATTATAACCGGATAACGTTGTTGAAGGCTATAGACTGAGTGAAGTGGATCTGTTTATGTATTTTGCTAGTGTTATTTCGAAGAACAGGTCGTTGGATGCTGAGATAAGTAGATGTATTCAACAGGCTGGTATGTTTGTTGGCCATTTTGTGAAGCGGATGTAGGCATCACGTGAGATCAGGCTGGAAACCAAGATATCTGTGTATGACGCCTGTGTAGAATCAACTCTGTTATATGCTATTGAGGCATGGACGAATTATAGAGCTCATATTCTCATGTTCGAGCGTTTCCATCAGAATTGAGTTAGGCAATTGTTTAACTTCCGTTCGGATAGCTTTAATTCTGGCACCGAAATGTATGAGTTCCAATAATTTAGTCTTGTATGAGAAAGCACAGATCGCGTTGTGCTGGTCATCTTGTTTCCTCTTAATGATGACAGACTGCCAATGCAAGTAGTTTATAGAGAACCGACTCGGAATACTCGATGGCTATAGATAGGTCAAGGTGGAGGAAAGTGATTTCTAATGGCAGATAACATTTTGAAAAGAATATGGGAGAACACCAGCAGCTGAATGGGAGCAGCGAGGAAGAGACAGGTCGTGACACCTCAAGCACGTGGAGGGGATATGGAACAGCTAACATGCTAAACGTGAAATTTTGCAACTATGTCACGTGCTAGTGCGTTGAATCGCCAATGAGGGCATGTGCTGCTTAATCAAACACGGAGAAAATGTAGGTTACAATTATTGAATCCCTTAAAATCATGCCAGGACCTGCCACTTCTCTGGTATAATCTATAAAAGTCAAGCAGGCTTCAAGAGGTATATCCGCGCTGCTCACTGGGAGGTTTTACTTCAATACGCAAAAAGTAGTCATACTCGAAATCGAATAGACAGCCGTCATATATATATATATATATATATATATATATATATATATATATATATATATATATATATATATATATATATATATATATATGTTAATAATTAGATTTAAAAAATTAATTAAGAACTAATATGGTTTCAAAAGTGCTCGACAGTTTATCTTGCAGCTCCGATAAACTAACGCAAGTGTTTATAATGTTTATATAATTTATTAAATCTATCTATCAATCTATCTATCTATCTATCTATCTATCTATCTCTCTCTCTCTCTCTCTCTCTCTATATATATATATATATATATATATATATAGTTATTTATGAAAATATATTCATGGCAATTAAGCCACACAGATGCGTCCGCGTTTCATCTAATTTAGAAAATCGTAAAGTTTAAAATAATTCTAGCCTGACGATTTCCCAAGGTGAAAGAAACGCAGAAGCCTTTTTGTAGCTTAAGTGCCATACATATATTTTCATAACTTACTACCGTGCTGCTCTACTCACGTATGTTGAAGTAAATACTGAGAAATTGATACATAACAGAGTATTTCTTTGTATAACATTTTGTGTGGATACATGAAATAATATATATATATATATATATATATATATAAATATATATATATATATATATATAAAATATGAAAGTAAAAGTATACTTTTAGAGGATCGAACCTATAGTAAAATGGGTTTAGCTCAATATACGAGAAAGAGTATTTATAAAAGATTAATTAAAGAAGATAGATAAAGATGTACCAATGACAAATCTATTTCAACTGAAACTATATTTTTTCACATGTAAATGTTGGCTTTTCCACTGCCTACTTATCCATCTATTTAATTCCTCTGCTGATAAGATTTTAATCTTTGAAAAGCCTTGGCGTAAGGAAAGAAAAATAAACATGTTTTTACCGAGTACACGTTGCATTGAACAATCGAAATTTAAATAGATGTGTCATTCGTACCGCTTTATCCCTCTTATTTCATTTATCTTATATATATATATATGTATATATATATATATATATATATATATATATATAATTATTTCTAAAGTAAGGCAACGCCGCAGCCCACAACCTATGAAAAAAACCGCAAGTCCTAGACTCAAGTTTCCCCCTCATTTGGGCTTATTAGTAGAACACATCCGAACTCAGTGGAAGAGACTGGGGTTCGAATCCTGAGTTCGGATGTGTTATACTGACGAGCCCAAAATAGGGCGAAACTTGAGTACTTCCTGTGTATTTCTTTCATAGGTTGTGGGCTGCGACGTGGTATGATTGTGTAAATAATTATATATATACATCATCTTACATTCTATAATATATATATATATATATATATATATATATATAAACCGGAATTAACAAGACGTATTTGTTAACGCATGCCTCAGTATACTTGTAAAAGCATTACATTAATTCTTTTTTTTCCGTTAAATTTATTTTCTATAAAGGCAAATGCATACCTTACAGATGTAATAATCCCAGTTATCATTGCTTCTGGTGTCAATTCAACATTTTATCGTCTTAACAGCTTGACATCGTCAGTGTGAATGATTGCATATTCGATGCAGAACGCTTAACAGTTGAAAATGTCCATTAAGTCGTTCCAGCCCTTTGAAAGTATTCAGCTGGTGAGGGTGGATGGGGCGCTGCAGAAGAAATAAATAAAAGACTAAGAAAGTAAAAGTAGAAAGTTTGTTAAATATTTATTTACATTTCGATTCAGCATCGGCATTTTGAAAAGCACCTGAGACTCTACGATATGAATATTGTATGTCTGCTAAAAGTTTTCTACTTGGTGTGTCATATAAAGACTGTCAGATGCTATTGATACTGAGTTCCATCAACTTTAAATAATCAATAGGATTACTTTAAAATTTGACACAGTCAAACACATATCAGAATGTAGTTGATAAAGTGTTTGCTGACCTGAGGTTAGTTCACTAAGCACTTCATTAAACGTTACAATTTTAATGATGCCAATATAACTTATTAAATGTAATTATTATTGTCTATCAAATCACGCTGATTTCCAATATACTACATGGAATCTTGAATGTACACAACAGTGAGGTATTTAGAACTTCTATGGAAATGTACCAAATGGTAATATGGTTTAATAATGATGCTGATGGTTATGATGACCATGATGATGAGTATGTTAGCAGGAGCAGCGGAGTCTCGTTGTCACTTCCGTTGTGATGATATCCGCTCTCTTGCTTTCCAGAATTTGGTGCGTGTAGACGCATGTTAGCGACCCAATGCTGGGACGCCAGTCGGGGCGTTAGGTATGACTCACAGAATAAGTTAATGTACGTATTGCGGTGATTGTCTCTCACTCCCTTCCTGCCAGTCAACTCAAGTCTTGTGTTATGTTGAATAAATATTAGGAAACTCAAAAATGGCTTTTGGTTGTATTGTGCTTTAAGATGACTGCAGCGTGCGACCATTACGATGAACGGCGTTCGGCCAGCCAGGACGAAGCTGATACACCAGGTAAGCGACTCATGACGGGACGGCTATGCAACAATATTTACATAGATCAAATAAAAAAACTGGATAATATTTTAGTGCATTTGACAAATAATTTGTGTCATCGGTTTTCAAATATAATGGTGTGTACTCTTATATGAACTGGAATGTATACAGTGGACGATAAAATTACATAATAAAGTAGAAACTTTCGTGCTTCATTACTGATCATAAACAATCTGATCACATTAATAGTGCAAAGTTGTGAAAACTCCCTAGCATCACATCAATATACTTTGTAATAAAATAAAAACTCGTTAGATTGTTTGGTCACGTAAAGCGTTCCAGTATAGGCCTATGAAAAATATGCATTGAAGGCACAATAAAAGAGAGCCGGTCGAAAGGTAGACAAAAGAAAAGATTGATAGACAACGTTTGTGAATGGACGTACATTAAGATTAACCAAGCAAACAACTTGGGCCCAAATCGTAAGGCTTGGACGACGCTCATCCATGTTAGTGAGTAATCTTTTGCTAGTGAATTAAACGTTTTATACAATATAATACTATATTTAAAACATGGTGTTTTTGCTAGTGTCGTCGCACCAATATTCACTCTCCCTATAATAAAATCATACCTGTTTGATGTGGGATTAAACATCATAACATTAAATCAGATAACATACTATTAGAAAAAAGTGATTACACCTGCAGGGGTGATTAACACAATGTCTGTGGACGTAAATTCATTTATTAAATCAAGTATAACAGCTTAAAAGCGAGAGAATGTGTGAAAGCAATAATACCCACAATTAAACTGATAACTATTAGAATATTTATGCAACACAATAAGTCTGCTCAAATTGAGAATAACATGAAATATGGAATGCCGGTTTGTTATGGGCAAAATATAGTGAGTACTATCATAAAAGAAAATATAGTAAGTAATACTATAAAAATGTTATATAGTTTACATCAGTTTGATTAAGAATCGGTTTCCACATGATAAAGTAAAACTCAATGTGTAAAACATTCAATAGAGCATATAATCAATAAGGAATTAGATTTAAAGTTATAGCATTCTCTAATTTCATAACAATTTTGGAAGAAAGTATAGCGTGTATTAACAAAGCAAATGAATTTCAACCATTATATGTTATGTAATAAAATGCATTTCGATTCCATGTCTGGTCGGGCCAAGTGAACGAAATTCAAACCAGGATGCATACCGTCAGTTAGTTACGTAGGAAAAACAAAATATGTCGCGTTATTTTGATGATTACGGGTTAAGTATATATTATTTTTTATAGCGAAAATTGTTTATTAGTTATTACCGACAAAAACACAAAATGTATTTTACCGACAATAATGAATATTGTTTTGCACAAAAGTAGCAATCGAAATATATAATTAATTTAAAAGAAATAGTAATTGGTGATGTGGCGTCTTACAACGTGAAATTTAAATAAGTACCTGAAATCTAGTGCTTTGCTAAGCGTGTGTTTTAATTTTAGTCATTTGAGAGAAATGGTTAATGTATATTTTAAAGAAAAGCTATTAATGACTTATCCAGTGGATTAGCAAATTTCAGTTCTCATGAACGAAAGAATTGTATTGGCTAATCATATATGTTGGTTATCCAATAAACATAACGGTGAATTTCGTAAATTGCCTGTTATAATAATAATTATCGTGTCAGATAAAATCGAGTGTATTGTGTTTTTTTAGTAAATAACACATACAATTACTATATTTATTAGCTATTTAGAATTAAATATTGTCGAAGAGAACATATCGATGACTGATTTCGTGAATTCGTCTTACTTCACTTTATAATTTAGATAATATTTGTCATCATGATTATTTATCTATCAAAGTGTTATATAAGTTATCAAATGTTCTTTACGGCGAAAACTTAAAATGTTTAAGGCAGTACACACAACGTACATTTGTTTTTAATATATAATCGAAAATTCAAATATATTTCTTGCACATACTCGAAAGTTTCTCTTACCGTTCTTATTTTCATATCATTCAATAAAAACCTGTTTGAGGGAATTACGTTGATAACTATATAGCCACAAAAAATAAGAAAAAGGCATTTAATATTCAGACTTATTGAAAACCAGTCCTTTCATCTGATATTACTCTAAGGCAAACATTTAGGAACACCCACCATTTCTTTTTATCGTTTTTACTTTAATAATAAATATAACGCCTACAGTGTTTTATGTGTGCATTCAAAATGTTATAATCTGATACATGTATGAAATATACTACTTTTTCCAATGCCTAGCTTATATTATTTGTGCTGCATAGTCTTTAATTTCTCGTAACGTATCTTCCTCGTCGCGTGGAGGGGTATCGTCTCGATGTCGTAGTGTGATTGAGTTCTTTCCTCGCTTCTGTACTGCCATGAGCATCGCCGCCCGCTGTGTCTACAACAACACCTTCATAACACGATTCAATAGGCAAACAATCTTTTTAATTTTATTTGTTTTATTCAGGCGTCCGTTTACCGTCGCTCTTGGAGATGTTTCACTAACGTTGAGGGATAGACCAAATTACTACTTTATCGTAGTTAATTCCTAGCTGAAGTTCTTAGCCATTCAGTGAGGGGGGGAAGAAGGAATCTCATGCCTGTATTCTCTTAGGGAAATACATTTCCCTTTTTCCTTTGCACACTACATGAAGAAATACGTCTGTTCGGCTTGCTCCAAAAACCAGACTGACAAAACTCCATTTCCCACACAAAACCACGTGACGTCAAAGAATCCCTATGCGCAGGTGCACCTTGACCCTTAGTATGGGGTCTCGTCAACGTGGTGGCCCTGTCAACGCCTGCGAGGCTCGACTGTGAGAACATCCCTATTTAAGACTCGGTTGTACGGGTTCACCCGCACAAAATCGCGCAAGCCAAACCAAAAGACCCCCCACAACTACGTCCACTTCAACATGCGTCCGACCTAACAGGGCCATTATCCAAAATGTGTTGGATTATCTGATTGAAAATGTGTACAATAGATAAATTCACATAGACATGTAAAATATCGCTAATAAACTTAGACGTGTTAACGAATTTGTATAAATGGTGCGAAACCGAAAATATTCGCAATGCAATTAAGTGAAAGCATCTCTAAGACAAGATCAAGGATATCAGCCAGCCATTTTGGCCATATATATATATATATATATATATATATATATATATATATTATTATTATTATTATTATTATTAATATTATTATTAAATTAGATGGGTCACTTATGTCTACATATATTGGTTTTCATTCGTTCCAATTTCTTTATAGAATTTCTTTGTTTCTAGCGAGAGCTGGTTTATGTATCTGCCATACTCATGTCAAAAATTGGAATTCAACTTGATTGATTTGCAGGGGTTGATATTAGGAAATGTCATTCTGCTTAGATATTTATAGGTCATACTTTTTTCCGGAGAAACACGTGTTAGTTACAGTATTAATATTGTACTTTGTTAGTATTTAGGCATTGCAGTATGTTGTCAATATATATATATATATATATTTATATATATATATATATATATATATATATTTATATATATATATATATATATATATATACACATATATATATATATGTATATATATATATATATATATGTGTGTGTGTGTGGGGGGGGTTTCTAGTTATATTGACTCAATCTATATACGAAACTCTTAAGGTTAAACTGATATTTTTGAATTGCAGAAGTAATATTCAATCATGGAGACATAATTTGACTGTACTAAATTGAAAACATGATTAATATTAATGTATTTTTTAATTTCAAGTTAGGTAGTTTTCGGCTATTTCAGTCGACTATAAACTAAATTGAAAAAATACGACAGAGAAGGTGCAAATTGACATCGTCGCAAATGACACTTATGCTTCAATAGATGCTGACACAAAAACTTAAAATAGATAACTCAATACAAATATTCAAATGCTAAATAAAGAACAAAGGTTATTGAAATAATGTCTGCAATTTTAATTTAAATAATAATAGAAGGTGAACTTGTATTTTGAATTTTATCTAAAATATGTTTTAGCAATTCATAAAAAGATAGTCAGCAAGACAGAAACCCCGTTCAATCAATCAGCTTTATAAGTGTATTAAATTCGCTCTATATATAACACACACGTGAGTATAGGCATATACACAGCCCAATTCTCGCGTGTCTTTGTAAAAGAACTTGGATAGGTTCCTGTAATGCTGTGTTAGAATGAAGACGCCAAACAGTCATCGGTAATACCGTAGACTTGCAATTCTGTTAAGCGATAGATGAGCATATATAAAATACTGTGTACATTATCCAATTAAAACCTCTCTCAAAAACAATATATATCTAAGAAAATCTATAAGATGGAGCGTATCTTGTTTCGTATGAAATTATAAATCATTTCATGTCAAATAGTAATAACAGTTCTACGAAAGTTGTTTCTTAGAAAATATATACCCATGTGCGTAGCAGTCTTAGTAGATCTGAGTGTGAGTGTAAGCACTTCTCCGAATGTTCTGATGTATGACTACTTTAAAAGAAAAATACAAGCAGGACTAAATATTAAAATCGAAGAAACCGATGAAAAGATTAATATTGTTTTCTACAAACATTTCCAATTATATACAAAAAAACAAATTTAAAATACTTATGAATGTAAATGTGTTACCAAAACTATCGAGAACCGATGTAGGTAGTGGAAACTCTTTATTGTATATATAAATATAAAAATTGACATTAATTTACTAAAATATTAAAAGAACATAGGCGAAAGAGTACATGTTATTCCACGCATAAGCAAACGCTTGTTTTAAATTTAAGAATAATATTTGGTATGTTCAATTGTTGTACATCCGGTATTTACTGACATTGTATCTTATTATTTGTAGGTCTATAAGTGATTATTAGTAGTATTCGTAGGAGCAGTTGCAATATAGTACAGTAGTACGATGTATGTTATTATTAGTTAAATGGCACTGTTATGTTACTATAATGTAGACATTGGCATACCTATACTAGGTTTTTTTTTATCTTATGTTTGTCAGATAAGTTGCATGATATAAGTCATGCCATGTTTTACCTATCTGCATTGTTAGTGTTATTTGTTCGTGTCGGTAGTTTTCCAGTCTCGAAAATAATTGTTAATGTCATATGCGTGTTCATTAGTGCCGTGGTGCGTATAGTGTAAATCCGTCTTCTAGTCCTATTCCGATTTTGTTCGGAACCCTTTTCTATTAAACATACAATTATTTATTCTACCCTAGTTCTATTATTTTACAGCTCATGTTTGACAAATTCCTAAATTTACTAATTATTGTGTTTTCTTTTAGATTAAATATACTTTAAGGTAGAGGTTTTCCTTTTTGTTGACTTAATTATATGTCACTTGTATTGGTTTGTCCATTTGTGAATGTAAGTTTCGGATAATGAATAACTTTTCATTTTCTTTACTGCTCCGGTGTGTGTCTTTACTATTTGTTTGGATGTTTAAAATGTCGTTGTCTGGACAAATCTCGTTCATCATTTTTGTATATATCTCTTTAATAAGCCAGGTTTCTGATGTTAATTACTGTTTGGTAATTGTTTTCACATCGTCAACATTTGCTGTTTCCCAGTTTCTTGTTTATAGTCATTTCCATATAGTTGGTGAAAAGCGGAATGTGTGGTGTGGCTGTCATATACGATTATGTGTGTCACTCTTGAAATTTAAATAGTACATTTAGATGCGCCCACAAAATTAAAAGGCCAATATTCAAATCATCAGAGTGGCTAATTCGACCACATTCTTATATCAGTTAATCATAATTAATAAAAAAAGACTTATTCAAATACTCCAATCAACCCTAATCTATATGTAACCCAACAGACATGTGTAAAACATAACATGACATAACAACTGTGTATCTTCTGTGTGTACTAAAGATGAGTTAACCAATGAGTATTTCGTTAAGACTTTGTTCTTAATGACTTCAATAAATTATATTTGAATATGCCCATCACGTGTGTAAACTTCTTTATGATAACATAAAGACTGGTGTTATGTGAATTCATCGACAACGATTACGAGACGAAACGTGAATTCCAGTGAAATGGTTTTAAAATTGGTTATATATGCCATCAGACAGGCCAGTATAAACCATCTGTTCTAAATCTTCATTTTCATTTCGTTGTATTACATTATTTCAAATCAAAAACCTCGCCTAAGTATGCAAACTAAATATAATAATAATAACATCATTTTACTTTCATTATCAAAATATGAGTGTATCTTTTTTAAGTTTTGAATAAGACTCGTGAATACAATATACCAAAATATATTTGTTAGAAACAAAATATTTTACTGAATATTATGTGTAAATGTCAGGAAATTAATTGAAAAAATAATATTTTATAACATGTATAGCCGATTATTCTTTGAAAAGAAATATAAATTTGAATTCTAAGTATTCGTAAAGCTGTATTTGTGTGGTAAACAATGAAAGGTAGATCATACAAGAATATAGACAGCGTTTGATATGTGTGTTTGTAGTCGCAGAAACTAGCATCTTATAAGTAGATAGGATTATAACCAAACTTCAGAATATTATTAGAATGGTATACGCTATAAAACAGCACTGGCTTGTATATTTATTAGTATTTATTATATTTTATATCACTAGGAGTATTGCCCCTACGGACGCAAATTCTAGTATATAATACATATTAAATTATTAGTAATGCCTTTACGTATTGAAGCAAAATAATTTGTTGTGGGCTATTAAAATAATGTTCAACGCTATTCATTTATTTGTTATTATCGCTCATGTTTGAATTAATGTTTTGAAACATGATTGTAAATAATAAGTCTATGACATCACGAAAAAACTATAATTATTTGCAAGCTGTATTTTTAAGAAAGTCCAAGTTTAAGTTTTTATTTCCGGTGATGGAATCCGCTTGAATTGTTGGGAATTTATTATTTACTTTATTCCATTTCTAAAATTAGTTATGATCTCTTATATTTTTAATAGGAAACATTCCGCAATGTATCTATTAGATTTTTTTAAAAAGTGTATAACGGTAATTCTTTGATTTTTTATATAAGCTATTAATATTTGAATTTGTTTCAGTTATTAACTCATTAATTTATTTTCTAAGAAAATAAACAAACTTCAATGTTATGTTTTCGTCGAACCACTGGCCATTATTTTAAGGATGTTTGTTTGAGAAGTCAAAATCCTATAAGTGTGAAAGGTCATGTGGCGAGTAAAAAGGGGTAACTTTCTTGAAAACTCATGGAATAGGAAAACATTCAGATCCACATTTTAAAGTAGAAATATATTGCGGTAATGCGAAGAGCAATTCTTTATCCAGTATTTCTTCAGATTAGGACTCCAGCCAACTCTGATCTTTACCCCCACCCTCACCCTAACGCTATCATTAACTCTAACGCTAACCCTAACCCTAATCCTTACACTAACACTAACACTAACGCCGTTAAGTCGTTTTAGCTCGAGTCCTAATCTGGAGAAACACCATATATTTTATAAATTGAGAAGTTCTGTAGCTAATAGTTTAAAAATCACTATGTAAGCTGATTACCATCTATCCTGGTTCTATCATCACAATACCTTGTTCGTCTCAGCTTTATTTGTAAACGGCTTTAAAAGACAATCGAGGCCTCAGCATTTAATAAAGAGGAAAAACATGTACCAAAAATTGTCGAATATTTTTAACCTTATTTATTTCAAAGAGCCTACTATACTCATGAACTGCCATAATCAGAATTTGCTCAGATTTGACATCTTCAAAAACAATTTGCTTCCTGCAGTTCATTTTTGATGAGAGTTGTTGAACGCGGAAGGTGTATTCAGTTCAACGCAATTCAATTCATGCGACGAAAAATCAAAACAAGTATACATCAGTTTCCATGTAAGAAAAAGGGTCAGTGATTTAAAGAGATTGAAATAAAGTGGAGGATATAATTTGACATTGAATTGCTACGACGTTGGTGCATTTACTACATCTGAGAGTCAATTGCAAGGCCCAGAGACCACTTTCTACTCTCTCTGGCATGTCACAATCGTTTCTGCCTGATCCTCAATCAATTCTGTTTTAAGAAAAAATAATTTCTCGCGAAAGTTAATTCTATAATTTAGCCTTTCTGTTTCGTTTGAAATTATGAATATCATTTCGAAAACGTTTTGTATTGATTAATAGAATTAATTATTATTTCATTTATTTTATTGTTTGAATAGATTTAAGTACAGATATACATTCTGATTACAGTGTTTTCTTGTTTTTTTTGTGGTTCAATTTTCTTGATTGTGGAGATGACTAGGTAAACATTACTTAACTGTACATATAGAAATATTGGATGGTTTCATAAATAATATCCGTGTTATGATATTTTACGCAACATATAATACAGAACAAATTAACAAAGTGTAATCACTTGCTTATTCGTAATCGTTTTTAGTTAAATTTGCCATTTACAAATTTACTTTTTAATTCCATGCGAATAAAATGGAGACGAGTTTGATATTAAAAAGCGTTGGTGCCCATTTGTACATGTTTGTTTTCAGTGAATGTTCCGCCTTGAAGTGTACTCTAAAAAAGACATAAACAGGTGTAAATCAGTCTGGGCAACGTCAGAATCATATGGTCGATATGGTCGAACAGACCAGCAAGGTTGTAGATTGTTTCTTGTGTCACTTATACAGCGTGTGGTCTTGAGCTGTCATTGAGGAAGAAAATCCTATTTCCTATTTGTTACTAAATAGAGTTACTGTTATATGTCTGGACTGTATGATAATAGAAATATCCGAATTTTATTTAATCGATATTAAGTAATTTTAATTTTTTTAAAAACACACGAATAAACTGAGGTGTAATGAAAATGGAATATATATATGAATTGCGTGATATCTACGCGTAATGACGTTGATTTTAGTTATTTTAAAACCCATAATTATGTTTTGAAAGTGTATTTGGACAAGATTATGATTGGATTAAAACGCATATGATAGACCATATAAGAAGTAAGAAGTTTATACGTTACTTTATTGACACAATATTTTTATGTTTAGGCATTTATATAATAGGTAATCTTACTATATACTATAAGGTGTTTGGTCGTGTATAAATGTGTGTCTTATTCATGTGATAGATATTTACACATCTTCACTAATTAAACTCCCTTAACACCATTATTTTACTACCATTTGATTCCATTAACACCATTATTTTACTACTATTTTTCTTTCAAATTCAAATATATGTCTTTCCTTCAGTGTATTCAGTTTTCTTTGAAATATATTGTTTTTGTTAGGTTTTATGTTTTACATATTTACTTGCGAAAGAAGAATTAGAAACAAGGTTGTTGTTTCATGTAGGGAAAATTCATCTCCTCTCAAAGCGGCATTCTGGATATGAAAAAAAATTAAAATTGTCTCAGTATAAAAGGATTTCTTCTTTCACTGATCAATGGCATAAAAGATGAAGTGTCGTATCAGAAAAATAGATTTTATGAGTTTGTCTCCAATTTTTATATTTACTCTTTTTTCTTTGCTCATTATGATAAATCAGGTTGGAAAGAAAGTAATGTCGTATTTTTTACTTCATCACTTTGCAGCCTCCTAAATTGTACACAGTTCTAAATTTCTTGGTGAATTCGTGTTTTCATGCATAGCTTTACCTTTTAGATATAGTAATAAGTTGGAAAATATTAAGTTAAACGGTCTCAGTCGTTAAAAGAATGGTTATTAGTGAGGATCATCTGAGACATTGCATGCTCTATGAATTAAAAAAAGGAAACTCAGCTGCAGAAGCTACACGTAATATTGGAACTGTCTATGGGATAAATGTTCTGAATGATCGAAAATGTCAACAGTGGTTAGCAAAAAAAAAATTCTGGAGACGTTAACCTGTCAGATTGTCGACCTTCGGGAAGGCCAATATCAATGGATGAAGACGCCATAAAAGACACTGTGGAGGCCAATCCAAATATAACCAGCAGGGAATTAACTCAACAATTCAATATCAACCCATACCAAAATTATTTAATACATTCACGTGTTAAGAACAGTTTCAAAACTTGGACTCTGGGTTCCCCACGAGTTGACCGACGCTCAACGAAATTAAAAATTGACTGTTTGCATATCTTTGCCTTCCAGGAATCATCGAGACCCATTTTTGCAAAGAAGTGTGACTGGAGATGACCAATGTGTTTATTTCAAAAATACCAAACGTAAAAGACAATAGTCAGACCGAAACCAAAGTCTACAGCCTTTTCCAAAACAAGGACTACACCCAAATAAGGTTATGCTCTCTTTATGGGGAGACATGAGAGGACTGATTCAATATGAGTTACTACAGCTTAATAAAACAATCACAGCAGTAAAATATTGTTCGCAGCTGGATGATCTAAGAATTTGCTTATCAAAATGTAAACCAGCATTACTCAATAGGAAGGGTGTAGTTAAACCTCACACAGCGAAACTCACTAAGGAAAAGGTCATGAGTTTCAATAGGGAAGTTTTGCCTCATCCACCTTATTCACATGACATTGCTCCATCCGACCACTACCTTTTCCTGTCGTTGCAGCATCACGTAAACAACACAATTGAAAATGACGACCAACTCAAAAAATGACCTTAATTTGTTTTTCTCTAAAAAATCAGAGAATGTTTTTGAAGAAGGCACCAAGAAGCTAGTTGATCGTTGGACAGAAGTCATAGAAAATGAGGGGAATTATTGTAAAGATGCCAAATTCTCTAATGTGAATGTGTCATATGAAATAAATGTGTTGGACAACCTGGTATTTCTTCCTCTCCCGATTTCTTCTTAAAGTATACTATTAATTTATATTGTTGTCTCATGTCTTCGTATTGTTATTTTTTCTTCCTCATGTTCTTTTTTTCTTCCTGCTTATCCATTCTTGTTTCTCTACTCAACCACTTGTTCTCCTTCTCCACTCTCATAATCTAATTGCCTTTTCCCAATCAATTTGCTTGTATTGATTTATTTTTTTTATTTTATCCGTTTATTTTTCTTCCTCCAATTATATTTGTTTACCCCCTCGTTTTCACTTCCATTCAATAAATCCCACTTCATCTCTTGCTATATTGTACCTTTCTCTCTACTCTACACATTAAAAGTCATTTCTTATCTCTCTTTTTTCTCCAATTATAATCCACACGCACGTTATTAGATAAGTTTGCCTGAATTCCAACCACGAATGAACAGCGGAAATCTACGTGGCAATTTTTACAATCCGATTAGACAAATAGATCCGTGGATGAATACATTGTATCGGACTACGAACTTTTTTATACATGTAAATAGTCATTTGTTCATCCTTCAAGTTTGGGTGTTCCTTTTTTTAATTTTACTAATCCTAACTTATGGTAATACATAGTTTCATTAAGTTCATATAGTTAATCGATTTATAAAATTTATGAAGTAAGATGAAGAAAAAAATTAAAAAACTCTATATTCGCTATCTATGTAGCAAATAAGGTAAACTCGGTAAATAGTAATATATATATATATATATATATATATATATATATATATATATATATATATATGTGTGTGTGTGTGTGTGTGTGTGTGTGTGTATATGTACTCTAAGTTTATAAATATAGGTATTTCTATATATATATACACATGTATATATATATATATATATATAGCATTTGAAGCAACACAACTTCCCCCATTCGTAATCCTGACAACTTTTAGTCAATAACACGGAAGTCTAAACCACGACTCAAATGTAAAAAGACTGAACATCTTAGAAACTAGACGTGTCACGATGAACACCATCAATTATGTATCAAGTAAAAATATTTTAAAGTGTCTAGGTTAAAAGTTTAAAAAAACATTACGTTTAACTCTTTTGAATAGCCTAAATTGTTAATTTTAAATATCGTAAAAAAAAATTAAATATTGTAAATTAAAAAAAATCACGCGCCTGACAGGTGATTCCATTGCAAATACGAACTCTCATCACACATACATTATTTTAAAATGTTATAAGTGTATAAGCACAGCGCTAACTCATCAGTCATGTATATGCAAGCCCAACCCTCCGCTCAAAGACGATTGAGAGAAGTCAATCGAAAGTACTCGCGAACAAAAATGAAACAAAACAGCTACGAAGCCGACATCCGACAATTAGCCAAGAATACAATAAAAGTTATGCCAAAGATCGAACAGATTATAAAAAGATTGATTAAACAAAAGCATATCTGTCTGTCTATATGTGTGTCTGTCTGTCTATCTGTCTGTATGTTTCTCTCTCTCTCTCTCTCTTTCTGTCTATATATATATATATATATATATATATATATATATATATATATATATATATGTATATATATATATAGGGTAATTTCCTAAACTTATAAACGGACCATCATGAATTCGGGAATATTTATTCTAACAACTACGGGAGTAGCATGGACACATACATTTATAAATGTCTACAGTTTATAATATATATCATATTTTAATGTAATTCTAAACCACATAAAATGAAGGGTATAAATGTCCACCAATTACACCTAAAAATGCATTATTTCTTATATCCAGCATAGTATTGTTCAGGCTTACCACTAAGATGTATACAATAATGTTCCAATTGTTCAAAACATTTGCTGTTTGGGGAGGCTATGTGAATTAATACATCAATTCATCTGAATATATGTTTTCTCAACCGGATATTCATATTAAATCCATTCCCTTGAACTATATACATTTCTTATGAAATGTAACTCTTCGACACTTCCCTTAGCCCCTCCTACCCATACGTAATTTGTAACCCTTTCGACTTATTGCTTAGGATTAGTTTTTAGACTTTTGATTCAGTTTACAATCTTCTACCCTTTTCTGTCTGTTAATCAAATCTTCTGCCCAACACCATATCCTAATATACTTTATTTTTATTTTACATTTCCTAACACTATGTTCTCTTTTGCCCGTCGTTGTTTTTCTCTCCCGCCTACACATATACAATTTCACCCCATCCCACAACAATTCGATTTAATATTTATAAACTTCTCATATGGATACAAGTGTTTGTAACTTTACCCCTTTTATCTCTTATAGCAGTGTAATATGAAAAAAACCCTGTCTGTAGACACTTAAATAATTCATATCACACAATTCCTTACACACATCACAACTAAATCACGATATAATTCGCTTCAAAATCTCTAAATACTAATTACGTATAATCTTACAATACGCTTTTTACTTTCCTTTAAAAAATATTTTAGAGACTTCTTAAAGCAGATTTTATGTGAATTTTAGAATAAGCCTAATCAACTTTGTATCTTAATTGTTAATCTTTTTGTATCATGTTTATTATTCGTTATTTGTTTACTTTTTATTTAATTATTTCAATATATTTATCTCGATGTCCAGCTTAATCTTTTAAAACATATACTTTAATTTTGACAACATATTCGAATACAATTGTTTTACTTCAACTTAAATAATATAGCTGCTCTTAAAAAGAAAAAAAAGAAATTAAAGAAAAAATATTACGAATGTAAAGTTCGAAATTAGAAATCCGAACTTAAATTAATATTGTTTTTAGAAATCGAGTTGAAGATTCATTATTTAAGGTCACTGTAGTTAAAACCTTTCAAGAATGTGAAAATCCACTTAAATTACTCTTTTTGCGATTCTTGGCTTTTTGGCTAAGATCAAAGTGTAGTATTTGTTCCGATGGACACTGCACCCCATACTGCTGTTGTCTTGGCCTTCGGCTCTTGATTTACGCCAGTCAATGGGTCTGTCCTGTGCAGTTCTGGGAGGTCCACCTTCCCAGGCTTTGCCTCCACTCTTTGGGGGAGGAGTAAGTTTATTGCTTACTGCCTGAGTCGCCCCTACCGGGGAATGCCGACGGGGCTGCCCATGCAATTTTTAAACCCCACTTTCCCGACTTGACCTTGGGTCACATCTTACTTGTGGGAGTAAGATAAAAACTGGCCTTGTGCCTAACTCCTGGAGAGGTGTAAATCAATACTCTTTCTCTCTACTTTTCTGCGTCTAATCAGTAATTATCCCTATATTTCTCATTATACGAAGCTTATTTTAGTTTTCTTGTGTTTATTCCGGTTGATAAAAACAATGTGTAAACAAATGCATATTATGGTTTTTCTTTCCGTTTTCAGTGTTATAGCGACTAAGGTACCCGACATAAGGCGGTTTTTCGGAGCATCCCTTCTAATTTTTACTAACCTAACCCCGATTTCTAACTCTAAGCCTCACCAGCGTTTTGAAGACTGAGTGTGGTATTTTAATTGCTCGGAACTATCACATGTTTCGCAGGCGTGAAATCGCTGCCTATGAAGTTAGATATCGGTAGTATTCTTGAAGAATAGAAGACCGACTACAAGAGTATTTTCTATTATATATATCCTACTTTATATATGTAATTACTTTTTAATGATAATTACAAGTTATTTTACAACGTTTTTCACAGACGTTTTCGTAATTAAAAATAATTTCTCGCCGTTTCCCCTCTAATAAAAAATACAAATATAATTATTAAATTCCCGGAAATAAGGAAGCCTGAAATTTTTTTGAAATCTACATTAACCAAATCTCTATTCAAATCTGAATAATATTGTTGTTTGTTGAACATGAATATGCTCCATTTTTAATGTCGAACATTCCATACCGTATTAGTAGTTACTTCGGTATATGAGAAATTAATTGTCTCTTAAAACCTTTATATTACAATTATAAGAAATTGTATATATATATATATATATATATATATATATATATATATATATATATATATATATATATATTCCATCCTTCCGGATCTAATAAGACAGTCAGTGAAAGAGATGCATACAATTGGAAAATAAATCAATAATTTTGATGGTATTGTCTTTCTCAAATTATTTTTTTATCTTATTTTCTCTTTATTCGCTCTGGTTACAACCGCATTGCAAACAGAGTAAGCTACGAAATACATACATACGTATTTATTAGCAACACTTCAAACAAACTTACCTACCCTTATATATATATATATATATATATATATATATATATATATATATATATATATATATATATATGTATATGTATATATATATATATATAAATACATATTAATTATTTTTCACTTACAGACATCGATGTTTCATGCTTACGCAATCTTCAGTGCAGAAAGCTAATTACCGACGGTCGACGGGCGCGAAATCTAATCACAAATCGCCACCGATTCGCAGTCAAGAGAGTTTCCAGTTGGCCACCAGAAATAAGCTTAGAATTTAGGAGGAATTTAAATTTGTAAATATTAAATCGGCTACTATTCACAGCAAGCGGCGAAGAGTGATCGACAACAACAACAAATCGTGTTGGATCTCGTAACAGCTAGTAGTACTGATTGTTATTAAATTCACTCAGAGTGCCCATACTTAGTAAAGGGGGCTATATAATAATATTTACAAATAAATATTAATTATGCATTACCAACAGACATCGATGTTTCATGATTAGGCAATCTTCAGTGCAGTAGTACATATATACAATAGAATAGATATAATAGAAAAAAAACTGTTGCAGTCGGTCTTCTATTTTTCAAGAATACTACCGATATATATATATATATATATATATATATATATATATATATATATATATATATGATTATTTGTATTTATACATGCATGTTCATAATATGCGACATTGGTATGTCGATATTATAAGTAGCTGTTAACAACTGAGATATAGCCAGGATGACTAATAATCTGATGCTTTGTTTAGGTTATATTTGGAAAGAACCGGTAGAAGGTCTCTGGGGTTTTATCCTGTTGATGTTTACCTTTACCAGGATATATATATATATATATATATATATATATATATATATATATATATATATATATATATATATATATATATATATGTGTGTGTGTGTGTGTGCGTGTGTATGTGTCTATGTGTAAAAGTGACAGTTTTAATGCAAACTGCATTTCAAACGTGTTTTCAATCTGTTAAAACAAATATCAAGATGACTCACACGAGCACAGTATCTGATTATCATATACGACCGAATGTCTCTAAGTCTCTTTATGGTTTTAATGGTACAATTACCGATCAATATTTAATGGCTGAATATTCCACGATTTTGCGTCGGTATTGGAATTTTCTGCAGGCTAATTACCATAAATAGTTTCTTTGTATACAATGCTATAATTACACACTTACCGTAAAGTTTTGTGGTACAGAAATCATTAAATCCATAATTTTTTTTTATCTTGCAAATTATAAATCGTTATATGTTTTTTTTATTCTTCTATTTAAGTAATTCTTACCTCATTTTAACACGCATTTCGAGGAATATTCGTAGAGCAACACATGATTATGTTATCATGATCTTTTTTTCTGATATTTTGTATGTTCTAAGTTCCTTAAATTGATCTCTAAATATAGAAATAAAGCTTTAAATTATCCTTACAAAACATGTTTTCAATAGAATAGGGCATGCAGTTCATAAAAAAAAATACTTTTGTTTACTTTTTAACAGAAAATTGTGTCTACCACAGAGAACTGCTTCATATAATAAAAATTGCAACGGTTCATTAAATACTAAAATAATAAAATGTGTAGATAACGATGTGAATAACATTTACTCTTTTGTGTTTCTCAGCTAACAACTGAACCATGAACAACACAGTACTACATAAACCTTTATATAACAAGTAAAACACAGCTTAATGACGTATCTCTTTAAATCTTGAGTAAAAAAAAAATATTTTATAAATTAAATGAATGTTGAATCCATTTTAATTTTTCAGCCTGTTTGTCAAATTCATACATTGCTGAAGCCTCTTCAGGAATATTACTAATATTTTAACATCATATTAATTCTTGAAATTGGCATACACTATTTTCTCTTGATAAAGTATTTTTGAATTAAATATGGAATGTTTCTTTGAATGATTAACATTTCCATGACGGTAAATAAAGAGCTTTAGTCGTGCATTATTGAGCTACTACATAAAGAGGAATTGATATACGAAGGCTATATAGTAAATAACATAAATGTACTTGCAAAAAGTAAACATTCCAGTTTAACAAATATTTTCCATAAAGCGAACCTGTTATTTGTTTTAATTAATGCATGGCAAGTGCTATTTTAATATCGCATCCTTTCTGTTTGAGGATATTCCAGAGTGATAAATGATTGGACCTGTGTTAATAATGATTTATTGGTGACAGAAAATGCAAACTATGTGTAATATACAAAAAAACGTACGGAATGAAAGTTACATAATAAATACATGTTTATAAATTAAATAACACGTTTAAAGATAATCAAAATAGCATTGCAAGTGAAGTCACATATGGAAAGTGCAAGATGTCAGAAATTTTCAAAAAATAGTAATTTTAGTGAATGGTTTATAAAACTGACAGAATCAATAGTAAAATATTTCCACTGTTTTACTTACACGTGCGTACAAAGTTACATAACTTATATCGGACATTACATACCAGACTTCAATAAGAACAGAAGTCCAAGGCTAAGTGGCAGCATGTCGCTTAAAAAAATAAAGAAACAAAATTGTCTGTATTCTTCTGATGAAGATTCATTTATAAATCGAAAATTTGAATTTAAAATAAATAATTGTGTTTGTATTACTTCTCAACGCCGACATATTTCTATTTCTTGTATTGTAATAGCCTTTTAATACTTTTGTTATTTCTCACCTTCTCTCTGTTTCTCTCTCCCTGTCTATCTCTCTCGCCCTCTCTCTCTCTCTCTCTCTCTCTATATATATATATATATATATATATATATATAATTTAAATATAAGCCATATAAGCAATACAAGATTAATTTATTATTATTTTTTTTTACATTAATCCTATCGATTACGGAATAAAATTCCTTCTTCAGGGGTGACCAGTATTGAGTCATTTTCTTTTTTTTTCTTTTTCATCAAAAAAAAAATACTGCAATACTTTGAAATTTGAACGACAAACCCACACTTTTTCATGACAGCGTGCCAACGCTTCTTTCGTTCGACACCGGATTTGAATCCTAACCGCCAATACAACACTGCGGAGACGTCGTACCAAGGAGGTTTATCAAGTAACAACGAAATAAGTTTGTTTATTCTTGTTTTTTGATGAGAAAAATAAAGAAAATAACTCAATACTGGTAACCCCTGAAGAAGGAATTTTATTCCGTAATCGATAGGATTAATCTAAAAAAATATAATAATAAATTAATATTGTATTGCTAATATGGCTTATATTTCAATTTTATTAACTAACCCTGCAATACTTTGAAATTTGAACGACAAACCCACAATTATATATATATATATATATATATATATATATATATATATATATATATATATATATATTTGATTTGATAAATAAAATCTTACTTTTTGTACCACCGTATTGGTAATATAATAATAATAACCCTTTTGATTACATACTTATTTTGACAAGGATAACGAGTTATTCTTTTCCAACACGCACGGTAAATCCTCAAGAAGTATGTGATAACTTTTTCTTTTAATTATCTACCGAATACATCATACCTAATATTTTGAAATACAAATAGATGTGATTTTTTTAAAATATTTTTCAGATATGCATGCATGTGTCTCCAGCTAAAGCTATGGGCACAGCAGTAGTTCAGAATGTGAATGTTAAACCTTGATTGAGTAAGGATTTTGGGAAAGGGGAAATCCGAAACAACATACGAATCCAATGACTTATTCTGGTTGTCTTCATTGTTTTAATGTTTTGCCTTATGACATATGCAGTAAGGATAACTATGGAAATGTGTAATAATAATATAGACTAAACTCTCTTTGAATTTCAGCGTCATTTAAGTACTCAATTAAACATAGTAGCATTTTACCTTAGTCAATTATGTAATGTATTCTTAAACTATTTCTATTTGTAGTGTTAACATTTTTTTACAATTTTATTTTCATAACATGATTTGAAGTAGTACATGCCGTTTTCATTGCAGTTGTAGGTTTTTTTTAATCCATTTCCAATATATAAAAATCAGCAACCGCTGTTGACATGACTTCTATCGATTGATACATAATATACAGTTGTTGTTACTTTGTTTGCAGAAAACAATTATCATGTGATGATATGATTTCGTTCCGTATAAAAAGGATATTATCGATATAGTTTCAGCCGTAAACTTTGCAAGAAAACAAACAGATCTAACATGACGCTTTACTCCATAAGAACCTCCTAAAGTTCCACACCTGTTTGAATTGATTTGTTTTCGAATTATTTGCATCGCTAACCCTCAAGTGGCTTTCCTCTGGGAAATCAACCGTGAGAAATATAAATACCTTGAAAATAAACTGAAATTCTATTGTCGTCTGTAGCATTACAAATAAAAAAGCCTTTTCAAACCAACTAATTCTAGAAATTTACAGGAAGTTTTTATTTCCTTATTAAAGTGTAGTTTATAAATAAGTGGAATCTGAAAACAGGCTACCAACCAACTGGTTCAGCAGAAATATCACGTGTGTTCATTGCAATGGTCGTTAGATACTGGAATGCATTCTACTTCTTTTTTTTTCAAACTGCTTGCTGTTGGAATTCCGTTCTTGCTTCCGGTTCCCCCAACTGTAGCAGCATGCAGAAATATGAATTAAATTTAAAGGAACACCGTGCTCCCCAACACTCCAATCACCTTGGAAAACTACGTCAATCTGCCCAGTATTAAAATGTACTGGATGTTAGTCTTCTGTATCTGAGTACAGATCAATTAGTCTCCTGAGTAAGTTGATTTAATTTGTGATGAATCAAGAAGTTGTCAACCATTTCAGCAAAACATATGCTTGTCACTGAGCAAAACAAGGTACTCAGTGACAGGCATATGTATTCGGTCCTACAATAACAACATCTGATGTGATGACTGTAATATCATACAGGATCAGTGAAACTATTTACGGAGGCTTTATTTTTAGAGCAATAGCGCTTGATATATCAAAGCTCTTTTATATGGTTTGGCACCAAGGGTTTGCTACACAAGCTTGCTAGATCATGAATATCTGGAAATGCATTCTCAAACATCAAGTCGTGCCCCTCTGAATGGTTCATAAAAGTAGTCGTCGATGGGCACAAGTTTGAAAGACATAGCATCAATGTCGGCCGGCCTCAATGGACCATTCTGCGCCCGAACCTATTCCTGATCTTCATAAATTATCTCCTAAATAACATTTTATAGCTCATTCGGATGTATTCAGATGGCTCAAATATCTATGGCAATACTTCGAAGAGCATTAATGAGTAAGCTCATACTGTTTCTCTCTCGTCCGATATAGAGCACGTACTAGAATGATATAAAATGTGCTTTGTTACTTTTAATAGCAGATCCAGTATTCTCACTATGCCCTAATTTAAATGAATAATTCCCTCCTTGAAAAAGCTGACTTTCCCTCCAGATCTGAAATTGAATACTTACATCTAATATCTTATATTATTTTCGTGGTAGCTGTTTGGTAAACCTTTTTTAGGATTCTTATTTTTGGGGTCGATGTTTGGGAAGGGCCGGTCTTAAAGAGACCTGTTCATGAAAAACAGTGTTCAGGTAATACTGAAATGTGAGAGTGCGAAATAAATGTTATATGATGAACAAAAACAATATAACAATTTCAAATTGAATACTTTCACAAAAGATATATGTTATATATGTTTAATATGGAAGTGTACATAGATTAGAAAAAGTAGAATGTTTGTTAATATTTTGAGAGTCATTGCAGGGTTAAAGGGGTGCCATACGCAGATAGATAATCAGGACATCTGAGTCAATTATTTAAGGGATGTGAATAATCCACAGGTCAGAAAAATCGTAATCAAAACATCCTCACCAAAATACATTTACATTTGATTAAAAGTTATTAATGAAAGTGATGTGTGTTTGATACGTATGGTAAAAAATATTATGATCGTTAAAATTAAATAGTTTATACATTTATTTACAATAAGCGTAAATCAGCAAGGCACAATTAAGGCGATTCAAGTAGAGTGGGTGTGTGTGGTGCCTTTGTAAGTATGCTTAGGTGAGTTGAGAATTGTAGCAAGCAATGAGATGAGAGAAATGGTGTGTAATATGAACTTTAGCACTGTCTTTAATTTTTTTGCGTTTGAGGTAAATTAAAAATGTTGATGAATTAAATAACACCTCTGATAAGTCCAAACTATTGTTATTTGTTTTTATTAATTCAGCTGGATGCCTGCGCGAAGACGTATGCGCAGAAACGATGTTGAGCACTTACATTTTGGGCACAGAATGTTAAACTTAACCGCTACAGGTGTTTGACTTTTCTCCAATCTATGGTACCCTTCTCTGTAAAACATTCATAATCTAGTCTTGCGATGTAATTAAATCTCCTTTCCTCATCTGTATACCTAAAACTAAACGGAAGTCCCATGAGTAAACTTTTTTTTCTAAGAACTAACCGTCCGTTTAACACATAGCACGGGGATTCCCAGCTTGCTACAAAATAGGCTTTTTCAAGTCCAATGTTAACAAATTTCCCTTGAGCCGTCCCAATAAATAATCTCAGTCTGAACCATCGTTATCAATTGTAACGTTGTCTCACTGTCCTCCGAACAAACTCATGAACCTTTTTACTAGAGTCACCTTTAGACCTTACTACGGGTGACTCGTTATTACATAAAAAAATGAACCCACCTCTATTGATATGTCCATGATCACGGCAGCTTCTTAGGTTCTAGTGGCAATATTTGCAGTTAACAAAAATATAAATAAGTAGTAGTAGTAGTGTACTAATAATGTAGATGAGATTTGATGTATCAACTCGCGGTTTATTATTTATTAAAGAACAGAAATATCTACCTTACTCACACACGCACACGTACACACAGAAACTACTGCAGGACTATGTTTGAGAATAAGGGGCCATACAAGCAAGAGGCCAAGTTGATCTTAGATATATCTCGAAGTAATAAAAGCAAGCGGAAAAATGCCAGAGCAAGAGATAACGTCTGGAATGGTAACACGAAAGCTAGATAAATTTCAGAATCACAACAACCTGGCATATACAATATACCCAATTTTTGGATAAAGAATCTAACAGCACTTCATAGCCACCAGACTGTTGAAGGCCACACCAGTATGGCTAATAAAAAGAGATACGAGCCTCATACCCAAAACAAGTGACACAAAACCATACAAAATAAGACCAATATACTGCCTCACTAAAACTTACAAACTCTTCACTGGCCTTGGTTTCAGACAGAATCTATGAACACCTCTCTTCTGGATCATACCTAGAAAAAGAACAAGCAGGGTGCAGGAGGAAGTGTTTAGGCACCAAGGACCTATTGTTGATCAATAAGACCATCCTTGAGGACTGTAGAAAAAAGCAGAGAAATCTAAGCATGGCGCGGATCGATTACAGAAAAATGGCAGACGATAGTCTTCCCCTACGTATGGATCCTGCGCTGCCTTGATCTATATAATATATATATCCGATCATCAAGAAAACCATAGGAGTACAAATAAGTATATGGAAAACAACCATGACATTAAGACACACGAATGGAACAATAAAAATCTCTGACGTCAAAATCCGAAGAGGAATCTTCCAAAGAGATAACTTATCGCCTCTACTCTTTTACCTGGCGATTGATCCACTAATCAAATTAATAAGCCAAAAGTCAGAGTGCCTACAATTTGAATCAGGGTCGCAAACAAGATCTAAACAAAAGAGTCAACCACGTGCTCTTCATGGATGACCTCAAGCTCTATGCTAGTTCAGATAAGGACTTAAGCAGACTCTTGCAGGTTGTACATACATTCTCCAAAGATATTGAAATGAAGTTCGGCCTGGACAAATGTGCAAGAGCTCTCATTCAGTGCTGGGAAGACGATTCAAACGGAAAACATACAGCTTGATGAAGATACTGACATCAAAGACCTTGACAGAACATGAACAAAACAAATCCATTGGCATCGAAGTAAACGTTTCAATTCAACATGCCAAGATGAGATAAAAATTGGCAGAGAATATATACGCCGTGTTAGAAAAATTTGCAAAACACAGCTAACAAACAAAAACAAAGTAAGTGCCATTAAACAATTAGCTATGCCAGTGACAACATACAACTTAGGAAATATTAATTGGCCACAATAGGGCATTAATAGATTAGGCACTAAAACGAGAAAAATGCTTACAATGTATAGAGTAGTGTACAGGAAGTATTGTCTACCAAGGCTGTATCTTCCAAGAGGAACATGGGTAATGGGTCTCTGAGAAATTGGCCATCAACATCGAACCACTATTGTGACCTCCGCCCAATATCTGATGAACTTACAGAACTCAAACCTTATGATGGTATGTCAACATCAAGAAACCAGAGCAAGCAAAACAACCTATATCACAAACCTGACCAAACATTTTTGACAAGACTGTCTTACAAATGAGGCAGAAACAGACAACAATCCTGCCACGGAAATAGCCCGCAATAGCCGACAAAACTACACCAAAACCTTTCATTCCAGAAAACTGGAAGAATGGGCCGACCAACAACATGCTAAGTATTTCCTAGGTAAATTATCCTCGCAATATATAGATAAGGATAACTATGTGCACGTGCTCAAAAGAGGATCTTTCCACTATGATCAGGAGAGAATGATAATGGCTGCTGAAGATCAAGGCTTGATGACCAATGCCTTTTAAAAGATGAGTGGTCTCAGCAATAATAACAAGTGCAGGTTCTGCCACACAGAAGTGAAGAGGGTGAGTCACCTGACATCCAGTTGTAAAGTTATGATAGGAGATGGCTATCATACAATGCGACACAACAGAGTGTGTAAATATATTCACTGGACTATATGTAAAAAGTTGAATATCCAGTGTAGCAGCAAATCCTGGTAGCATGGACCAGAAAGAACAGTTGGAAATAATTTATAAACCATACATTATGACTATGCAATGCCTACAGCTAGATATCTAGAACACGGAGCTGTTATACCTGACATCGGGATATGGGACAAAAGGGAGAAAGTAGCAACCCTAGTAGAAGTCAGTGTCCTTAATGATGCAGAATTAAACAGAGCTGAAAGGGAAAAGATTACGAAATACCGAGGTTTTATGTACGACATGAAAATAAAGTGAACTCTTAGGAAAATATCTATCATTCCAGTAATTATAGGAGCCACAGGACTAATGACAAATTATTTACAAAAGCTATCTGGCGAGTATACGCGGTGAACCGAGTGCAAGAGAAATACAAACAATTGCACTTAAAGGGACGGTTAGAATCTTAAAAAGATATCTAGGCTGCACTGTCTGAAATAGCCGGTGAATGTCTGGCATCCGGTAGGATGCCCCATACTCTGAAAAACAGAAAGATAAGAAAATTAAAAAAAGAAAGAAACCATAATATATATATATATATATATATATATATATATATTTATATATATATATTAATAGTTTATTACCTACAGACATCGATGTTTCATGCTTACGCGATTTTCAGTGAAAGCTAATTCCTGACGGTCGGCGGGCGCGAACTCCGATCACAAATCGCGACTGATTCGCAGTCAAGAGACTCGCCTGTCGGCCACCACAAATTAGCTTGGAATGAATTTAACTTTGTAAATGTCAAGTAGGCGGGTATTTACACCAAGCAGCGAAGAGTGATCAACAACACAAAACTGGGTAGGATCTCGCAATGAGGCTAGTAGCACTGCTAGTTATTAAATTTACTCAGAGTTCGGAGCCTTAGTAAGGGAGCCTACATAATAATATTTCATAAATATTAATAATTTATTACCTACAGACATCGATGTTTCATGCTTACGCAATCTTCAGTGCAGGAAGCTTATTCCTGAAGGTCGGCGGGCGCGAACTCCGATCACAAATCGCCACTGATTCGCAGTCAAGATATATATATATATATATATATATATATATATATATATATATATATATATATATATATATATTAATACTTTTGTTTTGTTTTCTTTATAAACAGCTTTATTTATTTATCTATCATTTTATCCATTTTTGTGAAATATATATATTTTTTAACAGGCAAAATAAAAAGTATCTACGGCGTATCAAAAATTGCGAACCGTTGTGAATGAGAAATATCCCCAATGATATTTTTGTCTAGATTTCTTTTTTTTTAAATAAAAATGTTTAGTTCAACAATATGTGTAATTATTAAGAAATAATCAAATGCATCTGTTTTTTTTTATTATTGGAATTTTTAAAAATATTAAAAATAGATTATTATAACTAAATTAAAATGTTATTTATAATTAGAATGTTTTTTTTATTTTGAAAATATATTTAAATATGTTTATTATTTATTATAAACCCAATGTCTTTATATTACAATGTAACAAACAAGTATTAATAAATAATGAATTCAAAGTGTTTTTTAATTATTATAAAAATCAAAAATACCGCAAAATGCTGTGCGGCTTAAAATAATTGGATATTTTTTGTATTAACACCGATTCGGAATTTTCAAGTTTAGATACGACGGCCATGTTGAAGTGCATTATTTCTATTTCATCTTGATCTATAATTCTAATAAATCGCTGTTATGTGTTGGAATACATCTACTTAAGACAAACGTTCAGACGAAGTTGACTTGTGACAAACTACCTCATGTGCAAACAAAGAAGAAAACAATATAAGAGTGTACAGGCTATGAACATGAAGTCATAGACTCTACGAGCAACAGTGGTAGACATTTACAAGTGAAGTGAAAACAATAGGGCAAGAGTAAGATGGACACATGTGTCTGGCGTTTTCAAGGTTCACCTTATCGCTAAACGAATGCATTTATATATATATATATATATATATATATATATATATATATAATTATTTCTACCTTAGTGTTATGTAAAATACTTCACTTAACGAATTGTATTAACATTTAAACGTAAGATTAAGTTATTTTTCAAAATGTTTCTGTTTACATAAACTGTACGTGTATTAAGCTTATAGCAACGTTACATTTCGATATTGGAATATTCTATTATTTCATAAGTAACCAATGAGATAAATATTACATTTTAAGAATTTATAAATTTGAACACGTCAATCTACATGCCAAATAATGTGAAAGATCGCATATTAATCTAATTTACTTTAATTCTGTTTTAGTTATTTGTTTAGTGAACATTAGAAAAATTATATATATATATATATATATATATATATATATATATATATATATATATATATATATATATATACATTATAAATAAATAAGCGGTTCTTCTTTCTTTTTATTGTTCTTACAGTTAGGAATACTACTTTTAGGTACTTTATAAGTGCATCTGTTTCAATATTTTAAGCTTCATTCTACACAGAAGAAAAACCCTCAGACAATCATGTGTAATCACTAATTTGAATCTCTTCCGTATTTTAATGGCGAATGTTTGTGTTCGGCTGAGATGAAAAATCAAGATAAAATTTGATCTTGTTTCTAATTTGATTCTCGTTTTGACATTGTTCCCTGGTAGCAGAGATAACATGACAGATTAGGTCGATATTGCAATTCCGATAAAATTACAAGCGACATCTGACCTGTGACACAACGATTTCTAGTATATATGTTATGGTCAAGATGACAATCTAAATTAACTCAGCTAGGCGACCGGGAAAATTATCTCCGTCCACTTTCGAAATATTGACCTCTGTCAAAAGTGTTAAGAATAGTGAGTCCATATTGCGGTACGCCATCATTAATAAACCCGGTAATCCGTCAGAAAGATATTATCAATCACTGTTTCGCTTGCGCCCTTAAAGCGGCAATGATTAGTCCGAACATTTTAATGGCTCATTCACAAGACTGACCCTTTGGCCGTTCATTACAATTGCAAGTTCAAAGATTTGAACTCGGGCGGCGGCTCAGTTGGGTCAATCAAATCTGTGGTTAATGCATGGATGTTACAATCAAAACCTCGGATCACAAGACCGACTGTAGTGGCGTCCTATGTGCTTGTCCACATTAACAAACACGTACATTTTACGTAATAGATCAGCTCATGTTTGCTGTAGAATGATCATCATACAGACAGTAATCACTGGACACAATACCGAAAGATACATGTTTTTGAAAAACAATAACATATATTTTACAATCTAAATTAGAATACAATCGTTCAATTAGGCCTTTCTATTATCGCAATATTCTATAAAAAATATCATGTTTCCATTATCGTAATGTGTTCTTCCATTTCTATAATTTGTTAAAAACGGTCACCTATATCTATCCATCTATCCTCTTCTGTTTAACCTCTTACTTTTTATCTCTCTCTTTCCCTCTCTCTCTCTCTCTCTCTCTCTATATATATATATATATATATATATATATATATATATATATATATATATATATATATATTTATATATGGAAGCATACACATATATTAAGATGAAATATACGATATATCATGAAATGCCGTGGAGACAATATGTATGAAAACGACAAAAGGAAAAACGTATACAACACAATACGAAATCATCAGAAAAACGAGAGATTTGTCGGTTTCGTTCGGACCACTTTTTCTGAAGACATTCGTTTATCCGAACTAAATCAGTAAATCTCTCGTTTTTCTGAAGATTTCTTCTCGTATTTAATGTGTTATTCTTTTTTTTTCGAATTAACATATATATATATATATATATATATATATATATATATATATATATATATATATATATATATATATATGTATGTGTGGGGGTGAGTGTATGTGTGTGTTTGTATGTGTGTACGAACAAGAAAAAAAATAAAATACAGGAAGAAATCTTCAGAAAAAAGAGATATTAACTTGTTTCGTTCAGATCAACAAATGTCTTCAGAAAATGTGCTTCGAACGAAACCGGAAAATCTCTCGTTTTTTTATGATTTCTTATTGTGTTTGGTATGTTTTTCTTTTTGTCTTTTTCATACATCTTGTCTCTACGGTATTTCATTCGAACCCCGCCGCCGGTTTTTAATCTATCTTAATTTCAGTAATGTACGTGGTAGTTTCCGTTGGCCTCATGAAACTGTTTCAATTATGCTTATTTCAAATCATTAAAATAAAATATAATAAAACTTTCAAGCACGAGATCATTATCATTTATCACACTAAAATCTAACAATATACAAAAATACTTTAACCCAGAAGAAATACTAAAGAAACACTTATATTCAACAATTTGTATTTAGTCTATAAATAGTAATTATCAATAGTATATGTATATTTTACGGAGCATTACGGAGTTGCCTACGTTTACATACGCATTAGTTATCTCCTCCGCATATGGAAAGACGCTTTACATTAAAGGACATGTATATTGATATATATATATATATATATATATATATATATATATATATATATATATATATATATATATATATATATAATAAATATGTATACATATATATTTTTTGTTGTTTCAATTTACATATAAATAAAATAGTTATCCACGAATATATATATATATATACACACACACATATATATATATATATATATATATATATATATATATATATATATATATATATATATATATATATATATATATGACTTGACTTGACTTGACTTGACTTGGTCCCTTAACCCCCTCCTGGGTCGTAGGGGCGCTGCACCAATGAACTCCACACCAGCTGTCTCCACTTCTGACGGTCATGGGCAATGGACTGGGTTGTAGCGAAGTTGTAGCCCGTCCACTCTTTGATGTTGTCCGTCCATCTTTTGTGTTGTCTACCCCTCCTTCTCTTGCCTTGCACTGCTCCCTGCAGGATGGTTTTGGAGAGACCGCTGCCCCTTGTCACGTGACCATACCATCCAAGCTTTCTTTTTTTTACAGTTGTCAGCAAATCTTCGTAGTTGTTCAGATTTGCGTTGATGAGCGCGCGAACCTCTTCGTTTGTGACACGGTCTGAGTACGAGATGCCAAGCACTCTTCTGTAGCATCTCATTTCTACCGTTTGGATTTTTCTTTGGAGCTCGGCTGTCAAGGTCCATGACTCGCATGCATACAAAAAGATGGATAATACTAGTGTATGCAGCAGCTTCAGTTTGCAACGGAGACTAATGTTTCCGTCTTTCCAGATTGATTTCAGTTTTGCAAGTGCTGCTGCCGTTTGTGCTGCTCTTGCCAGGATTTCAGTCTTGGATCCTTTGTTGCTGAGTATAGCGCCAAGGTATTTGAACTGGTTTACGGTTTCCAGTTCTTGGCCGTTGGCTGTTATCGTTGTTGATAATGGTTGTCCACTATTCGTCATCAGCTTCGTTTTTTCAGCATTGATCTCCATTCCGTACCTCGTGGATGTTCTGTCGAGGCGGCTCACCAGACCAGAAAGTTCTGTTTGATTTCCGGCAAGTCCATCAATGTCATCGGCGAATCTGAGGTTTGTGATGGTTCGTCCACCAATGCTGACTGTGCCCACGTGACCATCCAGGGCATCTGACATGATTCGTTCAAGGAGGATGTTGAAGAGTGTTGGCGACAACAGACAGCCCTGGCGAACACCAACCGCAGTGTGAAACCAATCCCCCACTGAACCCTGAACGAGAACTGCACTTGTGGCTTTAGTATACAACTCCTGTATTATTTTGATCATTTTTTGACCCATGTTGTATTTCTTCATTGTTGACCACAGTGCGTCATGCCAGACCCTGTCGAAGGCTTTCCTGAAATCAACAAATACATGATATAATTCTTGTTGTTCTTGTCTGTACTTCTAGCTCAGAACTCGTAGATTGAAGATTTGTTCTGTGGTGCTTCTACCCCTACGGAATCCAGCTTGTTCTTCAGCGATGATCTCTTCTGCTTGTGGTCTAAGTCTGTTCAAAATGACCCTCAGCATTACCTTGCTGGCATGGCTGATAAGACTAATGGTCCTGTAATTTTGACACAGCTGTAGGTTACCTTTCTTGGGTAGAGTGATGATGAGTGACTGTGTCCAACTTGATGGCCACTCTCCAGTCTGCCAGATTTTGTTGCAGATTTGTGTTAGGATATCGGTTACAGTTGTTCCTCCCTTCTTAATCATTTCGGCTGGGATGTTGTCTACTCCTGTTGCTTTTCCCGTTTTCAACGATTTAATAGCATGTACTACTTCTTCCCGTAGGATTGGGTGGTCATCACTGTTCGTTGACTCCTGACTGGTTAAAACACTGATATCACCGTTGTTCTGGTGGTTGTACAGCTCTGAGCAGTATTCTGTCCACCTGTTCAGGATGCATTGATTTTCTGTTAGGCATCGGCCCTCTTTGTCGTGGATAGTGTTGGCTCTTGATGGTTTCTGCTTCGTCAGGTCTTTCACTATTTGGAAAGCCTTCTTGCTATTGTTGTTGTTTAGGTTCTCTTCGACTGAAATGCATTGTTTGTCTATCCAGTCTTCCTTTGCCTCTCTCATTCTTTTCCGGATTTGCTTGTTGATCTTTCTGTATGCTATCACTCCTTCTTCAGAGTTCTTGGTTTTCTTGAGCTCTCTCCTAGAGTCGCACATATCGAGGATTTCGTCTGTGACCCATGGTTGAGTTTTCCGGCGCTGTTTCCCCAAGACTTCGTTCGCTGTTTCGGTCATCACTTTGTTGAATTTGGTGGTCAGTGCTTGCGTATCTTCTTCAAGCTTGAGGAGAGCAGCACATTTACCGCCAATTGTTGCTTGAAAGGTTTCGAGTATGTCGGGACCTTTCAGTCTGTCTAAATTGAACTTTAATCTAGTGTTCTTTGGCCTATTGAGCTTCTTTAGTCGTACCTTGAAGTTCAGTATCACTAGGTCATGATCACTTCCCATATCCGCTCCTGGAAATGCTCTTGACCTGGCTCTGTTGATTCCCGATCTGAACCGTCTCTGTACCATGATATAATCAAGCTGGTGATGTGATCCGTTGGGGGCATGCCACGTCCATCGTCTTGAAGCCTTGTGCTCACCAAGAGTGTTTGCCAGCACCATGTCGTTGTAGCTAGCGAATTCCAGTAGGCGCAAACCACGCTCGTTGGTTGTTGCGTTGCAGGAGGGGCCGCAGTAGTTTTCCCAATCTTCGAGTGCATCTGCACCCACTTTGGCATTCCAGTCTCCCTGAATGATGAGAATGTCATTCTTATCCACCTTGTCGATGGTTTCCTGTAGTTGAGCGTAGAATTCCTCCACCTGGTCGTCGCTGTACTCAGTTGTCGGTGCGTAGGCTTGTACTATTGTGATGTTGAATGGTGTTGCTCCAAGGCGAATGGCGATGAGCCTGCTGGATATTGGATGGCACCCGAGTACTGAGTCTTTGACGGCTTTATTGACGAGAAAGCCTACTCCGTTCATGTGCTTATCCACTTCACCGCTGTAGTACAGCATGTGGTGATCATCTGTAAGGTGTTCACCGATATTCTTCCATCTGACTTCGCATAGTCCGACAACATGCCATGTGTAACTCTTCAGTCCATTTATGAGTTCTTGCAGCTTTCCTGTTTGGGCAAGCGTTCTGACATTCCATGTGGCTATACTGACATTGTCTCTTCCTCTTATTTTCGTTGTTCTTGTTGTTCTCGTTGTTGCATCAGTAGCACACTTTTCACCCTCGCCCTGATGCGAGACGGGGGGCGCGACCCTTGTTAACCCGTGCGACGGCCGAGCCGGTATGGATTTTTGTATTATGTTCATTTTTTTTCCATGCAGTGTGTCTTGGGCAAATGTAGTCTAGCGGCGCCCAACCCTCTCCAGACTGTTAGCCCCGGTCGAAGTCCCTCGTGATATGAGGGTTCGCCCTGGCCCCGGATATATGGCCGTTGGACTCGCGATGAGTCTCTTCCGCCCTGGCCGTTGACCTCAAAGTGGTTCATCCGCCCATTGATGTTGTATCGACATCACCCCCTCACGTCGTTTAGCCCGCCAGCTGAAGCGGTTTACCGGGGTATGGCACTTGGAGCCAGCACGTGAGAGATTTAGGGATGAGTGAGGACCAGTGACACCCGTCCACCCATACAGCTAGGGAGCAGCATGACGAACGCCAAAGGTACTACCTCTCCTCAGGCCCCCTATACACCCTATATATATATATATATTTATATATATACATGAATGTTAATTTGTCTTATAAAGTAATGTGCATACTTTATAAAAAAGTTATTTTTTCATACTTATAAAATCAGGAAATGAACATAATAGTTACTAGTAGTAAATAAATAAATGGTATCACATAAGGTATGGATTATATTTACGTCTTACAAACAATTCATATAGCATGCCATATTAATCAGGAATAGTCCACGCTATATAACAGAGCAGCAGGTACTTATATATATTCGATTTGAAAAGTCAAATGCATAAAGATACATAGTATCAAATTAAGAAACATAAACACCACTTTAGATTGATCGTCGAGGCTAAAAAAATGGGGATTATTATATAATCAGATATCAAATAAGTGTTATTGTTAAACTCATAGGTTATTTTTTTATATTTCAATTTAGAAATACACTTATCCATTCATGTAGGTTCTTACAATTAAACATAAACAACAGTTTAGGTGTACGATTGAGAACGATTTTTATAAATTCTATGTTATCTTTTAATCAGCACCGATTCCATCACACTACACTAGGTAGTAGAATAAAAACTCGACATTATTGATCATCAAACACATTGTTATTATAAGAAAAAATATACGTGAGGAATATGCAATGATTATGATAATGTCTATGAATAGAGACAAATGGCAAATGTAAAAATATATTGATAGTAATAAACTATATAAAAATGATTATTAAAACAAAAATTAAAATGATCAGAAGATTATAATAACCATAATATTATAAATGCAACAGATAAACCGTATAAATATAACGAATGTACGAATAAGTATATCATAAATAATAGCATATATATATATATATATATATATATATATATATAAGAAAATTAAAGATATATGAAAAGATATTAAATATTTTCTTTACATTAGTAGATAAACAGTATCATTGAATTGCTCAACAAATATATACTTAGAAAATAACGGGTTAAAAGGTGAAGTATATCAAAATTATTTGAGTCTTTGTAGCAAGTCTCCGTTTTTGTATGTATGTATGTATGTGTATGGATATATACACACATATGTGTGTATATGTTTACATTTACCCATGTGCGTGTGTGTGTGTTTATATATTTTTATATATTTTTGTGATTATTGCAAGCTCTCATTTACAATCTAACCGTTTTTAATGCATCTCTCTTATTTTTCTATTTTTAAACCCATTTATATTTTTGTTTTTTTTCCTAACCTTTAACTTGTTTTTCCTTTTTATCTTCTTTTTTCACACATTTTTCCCACCTCAGCTTTTAATTTTCATGAATTGCTCTTTATAAACCTATTGTTGACAAATCAGCTTGACCCATCCCTGTTTATTTCTTATTAATCTTTAGGTGCGAACTTTCCAATGTGTCAATTTCATCCCTACCCTTTCTGTTCACCATAGCTAGGTTTTCTGCCGCCTTCCTCCCCCCACCGCCTTTGAAGAATGTATCACCTACTTACCATGTCCCGACATCACTTAATGTCTCCTCACATGATCAAAGCATATCATTTTCCCCCCTCATCCCATGTGTGTGCTTTCAATATAAAATAAAATTATTTTCTGTATTGTTCATTTTCTGAAAACGTTCCCCACGAACGAAACTGGTAAAAAAAAATCTCTTGTTTTTGTTTTTCGCCTGCATTTTGACTTGTTTTCCGTTTGTCATCTTTTCACACACACACACACATATATATATATATATATATATATATATATATATATATATATATATATATATATATATATATATAAATACTTAAATATATAAAAATTAAAAATATATAATATAACTATCACACATAGGACATTATGATAATGACAATTAAGACACATGTAACCATGTCACAAATTACATAAAAGGTAGGTTTCCACGTGGTCATTTTACAACTTATTACTTAACATGGTCTTAAACGGTTTTCGTTCCGGGAGTTAACAGTCTAAGAACCGTGTACTCTTATCAAGTCAAAACTTGCAATAAGAAAATCAAAATCAGGAAAAATCGTCGATAATATACAAATAACTATTTAACTATTGAATTAAAAAAGTCAATACATATGTTAATAAGGTAATATTGGGTATTATTTAGGGGTAAAATTGATAGATTAATATCAGTTTAGAATAGATAAGAAATATTAAGATTCCCAATGGACTATAATACTGCACAGCTAGTAGAAAATATTGATGAGCCTGAAAATTATTCCGAGGGTCAAACTCAGGTACCTCTGTGTAGCTTAATTGCCATAAATATATTTCCATAACTTACTACCTATCACTGTTGAAGTAAATGCTGAAAATTGATACATAAAAAAGTATATCTTTTCATAAATGTGTATGTGGATAGATGAAATAGTAATACCCATATATATATATATATATATATATATATATATATATATATATATATATATATATATATATATATGTACGAATCTATTTAGTGTACACAGGGGAAGTAATAAATCAAACAGCTAGTTAGATATCCCAGCCTAACATTCATTTTTATAATGAGACGTTTCATTTCATTTTTAACTGCTTTCTATGCCAACTGATATGTAGAAACATATGTATTTAATCTTCATGTATTTAATCTTTCCAGATTGATACTTTTATTAATTTTTTGTAATGCACCGATTTAGACGTTATTTAATATGAATAGGAATATCAGTTCAAACACCGACAAAACCATATTTTTTTCATTTGTGACGGAAAGTGTACACTCGTCAATTTAATAATCTTTATTTTTGCTACAAGATTGACACATTTCATGAATATATTTATAAAATAAAATTACATTTTAGTAGGGGGTTATGTATTCTCTTCACGATATGTAACCAAAGTTGTTCTGCAACAACTTTTGCTAGTTAAAACATTTTTGCATTTTCTAACGTCTATTTTCGATCTCATAACAGTTTGTTTCGTTTCGTCACATATATTTATATACATATATATGCATATATGGGTATTACTATTTCATGTATCCACATAAAAAATTATAAGGAGATATATTTTTTATATTTCAATTTTCAGTATTTACTTTAACAGTGATAGGAAGTAAGTTATGAACATATATAACTTTTCTTTGAGCGATCATTTTGAAAAGAGGCAAATATGGAGATTCGGACCGAGAAGTGTGAAGAGTCCATTTTCGGCGTTTGAAGCGTTATGATGTGATGAACGATATTGAAGAAAAAGAAAAACTATTTAATGAAAAAAATACAATTAAGATAAAAAACATGATTCAGAAAAAGAAGCATGAGAAGAGAAATATTATTTTGTGAACTTTAAAACAAGTTACATTATGAAGTTATTGTACGTTTTGCGATGTTTGATCTACATGAGAAGAAACATTATGCATTATTATTTGCATTGAATTATATGTTTGTTGGGTTATAGTATTAAATGTGCTTACCATTTTTGATGACTGTCTTGTGTGTATATTTTTCTTGTCAATTGTCATATCTTGTGTGTTCCATTGTTAAACATCACAGTATTCGGGAAACTTTCCTTCGGATGAAATACAAATGTTAAATTTCTATCATTCTTGTATGAATACGACAAGTCACATTATTGCAGTGCATTTCCGGATGTTTGTAATATTGTTTACACTACTCGTACAGGTATTTATGCGGTTCGCTATATTAGAAATAACTATATTTGTATTATTTGTATGTGTTCAAGATTGGTAAGATGTGAAGGCTGTACATAATAGTCACAGGCAGCACTAAATGTAGTACTCTGATATTTGAATTATGGCGTCTCTATCATTTTGGGTACTCACCAAGGCAGGGTTCGAACAAGATATCAGATAACAGTGAATCAAATAGCATTCATTTCAGGTTTTTATTCAAAAGAATACATTACTAAATAAGTGATCTACATTAGGAAACTTTGCCGTTTCTTTGTAGAATTCAACTTTTCTGTCTTTAAATAATCTTGCTATTCCTCATCTATTAGCAAAAATACATCAACTTTACCATTAGTCTAGCCTGGGGAGAAACAACTAGTTAAATAATGAAGAATTATAGCAAGGTAATTGTAGATGCCGATAGATCTTTATCTACAGAAAACAACTCGATATTTCATAATTGAAAGTCGTTATATCATCGTTAGAAAACGGGAAAGAGATCAACGGGTCACGGTTAACGTGAAATTAAAAAAAAGCGCTTCCGGAATAATCACGAATCTTTCAAGCGGAAATAACTACGCAATGAACGTCTAGTGATTTACTTTTGAATTCTTGAATGCGATCACGATTCATTTCAAGTAGAAATAGAGAGAGAAAACAAATAATTTTGCAATATCTAATTATTTTTACCATTATCTACAAGAGGACTTTTACAAATAGCGAATTCCCTGAAGATATTTCGATCGCCACGTGACATGAACAATAAAATAATTATTTGTAATTTTTTCTTTAAGAATAAAAAATACATTTTAGTTTAAAACTAGCGATGTTCATCTGACGTTTATTATTATCATACAAATTTATATTTTAGATTTATAAATACGAATATTAAAGGACTTTAAATAACGAAATTAAAATGCACAGGAACATTATCATGTTTATGTACATAAATCTATTTATTGAGATTCGTCTGTCATTACACTCACTGTCGCTCTCTTTCATTCTCTTACATAGTCTTCCACAATTTATTCCACTTCTCTTTCTATGTACAATATATATATATATATATATATATATATATATATATATATATATATATATGTATATGTATTGCTATTTCATGTATCAACACAACATTTTATAAGAAGATATACTTTTGTATGTATCGATTTTCAATATTTACTTCAACAGTGCTCGTTACGTAAATACAGCTGGGTAGTAAGTTATGAAAATAGTTCTATAGCAATTAAGCTACACAGAGGCTTCCACGTTTCATCCCCGGGGGCACCTTCAGGCTAAAATGCATAGAGTTAGATTTGCCGGATGCTTTTTTATACCCCGCTACCTAGTTAACCAATCATATTCTCTGTTGTTCTCTTAGCCAATCGTTGGGCTTCTCACGAAAAAAGGTTCGTTTATTTTTATTCCGTCTTCCTGTTCTATTGTTCTGTTTTCTATAGAGTAGCCTATATCCCGTTTATTTGTTGTGTCAATATCATGGGTGAACTGATTCTAACACGTGGTTCTTTTTATTTTCATTTTAGGTTTTAGTTTTTAAGTTGTTAGGTGTTAGTTTAGTTTTATATTTGTTTGTATATTTATTTATTTATGTATACTGATATATCCAATGATAGAATCCACTTCATTAAACAATGTAGGAGATCAGTTTTAATCGATAATGATGACCAATGGATTAACACAAATATGACAAACTCCATTTGATTTGGCCATGGGTGCCCTTGACTCTGATCTTGTAGTGTTATGTAGTTAATATACACTCACAAATATATTTGACAATACAGATATCGGCCTATATAAAGATGATGGATTAGCGATATTAAGAGATTCAAACAAAGTCAAGAAAATTATGCATATAGAAATGAAAAAATTGGGCCTAAAAGTAGAAGTACTGGCTAACATAAAAACAATTCACTTTCTAGATGCCATGTTAACTAAAAAATACTTACGAACCATACCTAAAAGATAACGACAATCTAATATACGTAAATCCAAAGTCCAATCACCCCCCATCAATCATCAAAGATATTCCGAATTATATCGAACGTATGCTTATAAATAATTCTTACAACGTAAATGTTTTTAAAAAATCAAACAACATTTACAACACAACTCTAGAAAATAGTGTTTACCATAATACCGAAATTAAATATAAGAAACAATTATAATAAAATTAAAAAAGAAAAAAAAGAAATATAATCTTGTATACACCGCCTTATGACCAGATGCTAAAAAGAAAACTAGGCAAATAATTCCTAAATTTGATTGAAAAACACTTCCCCGTAACCAATCCCCTGCATGAAATATTCAATAAAAACAACCTAAAACTGTCCTACAGCTGCTGCGAAAACCTAGAAAGGATAATTAAGGTACACAATAACAACATACTAAAAGAGAACAGCAGAGAGGAAGCAAAAAATAACGAATTACATAAAAAGTTACAAATATAGCAAAAAAGAAGATAAAAATAAATATAAACACTACAAATAGAAATAAACAAAACCCTAATAGTAATCACGAAATTTAAATGAAAAAGTTTGCAATGAAGAGAATATATGTAACTGCATACATCGTACACTTTGTCCGCTACAAAATAAATGCTTAACCAAAAGTATTGTTTACCAAACCACTATATTTGTAAAGGTAAGATGGAATAACAAGAAGTTTAATTTCCTAAGTGATATAGATGCAGAAGATTGACATATTACTAAAAGCAACAAACAGTATCATGACCAATACAAATAATTACAGAAAAATACATTAAATATTAAAGTGATGAAAATAATACATATTTTAATGCAAGGCACCATAGTCCGGAGGAAAAACGCCTGACTATTAACATCAACATCAGAGGTTCGAACCTTGTCAAAGTTTTACATGCTGATGACGGTTGTGAGCCTGATACACGTGCCTAATACGTGGTAAATTATACCCTTTAAGGTTGTTATAGTTTGTCTGGTTTAGGATGACATCATTAATTGTCATTAATTCTCTCCTGAAAATTAGTCATCTGGCTGGGGCCCTAAGCTTGATATTTAACTTTTTTTATGAAGGAACAACACATTACTTTATATATAGAAAATATGTTTATTTATTTCCGAATAAAGATAATTACTCGAAATTAGGTTTAGTTGTTGATCCACGTGCGACACAATCATCAGGAAATTAAAATCTAGTTGAAGTAAAGTGAGAGGGAGGGAGAGGATGAGAGAGAAGAGGGTAAGAGATAGCTAATATAATTTCGATAGAAAAGTGAGATAAAGAGAATACACCTGTTATTTCCCTTCCCAGTAGACAAGTATATTATGATTAACACGCTGTTCTGATTTTTTAAGTTTTAGCAATGACTAGCGGGGCTACCCGGCGTTGCTCGGGGTCATAAAAACATTTAATATTCAAACTTCTATTTCTATCCCTCTCTCTATAGCCGTCTCTTTATCTTTCTACTTTTCTCTTCTCTGGTCGGCCCATTTCACCGCTACTTTCTCATTTTGTCTTTTGCGAAAGCTGTTTCTTCCCCACTATTTCATCCTACGTTTCCCAGGGCAATAGTATGACTTATTTCTAAAAAAAGTACCACCTCTGTCTGCGCCTTCTATATAGGTACTTATCTCCGCCCGGTGTTCATACTATATACGTATCTATCACCACCTCAGTGCTCATACTATATACGCACCTATCACCGTATAGACAAGTATATTATGATTAACACGCTGTACTGAATTTTTAAGTTTTAGCAATGATGATATACGCCGACGTTGACTTAATCTTTTTAACCTGACAGCAAGCTGTTAACGAACGTTTTTTTATTCTAGGTTTGCCTATCTGAATACAAAGAATGTGTGGCGCAAAGCTTTTAAATGTGAGGTTTCTATCCCCCAAGAAAAGTTACTAACTTTACCACAATTGAGCGGTGTTAGTACAGCACTTGCATATTTCAGTTTACATCTCAACATAGCTACTACTCTAAAAATTATTTGTTAAATGTTGTAGAAAAAAACGATACTTACTATTTGAGGGAGTAACTAGGATTAATGTATTTACATATAATGTTTATTTGCAAAACTCATTAGAATTTGTTCACATAAAAATATCTCGGATCGAACTCAGGCCGAATATACCATATGCCTATTTATTTTGCGGATTATCAAATTAGGGTATCTTAGTTTTAAAAGATTATTGAGTGTTTTCATGTTATTATATTGTGTTAATTTCTTTACGTTTATACAATCCATATGCAGCTTTATTTTTAAAAAATTCTGTGAGATTCGAACTCGGAAATTGACATCGTAAACACTACTGTCTTAATAATGTCTATTCATTTTTGACAATGAATCACATTTTTATATTCGATTACAAACAGACAAACTCTACAAATACCGGAACTTTCTATTGTATACACATTATTTTAACCCAAACGCATTTATTATTTTTGTTTGACTACGCCGGTAATTTACTACACACAGCCTAGGAAAGGGGTTCCTTCTAGCTTCATATCGTAATCAGATTAAGTTATTGGATTATATTACTGGTCTGTATTTACGAGAAAATAGTTACTGATAAACTAATATCTCATAAACTAATCTGTACAAAGTACACAGGAGACTTGACCAAAATAGGAGAGTTTCGGTTATCATCGCGTGCTGCTGTTTCGACTCGCCATTTTATATTCTATTTGGGCATCTGTAAAAACAGTTTTAGCAAAATTACACTGAAGCAAAAGTACAACTGACTGTCATTTAACAGAAATAAGTTGATGTTATGGAAACACTAATTATCTATCCAGGAACAAATCAACTATTGATGGAGTTTGATGTCTAAAAATAGAAGATTGGAATATTTTTAGACGCCTTGATTGGATAATAGAAACAAAAGCGAATTGCTAAAACAAGCAATCATGATTATGAGTTCCAATGTTTAATCACCAATCTCATGTTTATCTGAGGAGAGATCAGGCAAGACTGTAATTAATAGAATCAATAATGACCTTTTAAAAATAATTCTTACAGTAGAAAATGTAAAAATAGGGTACACTCTATTCAGCATATGCTGGAAGAGAATATAGTTATAGAGAGAGCGCGAATCATTAAAATATTAAATAATAATAATAATAATAATAATAATAATAATAATAATAATAATAATGATAATAATAATAATAATAGTAATAATAATAATAATGATAATGATCATACTAATAATAATAATAATAATAATAGTAATAATAATAATAATAATAATAATAATAATAATAATAATAATAATAATAATAATAATAATAATAATAGATTAATACAGAGTGTCATCTCTAAAGGAGACTCTGCCAACACTACTGTGCATACACTATGATGCTATACAAGTATATACTCAGAAAAGGTGATGCCGGATAAAAGTTTACACACATAAAACAAATACTAAACCACTCAATGTGTATGGACAACCCGAAGCTATTTGCAAAAAGCTAAAAGGTACTGGGAAATCTGAGAAACACGATCAAAATCTTTAGCTAAGACATTCAAATGGTAAAGTGTGCATTGCTAGAGATGAAAAATGGATGTACTAGAGACATCTGAAGGGAAAGCTGCCGAAAAAGAGGAGATAAGAGCGCTTGGCGAACATGATAGCTCTAACTAAATATGTTACAGTTCTAAAAGCAGACACCATCACATCTACAGAAATAAAAAAAGAAAATTAGAAAAGAATACCTAAGAATAACATGACCTTGGGAAGGCTTATTGCCACTCAAATCTCAAAAGAAAACAATGGTTGTTGCCAGCAAAATATTAATGGTAAAACACTTGTGTAATAACACGATGCCAGTTGCAATGGTAATCAAAAGAGGTAAGGAGTACTGGAAATCTAAGGATACTTGTTGTCACTCAGACTCCAGGGAACACCACCGGTTATAACTAGTGAGCAATCACTGATGATGACTTGTGGGAGAACTCTCAGTGAGTAATAATAATAAGAGGACATTACTCGGAAAGAGCAGAGCTACGCAAAGCCCTAGTATAGTTATACATCTACAAGTAGCAGGTATTAATTTTGAAATTATTAAACATTTGGCATCAATTAACAATGATGGTTTAGATGTAGTTTTTCAGAATTTCGCATTGGTATTCTGGCTGATCCAAATCTCTATGTATATAAAGTAAGATATGTGTATATATTTCTATATTTACATGTATAAGATTCACTCCTAAACTAATTAATCGATCATCATGAATTTTGGAACTCAGCTGCTAGATATATACGTGGATAATGGGTGGACTATTTAGTTTATTTTGTTCCTGAAAATTGAGGAACAAGACGGGGGTGGAAGCATTTCGTGAAAATTTACATATCTCCGGTTGTTGTGAAATTAAAACAATCAATAAATATTCTGCACATTTACATGTAAGAGTATTTAAATAGGTTGTACCCTCCATCTCAAAATTACAATATTTCGGATGTTCTATTAGAGTTGATCAATGATAATTAAACACCGCTTCAGCAACATGCCTTGGATTGCAATTCATCTTTAAGGCCTCTTTTAGTTCAAGACTTATATTTTAGACAATTTGTCGAATCAAAATAATGTATATATGCGTGATCAAATTGTTATAAGGATTCTAAATATAAGGTTAAGTTGTATGATATCTTGATTTGCGTAAGGAGGGCATAACAGTTGTGTAAAACTGTTCTTTCTGGGGAATTAATTTTATCAATACTAGGACGGATATTAATTTAGTGATTCTATATACTGAATTGTTGAAATTACGAAATAATAATTACGCTTGCTGCAAAAGAGTATCATTGTGCTATTTTAGGCTAATCCAAATGTCGAATGTGTAGTGAAAGTCAAAAATGAACTCTGTGCGTTGTGGAACGAACGGCAAATTCAAAATAGACATAACACACCAGTAGACACCATCTATAATAAATTCTCAGATGATTGACATAATAGGAGACACTCCGAATAATTTTAAACGTCAGTTAGACTAGCTAATGCAAATAAAAACTAAAGACACGGGAATAGACACCATCGAAAAGCTTAGAGCTAGATTACGATTTAAGTGATATATAATCCAAGCAAGTGTGCTTCTTAAATTCAGTACCACATTGCTAACTCTAGCAACCTCTTACATGGTAGACAGCCGGTAATGAGAGGGGTTTAAAGTGTTAGCTAAATTAAAATAGTTAATATAGTCTTTTTAAAAAAGAATGGGATATTTCATTTTTTAGAATAATGAGATTCAAATCAAATACAAGTCTCCCAACTTTAAAAGTATTATCCCCGTCGCTAGTATAATAGCATATTTGCTCGGAACTAGTACCGTATTTTCATCTATTTTATAGAAATATCATTATAATGGGAGATAATTGCGGCATTATAATAATGTTTATAATTCTTCTTGTAGCAATGCATTCATTATAAGTGGATGAGTTAGCTGTTATATAACTCTCGAAAGCTGTTATTCTATTTTGTATATAGGTTGTGTTAATATTACAGTTTTCCATTCATTTCGATTCGCATTTGTTCGCAATGTGCATATATCTTCATACATAATCTCGATTATTCAAAAGATTGTATATCGGATGTATTCCCACATGTAACCTACATACATATACGTCATCTCTCTGAAATATTTACAAACAAAAGGGAACGCACATCTGTATTTTGTAGTAAAATTAATATCGAAATTGTTAAAGACTTTGCGAATAACAGAATCTGTTTGTTAACATTCAACGAACAAGACAAACAAGTTACTTCGTTTGTGTCTTTCGATTTGTTCAAACCACCTTCACCTGACACCGATGTACATGTTGAGCGGATGTAGATACAAGCCGCACCTGATCGAAGAGAATGTAGACGTTATCGATATTCTTTGCTTACTCATACGGATAGGAATCACAATTGATCTTCTTTCCGAGTTGTGTTATAAACAAGCGAGCAGTAAAGAAAATTAATGCCGTTGTTGTTGTGATCAGTAAAACAAATGTTTTTACATCAAACATTTCAGAAAAGTGGAAGAGAAATAAGCATAGGAATCAAATAGTATAAGTATTAGAATGTATATAAGTAATGAAAAACATTGGCAAAATATCCCTTAGGATAATAGATACATATTTACGCAAAAATAAGAAGCTATCAAAAGTTATCTAGAGAAATAGCATTAAACATAGTTTTTACTGCTTTGATAATATGTATTCAATAACAAATAAACACAATTTATGATGGAGATTATGTATCCGTCTGTCTGTTTAAGCCGAAACTATATTATTAGTTTTGATCGCTCTTTTTTATATCAACTTACCAGCTCTCATATATACCCATTCCAAAACTTCCCCAAACCTCACGCGTCTTTCAAATGTGCATACTTAATTTGTCTTAAAGCTTCTAATAAATAAATATTCACAAATATACACTCATGATTGTTTTTTTTTCCGAATACCAGATGCATTTAAAATATTTTCCTTGATCATAGTAATCTAAATAAAAATTATAAATAGAATTAATTAAACACATTGTTTGTTTATATAATTGAGTTCCGTAATTAAATTACATTATAACAGAATATGATGGAACAGCCGGCGTACACTGCAACATTTTGTTAACAGCCCTCCGATTATTAAGCATAACGTACTATTTCGAACGCACAGCAAGTTTCATTGCAAGAAAGAGGGAACGAGAGAGAGAGAGTAGATAGAGAGATAAACTAAGAAATAGAAAAAAAGAGAGAGAAAAGGAGAGAGAAGAGTAAGAGAGAAATATGGGCATAAGACAGGGTGAGTTATTTGATTAATAACATATAAATAACACATTCCCTGAGAGTTATCGTACGCTGAAAAATAGTACATCTACTTTGATTTTTTATTAAAACGTTTTCGTGTTTTTTTACATCTTATTTTAAATCATGTTTTTAAGCACAACTTTATTGAATCAAATTGTTTGATTTTAAAAAAAATAATTGATTCAAGTATTACTATTTTTTACTAAAAAACACAAACATATTCTACGTAATTAAGAATCGTGTTCACTATATTTTATATTTGAAATTATTGATTTTATTTTAGGTACACCTTTTTTTATTTTAAAAAACTTCAAATATTAATATCTTTTTTTACGATATTAAGTAGGTTTAGGATTTTTTGTTTTAGGTAAATTTTGTTTAAAAACTATGTTTATTATTCCGTGTTTTATTTATTAAAATAAAGGATGGAGTTAGTTTCTATTTAACTTTTGTAAAAAAAAACACATTTTTCTGAGCAATTAAATAACTGAATTCAGAATCGTGTTCACTGTATTTTATTTATTTAATTGTCGATTTTATTTTAGGTACACCTTTGTTTCGTTTTGAAAACGAAAAATAGTATTTTGTTTTTACAACGATAAGTGAGTTTACGATTAACATATTGTTATTACTCGAGCCCCTTTTTGGTAGACGTATACGACGCATTGCCAAAAGGAGACCAACGTACGTTAGAGTTGCGTAGCGAACTCAAACCCCTCTAAAATCTAAACGGGTCAGTTTAAACAAAGTTTTCTTTTCATAATCTGAATGTTCGTTGCTTAATCGACAGCAATCCGAAGAATTTTTATAAAATTTTTAGACTGGAGGGTGGGTCATGTATACGTCCACCAAATATACATTGTGTTACGCCGTCTTCTGGAACAAGAAAATTACTTCGAGTTAACCACTTTCTTTCTATTTATACTCAGTTTAAAATATAATGTATCTAATATGTAGCTTAAAACACTAGCAATATTATGCGACCGGAGGGAGCAAATATATGCATGTACAAATAATTAAGAATAATATAAGTAATAGTGCTGCTGATGCTATTGATATCAGTAATAATAGGAACTTATGTAATTGTAGAATTTAAATCAATTGCTCACTCAGGAATAAATGTTTCAGAGCTAATATAATATGCAATGCAACAGAAATAATAACAGCAACAATCGAAGAGTCCTTCTTCTTTAAGGAGCTGGATTTTCTACCATTAAAAAAACTTTGTGTCATATTTTGCCCTCGTAAAGAGAAACGTAAATAGGAATAATAAAAAGTATATATAGAGAAAACGGAAAATAATTTTAATGGTGGGTACAATTACATTCAGGAATGAAAGGTTCATAAATAGACCAAACTGTCCAAATATATATGTCAACAAATTTTTCAAAATCGTAATTCTAATATAAATTGGGAAATATTCCTATACACTCATCATTGTAATATAAATAGTACAAACTCTAAATACTGCTAAGATGCTAAATATAAAATGATATAGTATAATATAAAATAACATCAATGACAAAACTAATTTGTTTAACAAAGACAGGAATGTTTAGATAAATACAGTAACATATACATGACTTTGTTTATATATGTTAGCCAACATGAACAATGTAGTAGTCCTTTAGTATAAAATACATCTAACAAAGGTGTATAAATAAGAATGGTGGGATAATACTAAAATAAATGTGTATTAGTGATTAAAAAATCATAAGTTTTTATCCGTCAATAAATATTGTAATTAAAATATGAATTAAAAATAATTATACCCAAAAAAAAACATGGCTAAATAATTTCATTTTCGTCTTGACACTTTGCCTAGAAAGAAAATGTATCTGATGCTACAGTTAGTTTATTCTGTCTTCGGGGAGTGAATAAAAAGTCATTTTAGACTAAGGTAATTTTATTTTTTATCCAATTAAGAATTTCCCTTTTGTGGGAGGCAATTTTCCCCACATAGACAGCAGACCGTGCATCTAACTTCCTTCGTGGCAAGTAAATAGAAACCCCCATGTCGTCGTTAGGTTTGACTTGGTTGCCGAAACTCGCACCATTCTTCAAACTTCATGATTTAATAACAACGTGAAACGGCGGTAAAGTGTTAACACTAAGTGTATTGTATTACTTACTAGCTATACAGACCCGGCATTCCTCCGATCCATTATTTGAAATTTATGTTTTCTTTATTTTTCTAGGTTCTATAACCACACTTTTTGTTATAGTATGTTGTTTAGGTAAAAAAAGAAATAAGAAACTGTTACTCTTACTAAAATAATCAATGTAATGTTTATATGAGCTGTTTTAAGGGGAGTGTTTAAGCTTTACTCATTTTAGTTAACATCTGAACGACATGAAGAATCTTTTAAAAATAAAGTTTAGCCAATAAACTCGTACACGTATAACATAAGTCAAAATCAAAGTTTGGTGTGTAAGCTTAAATGCTTCTGAGGTCGAATCTTAAAACATTAGAAATATCAATAATGACTAAAATAATATATATATATATATACATATATATATATATATATATATATATATATATATATATGTATATATATATATATAGATATATAGATAGATAAATAGATAGATATATACATGAAAATAAGTAAAAAAATTGTAAAACAGTCGACGTATAAAATAAATATATATATATATATATATATGTATATGTCTCTATATATATTCATATATATACATATATACAGAGATATACATATATATATATACACATATATATATATATACATATATATACATATATATGCATGTAAATATATATATATATATACATGTATATATATACATGTAAATATATATGTATATATATACTTATATATACATATATATATGTATATATAAGTATATATATATATACATATGCATATATATATGTGTATACACATATATATATACATATATTTACATATATATGTATATATATGTATATATGTATATATATATGTGTATATATACATATATTGTCATTAATAATTATATATATATATATAATAGAAATTGGTAGTTTGCTGTAAGCATTTCTGGGAGTAATAATAAAAGTTTTTAAAAAGGTTTAAGGCAATGCGAAGATCCGGGTTGCTGGAAGCTGTGAAGAACAAAAACAGAACAAAACCGAAATAAGTCGGATATAGATCGAAAGGTTTGTTTATTTTTCTAGACAGCAAGGGCGTTAGTTTGTAATGTCCGGATTATCAAGAATCAATTTGATATTTCGAGAGATTTTTTTTTTCTTCTTCCTCTCCTTGTCAAAAATAAATAAAAGAAAAATCCCGGGTACCGAGAAAATGCCAGGAGCGCTGGGGGGTTAAACCGGAAGTGTTCAGAGTAAAGTATTCAGAGGAAAACTAAATAGATTCTTTTTATTTATTTTTTTTTTTTTAAATATATATATATATATATATACACCCATATATATATGTAATTGTCTGTTGTTTCTATTTATTTAATTTTTATTTTTATTTATATATTTACTATTATTGTTATTTGTTGTTTTTTTTTTGTTTTTTTTTTTTGGTTTTTTTTTCCGTATATAAAACGTAGTTATTACTTATAGTATATATGTTTGTCAACAGGCTGATTCCGGCATTAGATTTTAAATGTGTTGTAGATAGCTAATTATTTGTTGTCGGTGCAGTATATTAACATTTAGTTATGTCTGGTTAAGTTTAATCCTTATTTATTGGTTTTAATTTACTTCTTAAATGCCTATTGTTTTAGGTATGGAAAGTTTGCTGGTTAAGGGGAGACAAATCTCTTATTTTTGGTATTCTGTTATTCTGTTAATTGGCTGTGTATGTTGAATTTATTTAACTAAAGTAATGGTCAATTCTTAGTATAACGGATATGATTTGTGCAAATAGTGTTTATTATGGGGGGGGTATTATCTGGGGATGGGTTCGAGGGGGGGGGGGTAGGTTATATGATGAAGGTAGAATTTAATTCATGTCTTTGATTCAAAAATGGGCTAAGTTTGGAAATGAGAATAGCTTCCATCAGTCTTAGGTCGCCTAGGTTCCTGGTCGAGGCTAAAATGGAAACTTTTATGTCTTGTTGCGTAGTATTGCATGAGGAAGTATGTTTGAAGAAGGAAGATATATTTGTATTCATGTGTTCTTTTATACGTTGGTGTAATTGTCTTGTAGTATATCCAATATAGGAGTGGTTACAAATAGTGCATGATATATTGTATACACAGTTAGTGCGGTGGCATAGTCCAGTGGTAGGAATGGGACAATTGGCTAGGGAGCATGGTTCTTGGGTGCGTGTAGTGCGTTTTTTGGAAAGGTGTTGGCGTAAGGTGGTGCCGGTGTGGGTGAGTTGAATGTCTAGTTTTTCTTTATGTATTGCACTGCGGATGGCATTAGTGATTATGTCGTTAAAGAAAGGTAGTTTTAGGAAGCATGTGTTGGAGAGTGTGTTGTGTCTGCGTGATCTGGTCTTGCTGAGGTGGGTTATTGTGGAAGTTGGGTAGCCGTTGGTGATTAGGGTTTGATGGAAGTCTTTGGTGTGTTTAATTTTATTGGCAGTAGATGAGCATTTATTTTGTATGCGGGTAATTTCATTACGGGCATAGTCTAGTTTGGCTTTAAGGGGCAGGGCAGATTTAAAATGAACAAATAGGTTTTTACAGGCAAGTTTTCTGTAGAAGTTGGTCTGTATAGAACCGTCTTCTGTGATTTTGAGGTTGAAATCGAGGAGAGATAGTGAGCCGGAGTCGCTAGGGTGTTCAATAGTAAATTTTATATGGGGGTCGGTGTTGTTGAAAATGTCGAAAATGCTGATAGCTTCTTCACGAGATGAGGTGAGGACAAGAATGTCATCTATGTATCTAGTGAAGAAGATATGTGAGTGGCAGGTGTTGAGGGCTTGTTGCTCGAGTCTGTCCATGTAGGATATGGCTAAGAGGCCAGACAAGCTAGAACCCATGGGAAGACCAGTAATCTGTTTAAATATGTGGTGTTGGAAGGTAAAATATGTATTGTTAATGATAATGTCTAGGAGTTGGTGTATGTCTTCAGGTGTTAACCCGAAGAGTTCTAAGTTATCGGAGGAAGAGATGTGGTCGGAGATGAGGTCAATGGCTGGGTGTGCGGGTATTGATGTGTATAGGGAAACAACATCGAGGCTAAATGTGTATTTGTTAGAGCTTAGCTGTTGTTGTTGGAGTAGGTTTAGTCTGCTAATGACTTGGTCAGAGCTGCTGACATGTGCAGGGAAGGTAGGGAGTAGTGGTTTCAGGAGTATAGAAAGTAGCCAGTAGATTTTATATAATGGTCCTTCGACACTGGAGACGATGGGCCTAATTTGAGTGTGATTGCTGGTCTTATGGGTTTTGATAAGGTGGTAGAAGGTAGGGAGCTTGCTATTTTTAGTAGTGAAATTAATTTTGTATTTCTTAGGGAGGTTGCGTTTGGCGCATATTTTAGACCAGGTATTGTTTATAGTATTTTGGATCTTAATGGCTGATATGTTAGGGGCAATGGCTCTCGGCATTCAATTCCAATACCCCTGACCACCCCAATAACACGAACAACCCTAACGAATCCTTCCCGGTTTACCAACTAGACCCTCCTCTACACCCTCCCCCCAACAACCACCTACTCGACCACAAACTCACCAGATTAAAACAAAGAATCTTTACCATACTGCAACAAGAACAACACCACATCACCCCTAACATCACCAGATCCCAACGCCTTACACTTAAAACACTAAAAGATAAAGACTTAATCTACCTACCATCCGATAAAGGCAAAGAATTCTGCGTCGTCTCGCAAGACTCTTATAACACTCTTGCACTAAAACACCTCGACAATAACACATTATACACTCCGGCCCCTAACATATCAGCCATTAAGATCCAAAATACTATAAACAATACCTGGTCTAAAATATGCGCCAAACGCAACCTCCCTAAGAAATACAAAATTAATTTCACTACTAAAAATAGCAAGCTCCCTACCTTCTACCACCTTATCAAAACCCATAAGACCAGCAATCACACTCAAATTAGGCCCATCGTCTCCAGCGTCTAAGGACCATTATATAAAATCTCCTGGCTACTTTCTAGACTCCTGAAACCACTACTCCCTACCTTCCCTGCACATGTCAGCAGCTCTGACCAAGTCATTAGCAGACTAAACCTACTCCAACAACAACAGCTAAGCTCTAACAAATACACATTTAGCCTCGATGTTGTTTCCCTATACACATCAATACCCGCACACCCAGCCATTGACCTCATCTCCGACCACATCTCTTCCTCCGATAACTTAGAACTCTTCGGGTTAACACCTGAAGACATACACCAACTCCTAGACATTATCATTAACAATACATATTTTACCTTCCAACACCACATATTTAAACAGATTACTGGTCTTCCCATGGGTTCTAGCTTGTCTGGCCTCTTAGCCATATCCTACATGGACAGACTCGAGCAACAAGCCCTCAACACCTGCCACTCACATATCTTCTTCACTAGATACATAGATGACATTCTTGTCCTCACCTCATCTCGTGAAGAAGCTATCAGCATTTTCGACATTTTCAACAACACCGACCCCCATATAAAATTTACTATTGAACACCCTAGCGACTCCGGCTCACTATCTCTCCTCGATTTCAACCTCAAAATCACAGAAGACGGTTCTATACAGACCAACTTCTACAGAAAACCTGCCTGTAAAAACCTATTTGTTCATTTTAAATCTGCCCTGCCCCTTAAAGCCAAACTAGACTATGCCCGTAATGAAATTACCCGCATACAAAATAAATGCTCATCTACTGCCAATAAAATTAAACACACCAAAGACTTCCATCAAACCCTAATCACCAACGGCTACCCCACTTCCACAATAACCCACCTCAGCAAGACCAGATCACGCAGACACAACACACTCTCCAACACATGCTTCCTAAAACTACCTTTCTGTAACGACAGAATCACTAATGCCATCCGCAGTGCAATACATAAAGAAAAACAAGACATTCAACTCACCCACACCGGCACCACCTTACGCCAACACCTTTCCAAAAAACGCACTACACGCACCCAAGAACCATGCTCCCTAGCCAATTGTCCCATTCCTACCACTGGACTATGCCACCGCACTAACTGTGTATACAATATATCATGCACTATTTGTAACCACTCCTATATTGGATATACTACAAGACAATTACACCAACGTATAAAAGAACACATGAATACAAATATATCTTCCTTCTTCAAACATACTTCCTCATGCAATACTACACAACAAGACATAAAAGTTTCCATTTTAGCCTCGACCAGGAACCTAGGCGACCTAAGACTGATGGAAGCTATTCTCATTTCCAAACTTAGCCCATTTTTGAATCAAAGACATGAATTAAATTCTACCTTCATCATATAACCTACCCCCCCCCCCGAACCCATCCCCAGATAATACCCCCCCCATAATAAACACTATTTGCACAAATCATATCCGTTATACTAAGAATTGACCATTACTTTAGTTAAATAAATTCAACATACAAAGCCAATTAACAGAATAACAGAATACCAAAAATAAGAGATTTGTCTCCCCTTAACCAGCAAACTTTCCATACCTAAAACAATAGGCATTTAAGAGATAAATTAAAACCAATAAATAAGGATTAAACTTAACCAGACATAACTAAATTTTAATATACTGCACCGACAACAAATAATTAGCTATCTACAACACATTTAAAATCTAATGCCGGAATCAGCCTGTTGACAAACATATATACTATAAGTAATAACTACGTTTTATATACGGAAAAAAAAAAAAAAAAAAAAAAAAAAAAAAAACAAATAACAATAATAGTAAATATATAAATAAAAATAAAAATTAAATAAATAGAAACAACAGACAATTACATATATATATGGGTGTATATATATATATATATATTTAAAAAAAAAATAAATAAATAAAAAGAATCTATTTAGTTTTCCTCTGAATACTTTACTCTGAACACTTCCGGTTTAACCCCCCAGCGCTCCTGGCATTTTCTCGGTACCCGGGATTTTTCTTTTATTTATTTTTGACAAGGAGAGGAAGAAGAAAAAAAAAAAATCCCTCGAAATATCAAATTGATTCTTGATAATCCGGACATTACAAACTAACACCCTTGCTGTCTAGAAAAATAAACAAACCTTTCGATCTATATCCGACTTATTTCGGTTTTGTTCTGTTTTTGTTCTTCACAGCTTCCAGCAACCCGGATCTTCGCATTGCCTTAAACCTTTTTAAAAAACTTTTATTATATATATATATATATATATAACATTAGATATATCGTTGCCTTGATGGCTACCTTTCCTTGTATAACTAAATTATATAACTGTATAAATATATCCATCATCAATAAAATATCAAACAGCACGTAAGTCAAACGCGGATGAGCCAACATTCGTAAATTAAATAATTTCTAAACGTGCGTAGATCGAATTTCCCAATCACGAACTCTAAATCAGGAAGCCCAAATCAAACATTGCCACTAACTATACAACCCCTTCGTAAACGACACCTGCACCGGATACGCCGGCAACCGCCCGTTTGTTCACAGCGCCAAACACAAGTTGATAAACGACTCGGCCTCAACGCTTGACCTAGCAACTCACTTGGATATAAATCAATCCATTCCAGTTTCAGCAAACATAAACTAATGAGATAAATGATACAGCGTAAAAAAAGTGAGATTTGAAATTGTCACATCTGGACGAATGATAAGATGATCTGAAGAAAAGAGAAAAATGCAACTAAAGAATTAATTGTCATGAATTTATTTTTTCTTGGAAGGATCAATGCAAAATAAAGACAAACAAGGTTGAATGTCTTATAGGAGACAATCTATGAACATAGCCCTCATTTACTATCCTTCGCACGGACAAAGTTAGACGAGCCACCTTTTTAGTGTGGGGAAAATTCAAATCTTAAAAAAGAACGCTTTGGATAACAACAGTATTAAAATGTGCATAAGTCTAGAAAAACGTATTTTCCACTGACCAAGAATAGATGCAGTATTGTATCAGAACAGATATTACGTATTCATGTTAGCCGAAAAGCCGAGGTGTGATTGTATGCTTCATGAAAATACACGCCGATAAGAATTGTTTGACACCTCGAAAATAGATCTCTCTTTGCAGCGCTGTTAGATTTCAAGTGGAGTTGGAAGACACAGAGGCCTCTGATTAGTTAAAGAGGAAAACGTGTTGGCTGCGACAAGAATATTTATTTTGTTGTTGAAGGATTGTATAGACATCATTGTGGCTCTGAGAGTCTCTCATCACAACTAATCCGGTAGACAGAAAAGTACTAAAAAATACAAACCCAGTCTAATATATTGGCTGATATAATATACAAAATTATGCTTGATTATTAAGCATACCAATTTTCCTCTATTTAGCCCTAAACTATATTAAAACAACACAGAATTAAAATGAAGATGGTTGTGTGTTAAAAAGTTGATTCAAGACAACAACTATAAAATCACAAAGGATGTATCAAACTGTAGACTTGCCCACTTAGAGTAAGAATGATACGAGAAACATGAAACGTCAATAAAACGAGGACATAGTAAATATTAGTGCGAATTTGATGTAGTTCCTTATTTACTGATCTGTCATAACTTATTTAGGCCAGAAGGCCACACAACAATAAGTGTTATAGAGATCGTCGGTTGGGCACTGATCGCTGCCACGAGAGGATTGGAATCAGTCAGTTAAATGAGCAGAAGATAACTTAAGAGAAATGAATTATCAGAGAAGAAGCTCAAAAAATAGTTGATTACATTAGACTTGAATACAGCCATTTTCTAGACGAGGGTCGTATGAAGACAAGTTGTATTTTGTTCTCAAGATAGATGTTCTAGAAAAGAAACTGTGTTCATGGAAGTTCCGTTTGTTATTTTATATACAGCGATGTGGGTTTTCTTCACGTTATGAATGCTTGACAAAAGGAGCCAAAGGTTTGGGGCTTAGTCGAGAAACTACAATAACTATGACGATAAGACTATAGAGGCTTGTCACATCTGTGTAAAATGGGCGGTGGAGACGAGAATAGATCATCTCCCATTAGATTAACAGCACTACACAATCTTAGAACATTAATGCTCTTATACGTATAGATACTTGCGTCAATAGTAAGTTAGAATCAAATCATTTTCCCAGCAAGTTTAGCAACACATTTAAGTGGAGGTTTTCATCTGGGTGAAAGTCAGTCCTAGAAGCTTATCAAATTAAGATTTTTCCTCGAAGATAGAGACATTTATTACAACCGAGTAGAATTGAGGATCCGAGAGTTGATGGTAAAAAGAGTAAAAAAGTTGTTTTTTAGAGGATTAAAAGTTACAAGCTACTGTTCTGAACTGTAGAGAGAGTAAAAAAGAACTTGATTATCAACACTCTCGAAGTGCTGCCATAAATAGTTGTATCGTCTTCATAGATGTCATCTAATTATCTCAGGATATGATTTGGAAGATAATTTATGAAGAACGGGAAGTGGGTTGACCAAAGGATTGATCTTTATTAACCCCGGCATTAATGATATATGCGTCAGAATTTTGCCGGTCATCAACTACTTTCGCGGACATATCTGAGATAAATGGTGTGATGGTTGAGAGGACATTTCCATATATACAATAGCAAACGGGCTATGGAATGCTTTTGAGGTATCAAGCACTATCACCCAAGAAACGTAGCACTCGTCGATAAATTAACTAATCTTGTGCTACATCTCAGTCAGAACGTAAATATTTGATCTAATACTGTGAAATCAATATTGCCGTTTACTTACAATATTGTTTTAACTTAGGTTGCTGATATTATTTTGATTCATTAGAAATTCAAACAACTAACCTATAACGCACAGGAGTCTGATCGGTCAGAACTGAGATGAAAAAGGCTGATCTCAAGTATTTTTAAATGCCGGGTATATTGATGAAGTCGTTCCAGGCAATGGAAATCATTTCTTTTTCTAAGCAACGATCGAAAAGCTGTGTAAAGATAATAGCTATTACAACTACATGTTCTTCGGTACTATGATCGGAATTTAGTAATACACCTGTTTCATTTTTGGCATTAAAATCGCTGACCGTTATTCAGATGTCGCCTCTAGTTTATTTACGTCATATTGGTAATTATTGGCGTAGTGTCTCTGATTGAAAAGGTTGTAATTTGCTGCAAGGTTCTTAGCGAACATTCTAGCTTTGGCAGATGCTGCGGAAATAACTTCTAGTCCACTAATGACGGTTGATATATACGTCTTACATCTGTTAAGGACCGTGTTTGATATTATCCAAAGCTCACAGGCAGCATCTGATCAAGCGATCTACATTTAATGAATGAGGCATAGAGCTATTTGGCGTCTACAATAGTGATTTTGGGCAGTTTTGCTGAACGAAATTGATAAACTGGTCAATGTGAGCAATAGCGGCGGCACATCTAGGGGTGCACAATTATGGGCTCTTATGGGGTATTTTGAGGCTATACTCTCTTAATAACGGTAAACGACTCAGATATAGCAGACGCGATACAGGACGCACTGTTTTTAAAATATAGATTGAAGAGGTATTTTAGATATGAACGATAGTAAGCTCTCCCAATAGGCTATTGAATGCGATTGAAATGGATTTTTTAAACTTCGTTTTCACTTTAATTAAGACAACTGATTGGTCGAAGGATCACAGAGAAAACAGGTGAGTAGTTGTGCACCGTTCCGGACAGGTAGTCAGGAAAATATCATGAAGGCTTGCGATATGTACATCAGCCTCGAGTACGCGGGTTGGCTTGTGAACAATTTGAGTAAGTCGTAAAATAATCATCCTTCATCACTAGTTTTATTTTAGTGGACTAGCCACTTAACATGGTGAACATAAAAGTCAACACAAACATCAATTCTCGAAAAAGGACGAATATAATCTTGCAAACGCATGTATACTATTCAACTAAATGGGGAGGAGTTGCATGTGGTATTTGTAAGAACATTGAAACTTATAAGAAGAATATGTGATGTTTTTTTTTAATTTCGACTGTGTTACTGCTGATATTTTATGTGGTAGTTCTGGAGAGACTGTGTATGTAGCAGTTGCGAGAAGAACAGTAATGTAGTTTTTTAGACCAATATTGCATGTATTAGTTGTAATAAGAGCAGTATTTAATTGTTGGAATTATTTCCTCGTGTAATAGTTCCGTGAAACTATCCCAAATGTAGGTTCAAATCGGATTGTTGCTGCTTTAGATTACCTGATCGGCGCTGAGATTTTATCAATTAAAGCATTTCATCTGATCGATACTTTATTCTATATTCCTATAATTTTTTAAGAAACGTAACAGGATCTCCACGCGCAAACTAGTAACGACGCCTCCTGTCACCCAATCAAATAAAGCGTTATTCATTAAGACGTACGCTTTTGTATGCATCAGTTGTTTTAGATTCAAGCGTCTACGTTAGTTAATCGAGCTGATTACATTGTGTTTTTCCGCAATTACTGATTTTTAACATTATCTGGCCTAATTTTTTTATTGAAATATTATTTTCTAAATTGCTTAAAAAAGAAAGCTTCAAGTTCAAAAGTAAATTTGAATCCTTTAAATTCTTGATCATGACACCGTGGAAATACTTCATTTCTTTCATCTTAAAATATAATCTGATAATTAGATTAGTTAGAAATCTAGGTTGAATAGAAACTTTACCTAATAAGGGTGGGTTATCTCTCTTACACGTTTTTTTTCTGCCATAGAGGGCCAACGATTACATTCCAGGGACTGTTAATTACACAGTTTTCAGCTATCCACACGGCAAGCTCACGGAAAGTGAGACATTATTCGTGTTTATTTTTACATCAGGCTGTGGAAATGTTACGCACATAAAAATACACTTTCATTCATTTTATCTATTTTAAGTAAACACACAGAGGTATATACATGTAACTTTATATAGTATAATGCTGTCCGTGGTGTTTGTATAAAATAAAAAATATAAGACATGATGCTATCCAGTACCCATTTCATAGTTTGTGGAGAATATCATACATACATTGGTATATCCAATTCAAATACACACATGACACTGAACCACCTGATTTCAAAAAAATAATGTATTATATCTCTTTTCTCATTTAAAGTATATACATTTCTCACTAGTAAGCACTCTATGTGCATATTTGTTTAAAATGTGTGTGACTTATATATATATATATATATATATATATATATATATATATATATATATATATATATATATATTACCCTTGATCAAAAATGAAAGACCACTTGAAAATATCTCAAAAGAAACATTTTTAAGGATAGATTTGAAACTCCTTTCCCTTTAAGGTTTCCAATACTACAATTCAAATACTCCCACTGCTCTTGCAAAAGAGGTACAATTTGCCCCTTATAAAATGGATGCACAATCAGTTCTATAGTGTAAGAAAACAAAGTAATAGCCGGTGTACATGTCAGGAAAGAATAAATATACATCGGAATGACTCATGGAACTTATACACAAAGGCTTAACACTCACAACAACACCTTCAGATATCGGGTAAAAGACAACACTATCACTCTAGCAACTAATACATGAGAACTAAAGACGTCCAACATCCCCAATAAAATAGCATTGAAGATCTTCGATAAATCAAAGTCTTATTGCCCTACATCCAGAAATTGCATAGAATGCACTACTGAAAAATTCTAGATTTCAACCAGAAATAAAAAAAAACCTTCCATAAACAGCATTAACATTAAAACCTTGGTCTTCAAAAAAATGTCATCACAATATAGAATTCCAGCTAGCCCAATCGACCAGCAAGTAAAATACATAACTCACTTATAACACCATAATACCAATACTCTCAACATCATAGAAAATATATTATATAGCGACTCCAACAACCTTTTCGAAATTACTCACTTCTTTTATATATACCATCATACTCCCCAGATAGATTGTACATGCAACAACAACAGCCATATATTCTACGAACCCTAATATAACCTACACTGACACATTTTGTAACATGATCCCTCACGAATAAACATAAATCATTAAATACTGCATCACATATTAAAATATATAGCATGACACATACATTAATATATCTATCAAAACGCCTAGTAATATAACTATCAAACCCCATTAAATTAAAGGAAATATATGCGACTAACATATAACCTCACGTTCGTCTCACACAGACTTTATACTCAAATCATAAACATCATTAGATAAAGCCAACAAAAGTAACTAAATGCAAACAGTTAACACTAGTGCATATTGCAATGATAGTAAATACATCATACACTCCTTAGATAAACGCATTCACTGATAACGATATATCCTCCTCCAATATGAAGCAACGACATAGCAAGTAATTCACTCAAATATAGAACCCTCTATGAAATTACATTTCAAAACTATAAATAAATAAACAAATACAAAATTAAATTACTTAAAACACTTAATAAAATGGAACTAAACAAAGCAAATAAAAAGATACTATAAATAAATAAATAAAAATAAATTCCATAAAAACAAATAAATAACATTCCGAACCTAATAAGTAAACTACGCCACACAGTAAAAACTAAAAATAAACACACCTTTAGAAACGGTAAAAAAGACAACATCCACCATCAATAATAAAATAAGTTTAAATAAAGCTTAATATGATAAATATTTAAGATGGATAATATAGGTTTTAAAATACAACTTGTTAAAATACAGCCTTTTAAAATAAAATTTTAACAACTACAAAATAATAAATAATGTAATAAAACACATACTAAAATAAAATGAAGCACTAAAATATAAAAATTATAAATAAATAAAAGATTAAAAAAAACACTTAATAAATCCCACCCAACAAATATATAACTCTGATATTGGTACTTTCTTCAAAAAGGGACGTTTCAGCAATACACCGGCTAACGGTGAATCCAAACGTCATTTTCCCTGTTGTTTACATTTCGAAACACTAAGGTTACTTAGGAGCAATAGATGACATTTTTTTCTAAATTGAAAAGCCAGTCCATCTTGATGAAACTGCGTACGAATTTGCAATATGTAACTCATGGTTTTTTAAATAAATTATTTATATTTAGCTCTGACTTTTTGCTATCAGTCACTTGATAGATTTACTTTCAACATAGCCTGAGCCACTATACAGCCCGCGTCGTGACCGTTACTTATAGAATGTATACTCATTATATCCTTAGACCGGTGACACGGTTGTGCACTCTAGGAAACAAATCTTCGACTATATCAAGTAAAACACTCAGATCAATCGAAACACAAAACCTAAAATAGTCTCCAACAAAGATTCAGAAACTTAACAACACGTACTACATGAAATCCTTCATAAATAAGACAGAAGAAGTTGTACGACGTATGTGATATAAATGCAATACTCCTTCCTCTTCGGATGACACGAACTCTACAAATTATTATGGCCTTAAAAAAGTCAACGAAATGTAAGCCATCGAAATAGACTATCTCGATATAATATCATAGTTCGATCCACACAGCAAACTAACCCTTTTTAAAGAAAACCTATCTTCTGACTAAAAACAGACTTAAATATAATGACGACACATTGATATTCGCATATAAAATAAGAAACTTTTATGAAGTTAAACATGATAAATATAAACTACTATATATAGACAGCATCACCAACAAATATCAAATTACCATCCAACAGCACACACAATGCTATCAATAGAAAAAGCAATGAACTTAACAGCCAACTTAAAATTGACTAGAGAACTAACCATGCACCCTAAAGAGGCCCTCCTTATCTTAAAGAACACAAACCCAGTTTTAGTAATAAACCCTAACCTTCAGACTCATAAATGAAGCAACAGGCAAAATGTGATTTTTTAGTAAAGACATTCTAGAAATATACGTGAACACGTTAATAACCATTCATATCTACGACTTTGGACTAATTTCAAGAGATCTCCGATAGGTTTAAAACCATTCATGATTAAAAAAAAACAATGCCGATAAGCACAGTTCGACATTACATACTTCTATCCCTCTATCAACAGGAAAGTTCTCAACAAAGTTAATATTGGCCAAAACCTTTGTAGAAATCAAAAATCTAGAAATAGACACTTTCCTCCAGCCAAGAAACTCTTACCTTTTCTTCGAAAAATAAATATGGGTTCAAGATTCAAACCCTGAAAAACCATTTGATGTACCATGGAAGATCACGAAAGAAAGATATATATATATATATATATATATATATACATATATATATATATATATATATATATATATACACATATATATATATATATATATATACGATCTGATTGGACTCTTCATTTTACACTCTCTACAAAACAAATTCCAGAACCAAGAGTTCTACCCTATACCGAGACTACGATCTATACCTCTCCCGCAACAATACCGGGTAAGAACTAGACAGATTCAGGAAACAATTAACAGAATTTCTCAAAGAGCTTGGATTTAATATCAGCATTGACACCAATCTAACCAGCGTGGACTTCATAAACGAATCTCTGGACCTAGTAAACAACTCACTTAGATTATAAAACCAACCCATCGAACAGCTCTTATATGTCAACACGAATATCTGTTTCTCTCTTTTATTAAAGAACATTGTATCCAATATAAGCAAAATAATCTCTAATCTTTCATCCTGCCGCGAGACTTTCCAGCCAGCTGCCCCATATTATAACAAAGCTCTCCGCGAAAGCATGTATAGCGAAGACATCTTTTATATACCAATCTAATCTACTAGGAAAAAAAGACGAAAGAGGCAAATAAATATTATCTGGTGTACACCTCCTTATTCCTTTGGTTTCAAATATGGCATGCTCAAGCAGTTCTTCCAATCAATACACACATACATCAAATAAGCTTCATGAACGTTTTAATAGAAATACATTCAAAACGAGATAATCTTGCTTTCAATCCTACAGATCTAATCTAACGTTAAAACCAACAGAATGAATCAATCCTTTGGATCTCCGCTTCTGTTGCAAAATGGAGTAGGTTTGCCTCTAAGGAGATAGATGCACAGTCAGATGTACGAAGCCAAAGCCATATTAAAAGTAGATGCCAAGACGGTAAATAATGTTAATCAGATTGACACAATGAACTTTCACATTAAAAAATCTACGCTCAGAATAACAGTAACATTTCAGGCGATAGACCACATAACAACCCTTGCGACAACTATATGGGAACTCAAGAAATCCAACACTTTCTATTAAATAGAATGGAAGATCATCGATAAACGAAAGTCCCATAGCCTTAACTGAAGCGATTACCCACTATACGCCACTAAAAAATGCAGGATTCTATAGGCAACAATAAACTGCATGACCATAAAAACCGCTGTCTTTTAAATGTCCCTACAAGAGAAGTGTTCAGCTAGCAAAATAGACTACCAATGAAAATACATAACTCACGAATAACCCCAAAAAGCCAATAGTCTCTACATCATAAAAATATATAGTATAGCCACCCACTCAAGACATTTCCAAAATGTATCATGTGTTTATATACAACATAACGCCCCACCATATGTATATTGTAATTCCACAACCACAACCACACACCCCCTACCAACCACAATATAATTTACGCTGACACTTTTGTTAAAATCATCTGTCAGAAATATAACATACATTCATTAGCTATACCCATCACATTTCAAAATATATAACATTATATATACATGAATATCTTTAATTAAACGCCTGAAAATGTAACTCACGAATCCCATTAAATTAAAGGAATTATAGATGACTAAGATATAACCCCTCCGTCTCAAACATACCCTATAATAGATTCATAAACATTATTAGATAAAAAAAAATAGAATTAACTAAACAGAAAAACCTAACATGTATCCATATTGCGATGGTAGTCAACACATAATATATGCCTTTGATAAATCCGTTAACAGATAAAGATACATTCTCTTTAAATATCCAGTATCAACATAGCAATTAATAAACTAAATATAGACCACCCCATGGATATACCTTTTAAAACTATAAAAATGAACAAATAAATAATTAAATTAAATTAAACACTTTATAAAAAAATATTTTAAAAATACAAAACTATAAATAAATAAACAAAAATAAATTAAGTAAAATCTTAATAAATCTTACTTGGAACCTAATAGATAAAATATCCTACACAGTTACGTTTGAAATTAAACACACCTTTGAGGCGATACAACAGGCAACATCTATCATTAATAATTATATTATATTAAATGAAACTTTATTACGATTAAGACCCATATATTAATATCGAGAAGCTGGATGTTTTTTATCCAATATGGACATTTTTATATACAACCTTTTAAAATACAACTTTTTCAAATACAGACATTAAAAAATAAAAGACTAGCACTAAATAAATAAATAATAAAATAAAACCTGTAATTTAATAGAATTAAACATTTCATAAAATAAAGACTATAAATAAATTTTAAATAAAACATAAAATAAAACACTAAATAAATTCCAACCAAAAATCAGTTATCTCTTATACCAGTACATTCTTCAAAGAGACGCTTCAGCTAACGGTGAATTCAAACGCCATTTCCCGTCTTCTTAAAATTTTGAGACACTGATGATTCCTTGTGAGCGATATACGATTTAAAAAAAATTAATGCCGCTCTATCTGGATGAAACTGCGGTACAACTCTTATATATGTTACACATAAGTTATGTGCATCTCTCTCTCCTTCTCTCTCTCTCTCTCTCTATCTCTCTCTCTCTCTCTCTATATATATATATATATATATATATGTATATATATATATATCACTTCACAACGTTCCCTACTTTAAATACTTGAAACATTCGTTTAAGATTAATATTTTGTCCATAAGTTTCTAGTAAACATTAAATAAATCCTGCATCATTTATTTTAAATATGAATAGTTTTGTAATATTCATTAATTATATAATGTAAAGAACAAATATTGATAACATATGTTTTGTTTAAGGATAACCAAGTGATTTTAAACAGTTGCAATCTTGACTCAATAAAGACGTAATCAATTTTTGTTTTGACTTGACGTCTCGAAATGCTGAATTGCCAATTAAAAACGAAATTGATTTCTGATTTATTTTCGTTCATGTACACTCAGATGAAAAAGATAAATATAATTTCAATATTTTGCGAATATGTTATCAATATTCGAACTAGTATACTATACATATATATATATATATATATATATATATATATATATATATATATATATATATATGTATATAAGGAGATGTGCGTATATATGTACGCTTAGTATACCAATTCACTGTTTTGTCACCTAATTGTAATAGGCTTCCTATTCCAGTAGCTTCTTTCAAATAACTGTAGTAGTGTGTACCTCTCTTTAATGCTGACTGTTTTCCTCCTAACTATTGTCTTGGTATTTTCAATACTAAGTCCAATATGCATATTCCGGCTTAGTGATAATCATGTTTCCTTCCAGTATGCTCTTTCCAGTCCTTTCTGCAGCGATTTCCATAAAAAAAGTTATATAAGTTAACGAATAGGCTAACGCCCTAATCAAACAGAGTCATATAAATTTCTTTTCAAATAGTTTTTTCAAAAATATGTACATGTTTACACTCATAGAAACCTATGAACGATAGTATGAAAAAAACATTGCAAAAACTTTGGCTTTACCTTCTGTAGAAGATACCCTTTTTGATGTAGTTGATAGTGCTGTTGGTGTATGGATTCAGCTATGTCCTGTTGAGACACGTGGTCCGACTCGCACGCTTTACCTACGTGTAAAAGTGCCGGTCTCTTAATAATCGTAGACAATTAATTCATGCGAATAGGTTTTGTTGATGTATTCTGTTACTCTTCCTGAATGATTTATGTGTCATAAAATAGTTGCCCATAATCATTACATCTATTAGATAAGTGTCTATCATAAGGGGAATAGGATTCACAATAATGTACTCTAGTGTTCTTATTTACTACCAAGAATTATGTGGTAAATACAAGTACGCACAATTACAGTTTTTAGCGAGGGATAAGATGGAAGAGTTTATCACATAGTTTAATGCTGCCTTAACTATGTAGACTCTGTAAAGTTTTTCGTTGGGTTAAATTCTACTTAGAGTTGATGTTACTTATCTAATCCCTAAAGATTACCATATCTTATCCCTAGTAATTGCAAACAATAAACTTCATTGATTTGCAATTCTCCGTCTGATTAATATTTTTTTTCGAAATAAAACAACGCAAATAAAAGAAAACTTAACTCTAATAAAAAAAAACACAGAAAAAATAAATTTTAATTGAGCAAACACCTTTTTATTTATTTTTAAGTGTTTAGGACTTTGGTAAAACCTGGCTAGGAAACTTCTACGTATTTATTATTATTTATATCGACCTGGAAAAAGTGGTTCGTAATCTATCTGTTTTCGCGTGCAATAATATTGACTAATATAGAGTAGTATACCTTTCTGTTTAACTTTCTTTCTCACAAACACATATACAGAGACACACCAACACATATATAGTGTCATTGTTGGTGATGTATTTACGATATTGACAATTAAACGTATTCAAATATATTTTTTACGGGGAAACATTATCTACATTTTTAGGGGAAAACTCTGATCCCTTTCATCAGTCTATATTTATAAACTACCATCATACAACGGCGAAACACGTGTCTGTGAATATTCTTTTATCTTCACTCTCTCTCTACCTTCTCTCTCTCTACCTTCTCTCTATCTACCTTCTCTCTCTCTCTCTCTCTCTCTCTCTCTCTCTCTATATATATATATATATATATATATATATATATATATATATATATATATGTGTGTGTGACTATACTACTTATTTACAGATACCAGGTCATGATTAATTCTAAGCTGATTTGTCTCAGGCATTCTACATAGTTCACAATATATTCAAGAGAAACTAAACAAAAGATGATTGCATGTTCACTAAAACACATATCATACATCTAATGTTTTACTGTGTCTAAATAAATTACATTTCAATATAGAAAAACCTGTACATTTAATTCATTACAATTTACCAAAGCGGGCAGAAAGAAAGCTTTTAGTATTCCTCATATGCATTCACGTTGTAATTCTGTTTAAATCCCACGATTAGAATTCTAAATGCATTTAATCAGGCATATAATGGGAACTTTCTTCAAAATGACCTTATTAAGTGTTCTTCTCTAAGTTAAGCATACGTACGAAAATCGAAAAATCATTCAACCTGTAAATATCTAGGTTTAATGTTTCGCTGTTCCAATTAAGACATCTACATTTTTCTTAGTTCCTTTTATTATTGTTAAAATGTAAGCTAATGAAAGATAAGTTATCTAATTTGAATGTAGAATAAGCATTGACAGAAGAGCGATGATGTTAAAAATACATACAATGAATTACATTTTGAACTCACCTTTGTTACATGGCAGAAGCCCACAGGTATATGGAGAAGATGATTGCCAGATAAGGTTTCAAAACAATGACGTGAGTATGTAAACGGAAGTTTTACGTATCTCATGAGTTCGAGAGAAGAGGATTTGATCTATTTGAACACTCGAAATGCACAATCACACAAAAAGTGTCACGGACTCACAAACCGCAGTAAAAGTGATGGCGGGTACACAATGTAAACTAGATATTGTGTTGCCTAATCCGTCTATCTCTATATCTATCTGTTTTGAACAGAGTAACTGTCTTCGAAAAGTATACTTAGTTGGTGTAATTGTCTGTGTTACTAATATATATCAACTGAAATAAATCTAGGCGTCCGTGTAAGTGGATGAGACGACGATAATAACAGGTTGGGGTACACATCGGTGTTTATAATTAAATTCTACACGCCTCAAGAAAGTTTCATCATAACCCATTCTACAGAAACTCTTCCAATGATTGGTAGTTTACAGATAATACAGATGCAGTTTAAATAGCACTGCTTTTTAAGAAGCAATTTTACTAAAATCGACATTTTTTTAAATTAGATATTTTAAGTAACTTTTCTTGATATTCGTCGTTCATGCAGATGTGGTTACTTTTCATCTACCCATGTAATTTCTGTTTTCATTTTACCTCAGGCAGAGTGTGTGTGTTGCTGTATAGCATTTATGCCACCCTAAACGCTTGCAGATAACTGTTCGTTTTCACCAAATTTATTCCTCAATTCTGAAGCGAATGTTAGATCTGTTGACTACGTTGTATTGTTAACATTTAAAATATGTTAGGTGGGGTATGCTAGTGCGTGTATAATTTAGTGGGACGCATATATGTGTTTATTTCTTTGTTTGATTTTGCTTCAGTTCCAGTTCTCAGACATTAAGGGGCCCCGTGCTAGGACAAACCCTTGATCTATATATGAGATACATCGATATTCGAATATTCCATTAAATGTCTCTTTACCTGTCAAAAGTAGATTTAGTTAGGAACATTAACTTCCCTCCCCGTAATTTGCCAGTAATCTCTGCTGTAGAATATATTAATCGAGATATCCTAGTCTTACTGAAGTCTAGGACAAGAATTCATCAAGTCTGGTGGAGTATCCAGCTATGTGATTTTACTTGAGGCAAAATTACTTAGGGAAATTGAACTGTTTCTTGTATAGCCGTGTCGACAAGACCTTATTTGGGCTGCAAATACTATGCTATTTTGAATATTTGGTCATTGTTTTCTTGTAGGATGAAGTATACTCATGTCAAGTTAACCTGACACACCTTTGTATAGAGAAACCAAAGATACTCAGGGATTGTCTAGTATTTAATTAAATATATGTGCATATGTGTGCAAATAGCGACAATACTTATTGGAGTGTTTTTATTTAAATATAATAATTTGGTCGTTTCAATACTCAAATGAATAAAGTATTATATATAGTTGGGCGACATTGGAGTGGGAAGTTATTTCTACCTACTGCTCCGAAAATATATTTTGGTGTGAATGTGTTCTAATCGATAGTTAGGTGCATGTATTTGTATATATTTGTATCTGTCTGGGTACAGAGACATCAGATTTTGGCGGGATCTTTGCCATAACTATGTGATAGTTTCAAGAGCAACAGAATAAGGCGTGATTGGGCTTAGTAGAACATGAATGAATGGATGTCACGCATTAATACCACGCGTGCGGATGTTTTCATTGTGGTTATGTGTGTGTATTTGTGTGTAGCTATGCATTATTGGGTGCATCTACGTGCATACGTGCATATAGAGACCCGACTTTTTGTGATTTATTTTTTCCCCAATACTTTATTTCTTTATTTCTACTAGTGGGGCATCGCTTATCAAAGCCCAAGGGCAACTCGAGGATACTAATTAAAAAAATCGTCAGTTCGGCAATAGTCGCTGCAATGATAGAATTGAAAACAGTGGAGTTAATGGGAGAATATTGTTTAAGAGAAATTTATTATAATGAGTTGACAGTTTAACAAGTGATTGTTGACCGTAAACTTGAAGACGACAATGCTGTAGTCAGTTTAGAAGCAAACCCGAGCTATATTGATATACATGTAGAATATTATAGGAAAACAAACTCTGTTCATGGAAATTCTGTTTTGTTTTTGGTACACAGAGTGAAAAAGAAAATGGCTTTGATATTCATGTAGCAAGTTGATATAGACTAGGTACCAAAGATTGGAGCTCCGTTGAGAAAGTGACATGGACATAAATAAACAGTATAAAGAGGTTAGAAACACTTCTGCTGTGTGAAAGAGGTATCGAGTACATAGGAAGTTAGCTTAATCAAGTTGTGAAGTCAATTCTGTACTTTGTCAAAGCAAGAGAGGATGTTCCTATCGGCGTCTCTCAAGATATGGAAACAGTATTCCATCTTATCTGGCTTTTATGAATGTAGAATATTTCGTCAGGATTAATTAACCATCTGCTGTGATAGAATAATCAACACTTTTCTAGATAAAATAAATGTTACACGCTTATAAAAGAAGGGGCTACCTCAGTGAGATAGCTATCCATTTTAATATGAACTAAATAAAAGTCCGACCGCTGAATATTTAAAATAGAAACACTAAATTTTAGAGGTGTTAAAAGTAACGAGCCATGTATTGAGTAGTATTGATGCTGTAGCAACCACTATGTTCACTGTTTAAGACAGAGTCTAACAAAGAGTCTCCGACTTAATAGCTCCCACACTGTCTACCAAGCTTCAAGCCTTGGGGCATTGCGACAATCTTGCATCCGTGTAGGTGTTTTAAAATTACTTCAATAGAATTTGATCCGACGAGCTTGCTGCACTTGTCTCACTAAACAGAAACACCGTTGACTAACCCGATAAGCAGCAAAATAACACTCTTACACTGTAAAAAGAGATTCCAAAAAGATGTATACTCTAATAGCTTTAATCTACAGATAGCTTCCCTTTTGAAACTCCCTCTCTGCTCCATGTTTCCATGATTGTACCAATATACAGAAATGTTAATGTAATGTAGACAACCATATTTCATTAAAAAAACTCTCCGCTTCGGATGCCCTTATAAATCTGACCCCTTATTTACAGTAGCTCCTTAGGCCTCAGTGGCACTATACTTCGTTTGGAGGGAATTAGAGTTAAATAAAACAACAAAAAAGTTGTTCTTAAGAATATTAGTCGTGTTTGTATCTTGATATATAAAAGAGAATGTGTATTAACATATACATTTAATCATACTAACTTGTAATCCTATTAAGCATCTTTGTCTATCTGTATATTTATCACATGTATCCACATGTTTATATATTATATATATATATATATATATATATATATATATATATATATATATATATATATATATATAGTCTTCTGCTTTTATTATACTCCTACATGAATGGCTGTATGTGTTATTTCTGTCGGTTATAAGGCCTGTGAACTGGAAATGTTACTTATGTAAGTGATGTCATCTAAATACTGTTATAACCATTTGAGTTGTTGTTGGTTTGTCATGAAATTGATATATCCACTCTCCAGTTCAGATATACGTCTAATCTATCATGTCTATTCGTGTACTCACCGGGACAAACATAGTGTAACCCTAGATTAAGAGATCAATAGTGTGTAAATTTTTCCCTCCCAAATCTACATTTTAGGTTTGTGTTATTTTCGATAATGGCTGCTTGGAAAATCTTTGTCCCTTAAGTATCGTAAGTATTGTGTGTTTATACCGTTAAATCATACGAAGTCAATATATAATATGTAGTAATACATAGAAAGGCGAAGCCGGTGTAAATTACACGATATTACTATGTCCGTTTCATTGGTGTGTGTTTTCATCTATTTTATATAAAAATACGGTATGGCAATGTCATGTTTGTACGTATTTTATTATCCTATAAATTATTTTAAAATATAAAATCGCCTGGGAAACCATCTGATGTCGCCGTTGTGATAGCCGTGGAACTAAGACTGAAATACGTATTTTTGACTTCCACCTATTACAGTGTAGTATCCGCTCTGTCCAAAGATGGTCTGTGTTTGCACCGGAAGTTCCTAGAATGGAAATATATTACATACTCCTACCATAAACTGATATGTTCTGAAACTCCATCAAATCGAGTACTTAGATCAGTATGTTACAATTTGAAAAAAAGTTGTAAAATAATATCGTGGGATCTGCATTCACGGTATAGAATGGGCATGATTTAAAGCACATCAGTAATATACAACAGATGAAGGATAAAACTGAGTGTCAAGGTATCCGGGGCATGAGATAGTGTTATGGCCAAGTCATCAAGTGTGGTGTTAGTGAGCAATGGGTGAGTTAAGAGAGTTTAGAGTCAAAAGTGGAGTTTAAGACGACACGCTGGCAAGTGGTTCGGCCTTACCAGTTGCCGTGCAAACAACATCGTTTTGGTAAGATAGAGGAGGAATTGTTAATTTCCTATTATTAACCATACTATTGAAGATTTTCCAACAATAGCGAGTACCTAGTTTCTGTGACTCAATACGTATTCTGCTGATCACTGTATACATTCTCCTTCCTTCATCTATTACAATCTTACGATTATTTCTTGACGCTATACGTTTCTGTCAATTTGTAGTTGACTTGTAGCGGTGTAATTGTCGGAATACTTAGCAGTTCTGAGCGATAGCAGCTGCACAGTTCGAGGTGACGAATTGTGGAGAGTCGGGTTTGCTGTATAATTGTCGCATGTGAACATGTGCTTGAATCCCTTCTTTGACTAATTCGGTTGCCTTATTTGCGTACTGATTATTGCCACACGTTGATCATCGTTCCCGAGCAGACTATAGACATTCGTCTCACAAGCCTCGTGCAGTGAAGTGAATAACACGTCAGCAAATGATGCTTGCTAGTTCACACGAACAGGGCCACGGTCAGGAAAGTGTCAGTTGATGAGAGGGAGTGCGCTATCGAGAAACTATACGTCGAGTTACCAGCAGTGTCTGTATTGCTAGAGAAGTGAAGGCAGTCAGTGTGATGTACATAACATTCCCAAAATACATGTGTTTAGGAACTCGGGTCAAGTAAGAGTGATGATATGTCTATGCTTTCAGAGCAAGATAAAGCAAGGTACATTCTTTTGTCAGAGAATAACGGTGTGTATTAAATATAAGTAGCCAACGCTTTGTTGTGAGGTTAATTACCAGCACATGTAAGCGTGATCACCTGATTCTGGCCTACGTTCTCTGATCAAGATGGGAATACTCCAAACGTAAACTTTTAGCCCGGGTATATGCTTGTCAGAGTCTTTACAGTTGAGTGGAAGGTATCCAGTAATATACAGAATTGTGTTATGAGATGTAGGATTGTTGGTTTGTTTCACTTAGTACTAGGATATCCGGAGAGTTTACTAGGAGAAAAGTTTCTAAGTAATTGATGTTTGTTCTCAGGCCCCGAATATAGCGAAGGCGAATATGTCTAGTTTAGGGTTGTTTCTTTTTTGTTTCTGTTGTCATTTTGGTTTTAGATAGAGTAGGAGTAGGGAAGTAAAAGTGGGTTCTTGTTTTGTGCCATTAAGCTAACACAAGTAGACCCATTATGTGAGACTTGATACATAAGTGTGTGACACCGAGAAAGACCACCAAGGATAACTGTAGAATCCCTGTCAATGTTTACATGATATTATGCAACTGTTGATGAATCATCCGCTCTTAGCACAATCTTAGAGTTTTGGCTCTTGCACTTCCAATCGGAAACAGCAGCTTTACAACCTGTATAACGTGTACTCTAAACCTGTCGGAACAAGAGCGATCCACACTAGTTAGGTGAGACCTAGTGACACGAAATGTACACCGATTCGCCATTTCTATTTTTATACGTTCCTGCGAATTTAATCGCATCTGTTTTTTAGAATAACAATTTATTGAAATTTAGTTCAAAGCGAATGCAGTGAAATGCATTTTCGTATTTTGTTACGAACATCGTCTCTAGGACAGAGAATATTAGTCAAAGGACTCAGTAAACTATATTTAAAAAAATAACAGAAAATAGAATTAATAATGTAAAACATTAATATATGATATATTGTTTATTGTATATTACTTTTCTTACTTATATTTTCATTAAACATTGTTATTATTATTATTATTATTATTATTATTATTATTATTATTATTATTATTATTTACTCACTAGGAGTTATCACACTGGTCATCGTCAGTGATCGCCCACTGCCAACAACCTGTAGTATTCCCTGGAGTCTGAGTGACAACAAGTCTCCTCAGACTTCCAGTATGCTCCACCTCTTTTTGTTCATCACCGCTGATGACCTTGCGGTATCGCAACAGCCACCTACCACCGATTTCCCGCTGATAAGGGGCATTGGTCCCCTCTGGGGCCCGATATTATTATTATTATTATTATTATTATTATTATTATTATAATTATTATTATTATTATTATTATTATTATTATTATTATTATTATTACTATTATTTTATCATAATTAAGACATAAGATGAAGTGTATGCATATATTGATCGCGCAAATAACATATTTATAATATATTCATGAATAAAGACACATCCGACGATATAAAGAATATAGAGTTCGAAAAATTTGAGCTATTTTCTCCAAGTATAGAACGTCATGTTAAGTCGGAAACAAGAACGACTGAAGAAGAAAATACTGAGTAGTTTGATTGTGTGGTAGTAAACCAGTCTTAAATATGTTTAAATTCTAAATAATAGTTAAAAGAAGGCTTCAAACCCTTTTAATCTAGAATATACAACACATACACCATAAGCTTTACAATACAAACTTTGGTTTGGGAAGTGAATGAAGATAGTGACGCTAGAAAGGGATTAGGGTTGAATATTATTAGTTTATTCTCTGAAACATTAGTAGGGTGTGTAACGCTTGAAGTTCGCCCAAACGTTTTGTTATGGGAAATTTAGAGAAAAGTCACTACGCTAAGATTCCACTTAAAGTTTTTTGGAATAAAATATAAATATTTACATCAAATGTCGAGTTTTATATCCGAGTATAAACTTGTGTAGTATGCAGACATAACAAATATTGTGAACTCATTCAGAAAGTGTATGGAAAGCATATAGAAGCCAAACAAATACAGCTTGATTTCTGTAACCGTATTCCAACGGATTACCCATGCCTCTATGATCTGTCTCAATCATCAAGAGATCAGTATCTATGTCAGAAATATGACCTCTATGATCAACACGCTGTTCCACTGAGTCACTGATATAAAGAGCGACGCTAGATCTATCTTCCAAGTATGGGGATACTAATTATGAAGTGAATTAAATGAGCTTTGAAGAAGAATTGATCGAAGGTTGATTTTGCTAGTCGTGAATATCGAAAGGCTTTTTTACAAGGTAGAACGAATGGGACACTTATCATTTGGCGAGGAAATATATGCACGATTAAAGTACTCTTATAAACTGAATAGAGCAGCTTATTTTAAGCCAGGATATGATCAACCTGCATGTCAGTCTTTTTACAAAACATTAATATTAATTACGAGGCTGGCATTATAGCATCAGTTACCACACACGCACGGGTTAGATAAGCAATGCCTCGGGTAATTATGACGAAATGCATACGGACGCATAATTTAATGTATTGTAATACCGGCAAATATTTATTTTAAGAGAGATATATTTTCCTCAAAATACTTCAAGATCATTATTTTAAATTATAGATTTACATAGGAATAAATTGAAAATATTTACAATTTATACGTTTTGCTTTAACAAACTATATATTTTACCGCTGCTAATATTTGAACTAATAATTAAATCTTTTTTAATGCAAAATAATATTTCCTCAGTGAATGCGTAAATTGTTATAGACGTTACACAAAAAACATACGTTCTCGTTTCAGGAGATAATATATAAACAATTTGCTGAATTAAATTTTACTTTCAATGAATACTAATTTATTAATAATAGTGTAAAGTATGCATTCATTTATATAATATAAAGCAATAGAAATTATTCTTAAAACAAGTTACTGTCGTTTAATTGTCTAATTAATCGATGCAATCGCGTCCAAAATGGCTTTATTTGCTGATTAGACCACGCTCTATTTCCGGCATGAGGACAAATAAAATACCCATACATTGAAGACAATGGCCAAATGTTAGAAAAATTCCCTCTTGTGAGTTTTGACTTTTCCTCGCATTTACATCTTCTTGATAGTTTTCTTCACAAGGATCTTCCCATTGCACGTGTTCCCAGTCTTAAATCTAACCGGTGTCGTTATATCTGTCTGAAATTGTATTTGCTGCACACCACTTCCTATTTTTTTTGTGTTTACCCTTCTCTTTCAAACAACGTACTAAGTTGCTGTTGACGCTATCTTCAGCAGTATTTATAATTCATTGCAACTTCATTCGTAAATCTCTATCTTTCTTTTTAGTTATTTCAATGCTCATAATCCTTACTGGCCCCCTTACTATAATCGCACAGATCAATCTGGTGAAATCTGTCTTACTTTTCTCTTTCTCATGACTTGTCCGAAATTGTCACATACGTAACCCGCATTCCTGATAATGACTTTCATAAACCATCCTTACTTAATCTTTTTCTCACTTCTTTTCCTGACACATATTCTATTTCTTTCTTCTCCTCCATTGGCTATTTTGTTGGTGATGTTTAGGTGGATTTTCTTGTTGATCGTCTATTCAATAGAAGGAAAATTGGGATGGTGTTCGCAGCTTCCTATTTGACGTTCCATAGGGGTCCTATCTTTATTATGTCTGTGAATGCTGTTACTGACTGGTTTCTTTTTAGAATTGACACCTTCCTTTCTAATCGTATGTTTAAACCAAAAGCTTATTCTCCTCTCTGGTTTTCATTTGTTTGTGCTTTTGTCATTCTCAATTAAAATCATTACTTTAATCAGTATCATCAGTTAGGTTCTAAGGCTTCTCGTAAATATTACCGAAGGGCTAGCAATTCCTGCAATATAGCAATTTATTGACTAAATATAAATATTCTCAGAAGATTCGTTACTCTATTTTATCTCAAAAGGTTGGCTCTTGTGATTTTTGGAGAATCTATAATAGCGTTGTTAATAGTAGTAAGTCTGCTATTCCCCCTTCTTTTTAATGATCTTCATGTTATTTCATCTTCTAGGGCTGATCTATCTGCTCGTATTTTTGCTGGCAATTTTCTCTTGATGATTCTGCTTTTGTTATTCCTGATTTTCCTGTTTAAACTGATCAATCACCTGGCATCGTCATTATCATTCCGACTATTACTGCTAGTGGTTTATTCTGAGATTGACCAGCTTAAGGCTTCCGGTCTTGATTAAATTCCTGTTGTCGTCCTGACCTTCAAATGTTTACTAACCTCTCAGAATTATTCAATCTCTATTTATCGCAGTCATTTGTTGTTACTTTAAAAATACTTTTGACCGTTCTGACATGACTAATTATCGTCCTGTTAGTTTCATCTCTGTTATTAGCACAGTTTTTGAAAGGTTTGTCAACGACAATCTTCTTCTTGTTCTGGAAAGTATTGGCCACTTTAGTAATATTCAGTATGGATTTCGTTGTTTTTGTTCAACTGCTGGATAATAAGAGAATAAGTAGAACAATTGAGCTCGACATTTCGAAAGCGTTCGACGGAGTTAAGCATGTTGTTCTTCTACACTAACTCTAGCGTTATCGTATTAGTTGCAAGGTACTTGACAGAATTACGTATTTTCTTTCTGATCCAAATTTCCGTGTGACTCTGGATTGTGTCTACGCATTCACTTTACTTATGTTTTCATCATGGCTTTATTCTAGGCACAACACTGGTTCATTTCAATATCAATGATATTCCTATCAATATGATTCAGAAGATCAACATATATGATGATGATACCACTCTATATTTTGGTGTTGCTTCTCGTCCATCTCCTCGGGATTGGTTGAAATATACAGCTGATCTAGAAGTTGCCCTGTGTTAAATTGTGGATTGAGAACGGAATTGTGTCGTTTTATCCAGTGAAGATTAAGCTCGTGTTTTGCAATCGTAGGTGTGTCTCTTTTTTTCCTGATTCTCATGGATGGCTCTGTTTTTCGGCGCAAAATCTGAAACTTCTTGGTATTTCTTTCACGTTAAATACTTATAGAAGTTCATACATTCTTTCAATTACCCCAACCACTTTTACACATGAATCTATTCTCTATCTCTACAAGTCTACTATCAGACCATGTAAGGACTACTTTGTAATATTTGGGTTGTTGAATCTCTGATCCATTTAAAATTTCTTGACAAGGTGTAGTGACGAATCTGTAATTAAGTTTGCCCCACCCTTTATTTTTCCCTGTACATTCCTTATTATAGTCTCAGTATATTTCTATAAATACTATTATGGCATATGTTCTTCAGAAATACTTGACCTATTTATTGCTTCCATTGTTTCAGCTCGTTTGTATTCATTCGTCTGGTGATCACCATGAGTTCGCTATTTTAATACCTCTTTGTAATACAGCTTCCTATTCCAGAACTTTCTTTCCAACAAGTGTAGACGTCTGAAACGGATGTTATTCTCATACTTGGCTTTTTCAAATATGAAGACAATCAGTATCTTCTGTCTTTACGATAATCATCTTGCGTTTCTGTTAGCTACTTACATAAAGGTCCTTCAAGCAATGTCCTGGGCGAGTTTCTATAAAAAACCGTTCATGATAGTAAGAGGTGAAAATGTATGGTGACATTTAATGCTACCAAGACAAACCTCTTTATTTAACAATTATAAAACAAAAAAATAATCAAAGATTACCATACCTGATATTAAAGTCCCAGTAGTTAATCGTTCAAACACCTCGGTCTGTCATAGTCCTGCAATATTAATTGGTAAAAGTAAATAGAATATAGGCTCCCTTTATCGGGCTAGAAAAACTCTTAGGTCTGCAATAACACTATACTACTATAATGCAACACTTTGCCCATGTATGGGGTTTATTTTGACACTATTGATCCTGTACACCCACCACTATCCTTTCCCTCTTGGACAAGCTCAATCATCTGTCGCATCGCCGCAAGTGCATCCCTGTTTTGTTTTACAGGTACTTTCCCGGAACATATTCTTATGAATTACTGCACTGGTACTCCCTCAAAGAAAATACACCCGACCCACCAATAGTTGCAAAATCTCATCGTAGACGTCCCTAGATCCAAAAGACCGTCTACGCTAATACTTCAGGAGAATGCTAGTTTTTCCAATCCTCTTCCTGGCCCCTGATCTTTCGACCGTATTAATACAAATTATCTTATATAGAATATAAACAAAAAGTGTCTCTTATAAATATGGCCGCTATCACACAATAAAACGATGTATTATATGCGAATAATTAAAATGGATCGTGGAATTGTTGCTAGTAATTTTTTTTTACAATTAAGATATTACTATATATTTTATTGGATTTGTTTATAAGATTTTTGGTTAGATGTGTATTCATTATAATTGTTTCGAAATGTCTTATTACGCAAAAACAAATGACGAATTGTAATAAATTTGGTAGAATATAAGTTTAAAAGTAAAATTGGCTCTGGGACAATTTCAAAATAACTCTTCGTATGAAATGTTTTCAATTAACTAATAAAGCTATATATATATATATATATATATATATATATATATATATATATATACGCAAAATAGAGTTATGAATAAGATAGAATTTGCATAGTTTACAAGTTGATTAACTGATTAAGTGTTTAAACAAAGTATACAAATACAAAATCACCTTTAAACCATGCCTTATTTGAAACTTAGATGATTTAATAAACTTGTAAACTATGCAAATTTTATCCATTTGATCACTTCATATATAAAAGCTATATCTACTATATTCACTGTATCTTGATAGTATATAATCTAATTTATGCGCATTTTATTATCTATGTATACTTTATATATATATATATATATATATATATATATATATATATATATATATATATATGTATATGTATATCTAGGCAGCATATTCTCTTGCAGGCAAGTATTGTTGAATATAACAGGCAACAACTTATGTCTGGATATCGTTTGGTAGATCTTTTCAATATATATATATATATATATATATATATATATATATATATATATATATATATATATATATATATATGATTGAAGTGGTAAAAATATACCTGAACATATATTATTCCTGCCTTTTTTAAAGATATCACATTTATGATCTTAAGCATAATTCCCTTTGCCGAACAGGATATGTTATAAAATACAAATACATTCTGTCATGATATAAGCATTTTTAAATAGAAAATAGCCTGATTTTATAAAGATATGATATTCTTAATTTTCGAATTCTATTTTTGATGATGCTTCTGCAAATAAACCACGGCTATTTTTAAATGTATCTTAGATATTTATCGTCTTAGCTGAAGTAAGAAATATATGGCATTGCGATCGGGGAATAGTTGCTTCCTAATTGCTGGGCTACAAATATTTTACTACCGTTTTATTGACGCTTAAAACAGCTACATTATTCATGTCTTTTTCAAAATTGCTGAATTATGTTTTTACAGTAGATTTGCGCAGATTGGTGTTATATTCGTATGCTTTATAGAGTTATGAACAGATAGTGGATTACTTACGATAGCCATAAAGTTAATATGGTCATGAAGCAATTAGTAATTATATCGATTAACAAAATGTTACTAGTAATTTAAATTTAAATCACATCACTGTGAATAGTGTAGAACTGAATACTATATATATTTATATATATATATATATATATATATATATATATATATATATATATATATATATATATACCACAAGCTTATACTGTGTGTAATGGCCAGTAGTGAAAAGTTTTCGCATTTGAAAGAAACACACGCATATTCGTCTGCATTAGTACTTGAATATGTTAGCCTTTAGAATCAGTTAATCGTGAAGAAATACGGTAGAAATGTATTTAGTTTATCATCTTCGTATTACACCGAATGCCGACACACTTCATATGTATCACTACTGATAGGGGTCAGCAATTATGCGGTCAATGACGACTTTTAAAAATTACGTCTGCAGATCAGAAATAATACCCTATCATCCACATACATTCTTCGCCTTCACTTTCTTAAGATATATATGAGAAAACTATGTTTTAAATCCATACTTAATATAGATTACTTACTATATTTCCCGTATATGTGGTATGCTTACATTCTAAAGTGTTGGGCTAGCTTATTGCCGCGTTCATTGTTTACATATGGCAAATAAGAATTATACGAAATTCCAATTCATTCAAATAAATTACAACAGCTAACAGTAAAAAAATATATAATATATTTTTACAAGTAAGCAACATTTATCTTTATCTATAACAATGTTTTATAGTCGAGAAAAAAGAAAGAATACATATTCATCGTAGTAGCAGTTACTTGATTTTCGCGCGAGCATCCCTCTAGCGCTGCTTCGCGCGAGTAAATAGCATTACTTAATAGTCATCATGGGGACTAGGTCTTGCCAAGTTTTCACATAGATTAGTTATCGCAGAAAAGGAGGTTTATGACAGGCTGTCGGTTCTTAGTTCTAAAATGCCTTACCATTTCCAGCGCGGATAAAAAATGAACATTTCTGTGTAGATTAATTTTGGTCCATATATTTTCATACAAACTCTACTACTACTGCTACTACTAATCCCATAACACGTATAAATCCATACACTTTATATAAAGTAGCGTTATACTATTGTATGTGTATATACATGAAATAATAAATTATATTTGTTATATGTGTGGGTAAAGGTAGATATATATTTAAAAAGATAAGCTGTGAGCATAGGTTGTAATAAATTATGTAACCATAACACCGGACAAGTTGGTAATAGTTTATAAGTGATGAAGACAATGTGATAGAAACACTATGAAGCTGTTTTCAATTAACGGAAGTAGCCAAGTACGAGGAAAACCAGCATTTTATGGCATTCGTGAAAGCAACACAATATCGGTTTGCTCAAAGCACTTTAATAAAATATATAGAGTCTATTAAGCTGCATTTGACCCCTACACAAAGTACAGGGTTTTATCAATATGCAGTGATTCGATTAAGTCTATTAACTCTACAATGTTGTTTTTTATAGTAATTACATTAAATTTAGCAGAATCAGGTATCTTGACTGATATATATATATATATATATATATATATATATATATATATATATATGTATATATTGTTGTGAAGTTGTTCCAAAGTAAATAATAAATAAAGGAAGTCAAGTCAAGGGTTGGTTTAACAAGTGTATTAACAAAGTAAGAAACTGACTAGCTCTTGGCTAGACAGTTACAAGACTGTGCTTTGTCTTCTGTGTCTGTGTCTCTGGTGACTCGCACTATGTATAGTGACAACTGGTGTAGTTTCTCCTGTTTAAGAACGGCCGGTGTAACATATATATATATATATATATATATATATATATATATATATATATATATATATATATATATATATATATATGTATATATAAGTATATATATATATATATAAGTATATATATATATAATTATATATATATATAATATATATATAATTATATATATATATATATATATGTATATATATATATATATATATATCAACATATATATATATATATATATATATATATTGTCTCATTCAATTTACTCAAAGTTCTCAGAAATCACTGGACCCCTTTCGTGGGACTAACAGTTGATCGCTATATGAGGTACATAGATATTCAAATGTCTCATTAAAGTTCTCCTTTACTTGTCGAACGTTACGTTAATATAACAGCTAACACCATTATATTTCATCTGCCCAATTGACAAATTAACTATATTATAGTATATATTTCTTATGGGTTCGTTGTCTAACCGGAATACAGGACGATAATTCATATAGTCTGGTGGCGTATCCAGTGTAAGGCTTTTACTTAAAGTATCATTACTTAGAGAAGGTGCACCATTCTTCGTATGAGTCAGTGCATAATTTTGTCTAAAAAGTGTTATTTAAGATTCAAATACTATGTAGTTTTGAATATTTGGTCAGTGTTTACTTGTAGGGTGAAGTAAACTCATGTCAGGTTGTCCTGACAGCCCCTTGTACAGAGAGACCGAATACACTCGGGGATGGTGTCTAATAGGTAATTCAAACTCATATATACATGTATGTATATATATATATCAGTAACACATTTTATTTAGTATTATAAACTACTTATTATTTTTTTATTATTTTATTCAACATCGAAACATTTACATATCAGGTTTATGTAAACACTAGTACACATATAAATTTCATGCAAGCTAAATTCCTCGAACATTTAAATCCACAAGTAGTAAAGGTTTTAAAAACAATGGATATTTTCCATAGTGTATCTCTTTTCGCGATGTCTATGTCTGTTTGTGAACGGAACATTGTAAAGCTACCTGCAACTATTTTGTAATACACACACACACCCACACATATATATATATATATATATATATATATATATATATATGAATTAATATATGTGTTCGTACAACTATATATATATATATATATATATATATATATATATATATATATATATATATATATATATATATAATATATACGCATGTATAGTCATACATTATATCACAAGTTAATACTAAATGTCCATTAAAGTATTGACTGAAGGATTTGGAAGTCTTTAGTGCCCCACGTGGTTCGCCTGATCATGTTATAAGAAATATTGGCACGTTTTTTATAAGTATGGTTTCGTATTTGCATATCAAATGTTGAGCAAGCCAAACAGGATATTTGCTATGTGTCCTTAAAATAAACATTTATTTACCTTAAAATATACCTTCAAGCTTTCATTTTATTGGAATTATTAAGCGGGGTGAATTATAAGTGCCCTGTGATTGGATGAAAATCAGCCAATCGCAGACCACTGTTTCATTCACAGCAGAAAACACTGGAGAGCGCCGATTTGAAAACCTCGGCCTCTTTGATTCCAGCAGCCCAGCAGGGAACACCGGTTTGCCTTTAGCTGCATCGGGCGCCCCCTTTTTTTAGCGTACGTTTACGCACATATGGCCTAAATGATAAGGCCCTTTCGAACATTTTAGGCTAATCCACCCGTTCCGGGAGCCTCCATTCTTTCACACCTTGCGTGTGCACAGTTCCCTTTTTTGCCTAAAGAAGCCACTTACAAGGACAATCCAGTGTGACCTGAAGGAATCCTTTTAAAAGATGACTGGCATTTCAGTGAGTCCGCAAAAGACACTTCTTTTGCAAATAACTCTTTCTTCTCTTCTTTTTCCCCCTCTTTTTATATAAATATCCTTCCAATATACATACGTTGTTTGTCTTCTCTCTTCTTGTCCGGTCACGTACATTGCCGCCAAGTTCTCTTTCAGCGGACTTGAGGCTTCGTCCTCCATTTTCAGCGGGAAAAATCCCAACATTTAAAAAAAAAAGATTTACAGCATTTTTTTATAAATCAGTGTGTTTACTTTCCTTTCGAGATCTAGAAATCTCTAGTGAATGTCTGTTGAGGTGTTTACTGGACGATTTGAATGTCTCTAGTACGTACAAATATCATAAGAAATATTGGCCGTTTCTTATAAGTATCTTTTTTATTTGAATATTTGAATTTAGGAAAGCAAAACACGAGATATGCTTCATTTATTTACTTTGAAGTATTTCTGCTGGCTTTCATTAAAAAAACATTTTCAAGCAATAATTTTTATTATAAATAATTGTGTTTTTTTTATAAAATGTTTTGTTAATATCCGTTGAGGTGTTGACTGTACGATTAGGAACTCGTAAATGACTAACGTGGATCGCGTGAAAATGTTATAAGAAATATTGCCACGTTTTTAATAAGTATCGTTTCGTATTAAAGTAGTAAGTGTTGAGTAAATTCGAAATAAGTCATATGCTTTTTTTCTTTAAAATAAATATTTATTTACCTCAAAGAATTTCTGCACGCTTTTGTTTTAAAAAACATTTTCAAGCAATTTTTTTGGTTATAAATTATTTAGGTTTCTTTCCTTGGAGATCAAAACATCTCTCATGAATGTCCGTCGAGGTGTTGATTAGACGATTTAGAAGTCTCTAATACCGACTTGCCTTCCGTGAAAATATTATAAGAAATGTTGGCCCGTTTTTTTTAGTATCCTTTCGTATTGAAGTATTAACTTTTGAAAAAGCCAAAAACAACATTAGATTTTTTTCATGAAAATCAAAATCTATTTATCATAAAGTATTATTATTGAAAGATTTGTTTTAAAAAAACATATTACAGTAATACATTTTTTTAGAAATAATTGTTTTTTCTTTCCTTGGAAATGTAGAAATTAATTGTGAATATTCGTTGAGGTGTCGACTGGATGATAAAGAAATATCTAGTGCCCGCGTGTAAATGTTATTAAAAACATTGGTACTTTTTTATCAGTATCATTATTAATTAATTTTAAGAAAGCCAAAAGCTATACATGCTTTTTTATCTTAAAATAAACATTGATTTACCTCAAAGTATTCCTGCTAGCTTTCGGTTTTAATATATATATATATATATATATATATATATATATATATATATATATATATGTTGATAAGAATTTAATATATATATATATATATATATATATATTAAATTTTTATCAACCTGCGCAAGTATTTAATCTTTTTTCGGGAATCGTCAGTGTGAAAGCTGGCTGTTCCACTACTCGCACGATTCGAATCTCAGACCTAAGTCAAGTTTGATATTCCAGTCTGATCTTATATCATAAGCTCAATTTAAAGCCCTAAAAGAAAAGAGAAACCCAGACTGTATACATTTCTTTACAACGTTACATATTTTAGCAGGCTGTTATTAAAAATTGATTCTGGTGATATGTGGTTTACTTTTTTTACAAAAGTAAACCACATATCACCAGAATCAATTTTTAAATAATTATATACTGATCACTTTAATCAAAATTACTGGCCCCCACCACTTCTAATCCCCCCACTCATAGACCATAACTTGCGTTAACAACTTTAACTAGAACGCCTTACCGATAATATTATCTTTAATATTATAACAGGTGCTAACCCCACCATTAGTAATATGATTACAACGAATAATAAAATGTATTTATACCACTGAAATTAATCCATATATGACTTCGATTTAAAATAAAAGCAATTACCAATATGTTTTATTAATTCATCACTAACTATTACTTATAATCGAAATACATTTATTAATACTCCAAAATAATTAAAACTAAAAATAATAGTATAATCCATCAATATCAATGTCATAAACTTATATACGATCCTTACCAAGAATAATTCCCAATATATTTTAACTCATTATTATCTAGAACTAAATCTACTAATATTACTGCCACTAATCCATATATGAATCTTAATAAAAATAAAGATAATTACCACTATGTTTTATTAATTAACTGATAAATATTATTCAAAATACATTTAACTATCCATCAAAATAATTAAAATTAAATGCCAATTGATCAAAATATAACAGCATAATTTATTAATATTAAGGTCATAAATCCATCACTATTAAATTTAAACTAAAATATCCCTGTAAGCTTTTTGTCATGTAATTGTTATATGTCTGCATTGAAATAGATTGAAACAATGCTATGTACAAGAAGCAGACACGATAACTTTATTTAATGGCTACAAACATACAATCTTGACACCTCCTATCTTTCTCTTTCTTTATCTTCTCCTTCTCTCTTGTTTCATCTCCCCCAACCCCCTCTTATCCAGCCCAGCGCTGGATAAAAATAAATATGAATTTAACTCGAATCTTACATTAATCATAATCAGCCCGCAACAAATCCTAAATGGCTATAGACACCCACCTCTAACCTCTCTCTACCCGTCTCCCCTTTCCCTTTCTTTTTCTTTTCCTTCAAACCCCCTACCCTAGCTAAGCGTTGGATAAAAATAAAAACATTAAAATACAAATAGCTGTAAATTGAACTTTTCTAACGGCAAATATATTTTTCTTCTTTTTCTTTTCTTTTCCTCGCCTCTCTTTCTACCCAAGCTCAGCGTTAGATAAAAAATTAAAATATTAATTTCTAACGGCATTTATATTTGAAAATCGGTCACATGACTTTTATTTCTTTCTCCTCTTCTTCTTTGCTTGACTTCATTCTTCCTGGAATTCAGCGACCAGGTTGGATTATAAAAAATCATCTGCCTAATGAGACCTCGGCTCTTGAGGGCTGTGGATCGGTGACTTCGACATGCCAGTGTGGCAGACCTTGTGCATGTTTGAATAAAAGCATTCACTATATATATATATATATATATATATATATATATATATATATTATCAACACAGATATCAATTAAATGAACTTCTACTGTTATATTAAGTTGCCATGTACTATTTTATGTATTCTTAGTTTCTTCTTTTTTTATTATAACTATCATTATTATAACTATTATTATTATAACTTATAAGTTAAAGTTCTACTTGATATTTTTTAAATTATTTTTCGTACCGTGAGTGAGAAACTATGACTGAGTAAGTACAAAATACTGATTTTACATGAAAATAATTTTCTACAGGGACCCTGTTCTAAATAAGCACCCATTTTTGTCATCACCTGGTTAAAAAGTACTTTTTTGTGTTCCTCAAAACTTAAAACTATTTTTTGTCTTTTATTCTGGTGTTTTTAAGGCCATTGTCTATTTAATTACCCTACTTTTTAAGCAGTTAACGTATCATTAGTATTTCTTAAAACGTTACAACCATTTATTTCATTTTTGGTTGTAGAGAGGGCCAGTATTATTTTTTTTTGAACGGATGGCATATCAACCTATTTTAGTAAATATGCGCAGTGTCCATCGTACACGAGTTACTATTTAAAAAAATTATTTCACTCTTATCCAGAAGGGGGGCTCATAATAAAGCAAGCGTAACTTACTAACAAATAGAGGGTGCTTTGTTACATTAGGACCCGCGCTAACTTTGACCTCGTCGTTAGAGTTAGGGTCGTCAACTTTTTCAGTTTTATTTTCAAGAAACATTGCAAATAACAAATAAACGAACACAACACAAGACAGTGTAAATAAAAATAAAAACTTTTTTAAATTTATTTTTAGCAAACAATTCCCAGCAAGTGGCAATAAATACAATGTTATTATTTATTTTTTGCATTTACTTTTTTTATCACCTGGTGAAAAAGTACTTTTTTGTGTTGCTTTAAACTATTTTTTGTTTTTTTATATTTTGGTGTTTTTAAGGGCATTGTTTATTTCATTATCCTACTGTTTAAGCAGTTAACGTATCATTGGTATTTCTTAAAACTTGAAAACCATTTATTTCCTTTGTTTTTGGTTGTAGAGAGGGCCAGTATTATTTATTTATTTTTCTTTCGTTTGAACGGATGACATATAAACCTTTTTACTAGATATGCGCAGTGTCCATCGTACACGAGTTACTATTTTTTTAAATTATTTCACTCTTATCCAGAAGGGGGGCTCATAATAAAGCAAGCGTAACTTACTAACAAATAGAGTGTGTTTTGTTACATTAGGACCCGTATTGAAAACATACTTTCGTGTAATTGACACGGGTTCTGCTAGTAATTATTATTATTTGTATCATTACATTTTTTCTAATTGTATCGATATAAACGATATAAAAGCTACTTACATTATTGTGAGCTAACATTAAATAGCTTTCCGTTCAGTAATATAAACTTATCTATTACTTATTTAAATAGTTCTTCTTGAAGTATTAGCATTATAATTATTATAACAATCTTATTATGAAGTTTACAGACTTGGCAGTATCTTTTATTGTTACAATTTTTATTAAAGTATTAAAAATTATACCTTCTCGTATAAATATTTTATAACTTCCAGTAAAATTGTATTTTTTATTGATTTATGTTTTCATGTATCTTTTTTGAATTATTATTATTTGAATTATTATCATTTGAATTATTTTCACTACTGACTATTATTATCATACTCATTATGTATATAAATTTAAATGGTTTACCTGTCGCCCATATATATATATATATATATATATATATATATATATATATATATATATATATACGGATCATTTATTTGTTTCAATCTCTTCTCTGATGTAGGGTATGATTTATTACAATATTTATTATATTTTATTTATATTTATTCGATTAAGTTATGTTACTTGAAAATATTTTCCTTGTTGCATTTGATATTTTTATTGTATTTTTATTTATCAGTTCGCCAGATGTTTGAATCGCTTTTAAAGGTTTTTCAATTATTTTGAATAATCCATAGGTACATCCCTCTAAATATGCACACCATATAGAGGATGGAACTACATTCGTTTTCGACATTTTAATTTTTCATTATTGTTAGTATTCTAATAATGAGCCATGTTATTGTTTTTCTTACATTTTAACTATACCTTTAGTATTCATATAACTATTATTTATCATATTATTCTTAACAATTGCTTATAATTTTTAACCAGTGTATTTTCATTAACAATTGCATGTATGTTTTCCCAATGCTATGTAATATGATAAAATATATTTTTGCATAGTGTGTGTTAACATTTATTTTTATTTACATTTTCTTTACTATTAAATTGTATTGCTTTACTGTATCTTTTCAGTTTATCAGTTTTATGTTCTTTATTTTCATTTAATATATCTTTAGTTACTGATAGTTTTGATATATATATATATATATATATATATATATATATATATATATATATATATATATATATATAAAGATAATAGGTGCGTTCACATGTGATTGAATGATCTAACAGAGTATGTAGCTTAATAAAGGTTTAGAAGTGAGATAGATGGCCACCCATTAATACGATGAAGCCCGTTTCCATTAACGAAAGTAAGAATATTCGAAACAAACCACTATTTTATGGCTTTCTTTTAATCTACAAAATATCGGTTTGCCGAAAGCCATTATACAGAATATATGTACTCTACGAAGCTGTATTTAATTCGGGCAGTGTACAGTTATTTCTCAATACATAGTTACAAGAGTGTGAACCGCTTCTACATGATTAGATCTTTTAACAGTCATCTTATACGCCACAGGATATATGAGATTCTCATTCTACTATGTAAATAAAAGTAGATACATAAACTGAGTATTTTAGGAATTTTCTTTTCTATAAAGCCCCGCCGTATTTACTTCGAGCCTTCTTCGTCTTCTTTTATATTGGCCTGTCCATGTGTGCTTAAACAAATTGGCTAGGCACTCTGAGTGAATTTAATAACAAGCAGTACTACTAGCTTCATTGCGAGATCCTTCACGAGTTGTCGTTGTTGTTTATCACTCTTCGCTGCTTGCTGTGAATACCCGCCGACTTCGTATTTACAAAGTTAAATTCCTCCTAAATTCAAGCTTATTTCTGGTGGCCAACTGGTAAGTCTCTTGACTGTGAATCAGTGATGATTTGTGTCGGAGTTCGTCCTTGCCGACCGTCGGGTATTAGGTTCCTACACTGAAGATTGCGTAAGCATGAAACATCGATGTATGTAGGTAATAAACAATTAATATTTATTTATAAATATATGTATATATATATATATATATATATATATATATATATATATATATATGTGTGTGTGTGTGTGTGTGTGTGCGTGTGTGTGTGTATGTGTGTATGCGTCAGTGTGTATCTGTGTGTTAGTCTGTAGTTAGTACAGCACCGGACGTCAAGTAATGCGCTTAGCCATATTGAGAAGTGTCTTACTTTCCTCCCGACGAGAGTAATTTAAGATTTTTTGGGATATCTTATATATATATATATATATATATATATATATATATATATATATATATATATATATATATATACTGTATTTTTTGTATGAAAATTTGTTTTACTTTAAAATATTTAATTTGTATTTGTATTAATAAAATTAAACAACGGTCTAAGAAAAATATGTAGAATTTTTAAAACATGAAAAGACAATCAAAACAAGTTCTGACTTAGACGAATGCAGATATTTTAAATCACTGATGCTCCGAGGAAATGTGTGATCGAATTCTATAGAATTTGTTTACGCCATTAAAAACACGTTAGTTTAAACTTAATTTTTCTCTCTGATTATCTCTTTCTGTCGCTATATATATATATATATATATATATATATATATATATATATATATATATATATATATATATATATATATATATATATATATATATTCCTTGGAAATGATTTGCCGAAATCTCTCGTGAACTCTTTCGACTATCATTCCGTCAGGAGATGCCGATAGTATAATCAATCAAATATATCAACGAAAATGAAAAGCAAGGGAATATAAACTTAAATGCCAGCATATACTAAAATACGATTGAAATGAATTTAATTCAATTGTCGTTTTTAATGACACAGCGTTGGACATTAAAATATGGGGGGGGTAAGTTTTTAAAAAAGAGTTAGCGCTTTCACAAACTCTTTCTGTCGGCACAAGGAAGGTTAACGTATAGCGATAGAGACAGATTCTAAACACTTTCAAGGGTTTTTATTTAATCCGGTCTATTTAGAAACTCACAACGCTCTAATATATAGTTACTGGCACAACTTGCTGGCCAATAGCAGAGTCCAAAGTCGAAGAAGAAGGGTGATTAAAATGGATCATGTCCTTCTCTGTCTAATCTTGGATGGATCATGCTAATTTATGCGGGTCTGCAAATGCAATGAAGTACATCCAATATAATTAGCATCGTACTGGCATTGACTACGGTAAACAACACTACTATCATCGATTAAAATTGAGATACACGCCCGTTAAATAATGTGAACTGGTCTTCTTTTGTACCAAGGTCTAAAAATGTTGGTCTTTTTTATACTTTGGTTCATAGAGCCCTTATGATCTGTTCTCTCAACAGTATCGATTCTGAACTAAATAGGATCAGGAAAATATTTATTTATAAGGGTTATTAATGATTGTATGACTAAAAATGTTGTTGATTTCAAATTCCTTAAAAGCTGTGTTCATTTGAAATGCCTCATTTATTTGAAATAATCCTGGATAGGGGAAAATAGTAAAATCCTGGGTAAGCTGATTGTTGGAAACATTATCGATTGCTTTTACTCTGTTTCCCAGCCTTTTGTTTTTTGTTACCACACCTGCTTTTTCTTTTTTATCGCAAGGATAGTGTGCCCTTTATCGATTATAGTAATGTTGTTTACTGTTTGCAATGCCAGTGCAATGCTGGTTTTATTCAGCGTACTTCCTTGCATTCGCAGACCCGCATAAATCAGCATGTCTTCTGCGATTTTGGACCTTGCTATTGGCCAGCATTTGGTATAACATCCATGTTGGGACAATAACTATATGTTGACGAGTGGTGAGGTTCTACATAGAGCCGATTCAAAAAAACATGTTGGACTCTATCTCCATCGCTCTACGTAAACCCCTCTTGTACCAGCAGAAGGAGTTTGTAAAAGCGCTAACTTTATTTGTGGAACTTTGAACCAACCCTCATTGTAACGCTAGGCCGTTTTAAACAACTATTAAATTCAAATTATTTTAATCGTGTTCTAGTATTCGCTAGAACTTCAATTCCCACTCCTTGCTTTCCATTTTCGTTAATATATTTGATTGAATATACTATCGGTATCTCCTGACGAGATGATAGTCGAAAGAACTCTAGAGAGTTTTCCGTAAATCATTTTCAAAAGGATAATAAATTCTGTACCATCCAAACATTTGTTTATATATATATATATATATATATATATATATATATATATATATATAAAATTACAAAACTGAAAGAAGAATGTATACTTTTAAAATGTTAACCTATTGTGAAGTATTTAAAACTCAATATACGTGATAGAGCAATTATACAGAAAAATGAGAGGACATGAATAAAAAATGTGAGAATGACAAGTCTATTGCGTATTCAGTTATACAAAACAAAATGTATTCAATAGAATAGTGTTGTTTTTTTTCTTTCCTTAAACCAGGCTTTTCAAAGAAGTGTTTGTTATCATTAGATGAATTTAAAGAGATAGATAAGTTTGCGAGGAATAAACTAAAAGTCATAATTTGGAAACAAACTGAATTCAATGTAGATGGAAGTGTGTAAGAAGAGTGTTCAACGTGAAAAAAAGGTGGTAAGCCACAGATTAACCGTTGGAAGATTTGTTAACGGGGTCAAATACTGTAGATCCAGTGGTAGCAAATGTTTCAGGTTGTTCTGCTGTAGAAAAATGATTTTATTTTATGACTTTTTCAAAGTATTACATTTGTTTACTCCTCGCCTACCTATCTATCTATTTAAATTATTCTGACAATAAGAAAAACTTCGTTAAAAAGCCTGGCATAACCAAGCTAAGATAAAAATTATTTTATTGAATATACATTGTTTTGAACAACTGTAGAGTAATCGATTTGTCATTGTTACATTTTTTGTTCCCTTTCTTTCATTTAAATATATATATATATATATATATATATATATATATATATATATATAGCATCAGTCGGATAACTTTATTTATTCAAATACATTATAACGTTGAGAGATTTACTTCTATTTCCTCTCTCAATCGCTTCATAGATTAAACAATGTTTTGTCTGAAATATATATATATATATATATATATATATATATATAAATATATATATATATGCAGTAATCTAGGTAAAGTAAACATCTCAATATCATATAGAGCTGTTATATATATATATATATATATATATATGATTATTTTTATTCATATAGACATGTATTTCATCTGCGACACTTGCATGTTGATGTTATCAATCAACAGATGGTGTAATCTAAGATCTTATATGGCAGAATGAAAATCTGATATTTCTTTTAGGTCATGTTTGGCAAAATTGAAGTTAAGTTTAGAAGAAAAGAAAACGAGATTAAAAATGTAAAATTTAAGATTGGAAGGTCACGTAGTTAGATTTTAAACGGACTTAAATAAAATAGTATATAAATGTATTCTGTGAATTAAGAGTAAAATGGGTTAAATTCATGTGGCACATTTTTAACGGCATATTAATGTCTAGGTATGTTTCAGGAGTTACCTCAACGTGGCAATATTATGCGCGATATGGGAGTGAGAAGGAAGACGCAGTCTTCTGTGTAGCCATTGTTCTAGGTCAGATGAGGGGTGGTGTTAATATATTTAGATCTAATCGTGTTTCATTTCATTCTTTTAAGTTTCGCAGATTATGTAACCTTCTGTATAGACGCAAATTATATATATATATATATGTATGATCCTCTAAATTGATTTCATTATGAAAAAAGATAACATCATTTGTGTCGAGAGACTATTGATATTATTTCTGGAGATGTTCTCATATAATTGAGCAGTTCGGATGTTTTTCATTGATTTGCTTTGAGAAAGGGGTAAATACATTAAATGTAGAGAACATTTTGAAGTTAACAGATTTTTCATGGTTTGATGGCAGATTAAAATCAACAAAGAAGCCTTTTCAAGACATATCTTGAAAATAGGTGTGTTCTGAAATGGTAAAAAAATTGTATGAATAAAGATGATTATCTTAAAAAATAAGTTATATATACACACACATACACATATATATATATATATATATATATATATATATATATATATATATATATATATATATGTATATATAAAAGAATTATAAAAAAGAAAAAACTATACACACATTAAGGTTGTATACATTATAACTTATTTCGACCCCTAAATTAGGTCTCCTCAGAGGTATAAACAACCACGTCAAAAAACAAATAATGAGAGCAATTGATCATCGTCTTAAAAAGATAAATTCACTTTTTTGATTGGTCGATGTAAAAAAGGAGGTAAATGTTAAAATAATCGAGGAGGGGTGACAGAAGTAAAAGATTAATTTGACTATTTTTTACATATGCAGAAATATAAAAATATATATAAGAGAATTCGTGTTTACTATTTAAATAAATAAATAAATTATCTCATTTAAAATTTCGAATGTGAGCTTTATGGGTAAAAATATATGATGAAAGATTCGAGCGTTCACGATTAAAAACTACGTTTAATTATTTACGATTAAAAATTAAAAGACGAAAATGTAGGACGAAGATTTCGGTTTAGATTAGAACATTAAAAACTTAATTGGTATCGCGTCAAAATTCGACATGATTTACACTACGGAATTAAAGTTTAGCGACATTTAAAAACGGTTTATTTACAAATTGGTAAAGATTCGAGCGTTCATGATTAATTATTTACGATTAGAAATGAAAAGACGAAAATTCAGGACGAAGATTTCGATTTATATAGGAAATTATAAGAAACTTAATTGGTTATAACGTCAATACGGAATTAAAGTTTGGCGACATTTAAGCACGATTTATTTACAAACTAGTCTTTTACTAAATTGGTTAGGAAAAAAAACTTACTAATTTGTTAACATTTATTTTTACAGTTATAACTCTTATTGTAACTATACTTTAAAAGAATTGTTATTTACAAAGAACTTGATAACGTGCTATTGATTTTAAACATGTGCCTGTCTCTACATTTAGCCATCAGTTCATCTCGTCTATTTAAAATGTTATTGTCTTCGTATTTTAGTATTCTAATTTTTCCTCCAGGCACAAATTGCATCTATGTCTGAATCCCTTCGGAGTGTTCGAATGACATAGTATGGACCACGAAACAGTTGGTGTCAAATTGTTTTTTTTTTAAACCACCAGTGTTTGGTTCATTCCGTTTTATAGGTGACGTCCGGGTTTATAAATCAGTGTTTGTGTACGTAGAATCGTTGTTTCCACTTCCCGGCGGATATTCCTATGTATACTTTCTTATTATTAGTATTTTCTTTAGGATAAATCGTAGCCTTATATACAACGCTTTCGACGTTCCAGTTTCCTTTAAGTGAGCAGTTATTCTTGATCTGACAATTACATTTTTATCCTCCGTTTTGGTTTTCTTACTCGGTGTGCTCAATATTGTTTTATTATGTGTATTAATAATCCTCTCAATATTTTTGGTGCAAGAATAACTAATTTTCACAGTTTTCCAATTGAAAATTTTACTTAAAGGATTAGTCGTTTTCAAATGTTTATCTATTAGATTTAAAAATATTCTCCCAATATTAATTTTTTTTTTACTTTTTTATAATTCTGTTTTGCTTTGTTTAAATTACATTGAGCTCTGTTATTCAGATTCTCAACAAAAAATTGAAATCTACACACTATATATATATATATATGTATATGGTTGTGTGTGTGTCTATGCGGAATCATAACCTTTGTTTATTTTGAATAGTGTCTTTTGCAGAAAAAGTATATGAATAGATATGATTTTTAAACAATTTCGAAACATTTATTTAATTACTGTATACATATATGTGTACGTGTATGGAAGGATATAAGTTATGTGTAACTATCGTTCTACTGAAATATCGTTGAACAATTTTTATGTATTTCTTATCATGCATATCTTTCTATCTTCAATCTAAGTTAGCAACGAATCGATTAACCGTAGCAATTTTAAAATTGGTTCATGCATCGAGTTTTACACATATCTACCGACCAGTATATTATGTAATTAAATTTGTTGATTTATCATTCACTCAGTTTTATGAGGCAAAATGCAATGCTTAAATCACTCAAAGTATGTATGCTTCATTCTCTGCTTTCGCCACCTTCCTCTTCCAGCCAGTTTAAAGTTGACAAGAAACTAAACGATTTTTTTTACTTTGTGTAGGTTTATGCATCGCCATTGACCGAGATGTCGGCAGAATTTTTCAGCATCACTGAGGGTTTGATTCATAACTGACGTCTAAATTCAACAAGCAATGTTAAAAAATAACAACCATATCAGGATGATTTCATTAATGTAGTATTGGACTGTAAAATGTACGCGATTGTAAAAGTGAGTCTGAGAGAAGAAGCTAAAGAGATAGATAGATAGATAGATAGATAGATAGATAGATAGATAGATAGATAGATAGATAGATAGATACATAGATAGATAGAGAAGGGAAGGGTGGGAGAATAGAGCAATATGTGTGTCTGTATAATAGTCAATTAGTAACTCACATACTACTATTCCAAACGTACCCAGCGTTGCACAGTGCACCCTTGATATACTGGGGATGTACATTCTACTTCAGCCAATACTAGAAAACTATGAAATAATGATAGATGTTTAAACTATTTGACATTATTGAACAACATTTCACATGGAGCCCTTGTACATCTAAGATGCATCACTATCGTTTAATTGTTACTGCTTCTTCTTTTTCTGTATTCGTCTACATTTCTACTACTACTGTAACGATACACGTTACATTGGAAACGGCATCTCAGGCCTTTTTCAATTACGGCCTCTGTTCATTTATACGTATCTTAAAGTCTCTAAAAAGTTCTCAAATAAATCTCAAGGTTTACCTTATCTTCTGTTCTCTTCTTTGGCCTTTGATTCGTCTAGTCTTCGCTGGCTGTGTCGTCTTGATCGAAGGAAGATGTCTGTCTCAGACAGAATGAATACACGAGACACGAATTTTTTTGAAGGGATATTTCACAGAAATTTCTTTATTCTCACACAAGCTTCTTATTTCTCTCTGGTTCGTTTGCTGTCAGGGGGATTCCGGCTTCGACTCTCTCATGCCCCGGCTATTTTCCGGTTCCTTTTGGGATATCTTCTGCCCTCCCAGAACGGGGCCTTACCAGTTTACCGGCTACATGCTCGCACCCGGTCTGAACGGTATCGCCTCTAAGCTCAGACTGATTCTAAAAAGCTAAGTTTTTGTTTTCCGTGGTGACGTAATCATCATTCCCACGCACGATATGGGGACAAAAACGACTCACTCTGATCTCTGACTCAAAGGTCACGTCAGGTGTCTAAATTTATTATGACTATTCTTGGATCAAACACTTCTCTGAACTCACTTCTGAGTCCAGAAACAAAACTTATTTTTCAATAACAAAATTAGCTATTTGATACTAGTTAACCTACTGTGCCTTGCATAATGGGGTCCTACAGTATTGTAACACTACTAGTATTGCTAGTGATAATAATAATAATAATAATAATAATGATAATTATAATAATAATAATAATAATAATAATAATTATAATAATAATGATAATAATAATAATAATAATAATAATAATAATAATAATAATAATAAATAGCAAGAAACACCATCAGCTCCCCCACCCCCCCAAAAAAAAAATTAAAAAAATAATAATCAGCTCCTCTCTCCAAAACATATAACTAAATAAAAAATATTTAAAAAAAATTTAATTAAAGAAAAAAACAATGGTACCAGCCTAAGCTGATACACCAGAAAATATTTGCATAGGGTCAAGGAGAATGAGAAGACCGAGGAGGGACAGCAGAGACCAGACCTCTATTGAAAGTGCAGAGACTGCTGGGACCTTGGGGAGGCTTGTTGCCACCCAAATCCTAGAGAAGACCAATGGTCCTTACCAGCTAGAAATCAATGGTAAACGGCTGTTGTGATACTGCAAGTTAACTTGCGGTGGCTATCGAAAAGAGGTGGAGAATACTGGAAATCTGGGGAGACGTGTTGTCACTCAGACTCCAGGGAACACTACCGGTCGTCGGTGAGCAGTCACTGATTACCTGTGTGAGAACTCCTTGCGAGTTAATAATAAATACAAACATATGACACATCATTGAATAAAATATAGTCTTAGTGTGCTTCAGATGTCAACATAAAATACTACGTATTAGACTTCTACTACTAGTTATACTAGTAATTATAATTAGTGTGCTTATCATTAATCCTGTTATTATTATAATGATGATGATGTGTTTTAGTAAAGCATTGAGAGTTCTTCTGTATGAGTTTGGCTGAAATTAATTACAACAGTTTTCACGGAACTACCGACCACTGATCCTTCACGAGGAAAAGGAAACGGAATATTCTCTGAAATGTGAAGCAGAAAAAGTCGTTTCCAGATTTATTTTACCGTTTATTCTGTTAACAACCGTTTGTAATTTGATCTTCGCTGATAACGACTTGATGCTTTCATTGTCATGTGAAAGAATATAAGTATCCTCGTGATGCAAGTTTCCTCCGTCATTATCCAATTGATTACTGAATGGCGATTTTTCTACTCGGTATTTCGATTCTCTTAGGGGTTTCAGGATCGTTCTTTCTGGTTCCTACATATATTGAGAGCATCTTGTCGTATTATTATTATTATTTTTATTATTATTATTATTATTATTATTATTATTATTATTATTATTATTATTATTCATATTATTATACTTAGTAGTCGTAGTCGTAGTAGTAGTAGTAGTAGTAGTAGTAGTAGTAGTAGTAAGTTAGTTAATTAGAATACTCGATGAGAAACATTCGGAAACTTTAATCGTCCATACAAAGTAACACCTCACAAAGGAACAAAAGTATGTTGCTATGGTTACTACCTTGTTAAAATAGGGTTTACACAACTGAAGTTATGTATTATACATTATTTAAGTCTTGTAGATTAATATCCCATAGCTGTGTTTTAACAATGAATCAAATAGGTGTGTTTCCTATAGTTTGACCCCTATAGAACAACACTTCATTTTAACAAAAAAGCATTACATTACTTAAGTTATCGGCGAATAATAATTGTTTATTGTGTGTAATCAAGTCTACAACTGATGGTTTACAAATTATTTAAAATGGTTATATTTTGATTCTTTTATGGGGTAGATAGTTTTGCGCGGATTATTTCTCCTATTACCAGCCTTGAAAACAGCGTGCCATTTTTTTAATTTATTAATCTATATAATTTTCAATTTTCGAAAACAAAAAAAGTAAAACTGAGACACATGATTTTATTAAAACGACCCTAAATAATGAATTCAGCTACCGTTGTATTTCTCATATAGTAATTAGAATGAGTTAGACGTTAGAACATATATTGTGTTTTGTTGTGATCCGAAACGAAAGACATACATACATATGCACATAGACAGATACATTACCAATATATATATATATATTTATATATATATATATATATATATATATATATATATATATATATTCATTAATTATGTATATACATTTATTTTATAAACATTTGATTGAGTTACTCACTGTGAGCTGTTTTCCAATTATACCATTTCTTCAGATCCCAATATAATTATATGATTATTATTTTCGTCACTGTATAGGAGTTGTCAGAGAAACACGGTTACAGATGTGTAATTCTCATAAACAGGTACATGATAAATCATATATATATATATATATATATATATATATATATATATATATATATAAGTTGTTAGGTTAGATGCACGCTTTTGAACTCTGTTAAAGAGGGGGACAGTATGCACCAGCCCAGATGTGGCAAGAATATTCCTTGCATGGACGAAGTGTGGCTTTATAGAGATATAGAGTATTGGAAAATGAAAGAAGTTATATATCCCGGGTTATTGTGGCTACCCGCAGCAAACTCGTAGGCCCCCATTTTGTGCAATTATTCCGACCTGAGAATCTCCGTTCAAAGAGTCTGAATGTTGAACTCTTAAGAAGCGTTGTATTAGCCATGACAATCGCTGTTTGGAAAGTGTTCTTATCATTGTTAAATGAAAACATAGGTATCTTGGTAGCATTAAACGTAACACTCCAGTTTTTGCACAAACTGGGGGTAGCATTTTCTTAGAATTCAACCTTAGATATGGGTGTAATTACACAATGTTCATTCAATGTTTGTGACTTTTGATAATATTATACAATACAGTTTATTTTACGATATTTTGATGGAAATGGTGTAAACAGACCCACTTGCAGTTATGATACAGAAAATGTTCATAGACATGCTACTAATGTGTTCCTACTTACAGTCATTTTGTAATAGTTATATTTAAAAATATGAGCATTTGGAGCCTGAGAGACTTTACATGTTAAAGTGCAGCTTGATCTCAGATGATATGTTGTGTTAGTATGGGTGATGTTAATTACAACCTCGGAAGCAGACTTTCTAACACTTTGCTCTTTGACTTAGAGGCTATGGGCCTTTTCAGACCTAATGTTATATAATATTATCATTGAGAAATGTGAAAATAACAAAAGAAAAGATAAAAACAAATGTTTATCAAATACATGCTAGAATAGTAGAAAACCTTGTTGTATTTGCGTTGATGAAAGTAATAGCAAATGCATTCTGTTGTATACATAAATTCTCTCCCCAAATGGAAAACAAAATACTTCAATAAGCAAATAGACTGGAAATACAAAAGTGAATATCTGATGCATAAGGTTTGCTCTTATATTGGCGACGTTCTTGCAGATAAGTTGCTGATGTTTATAAATAATTAAACATTACGACTACAATTAAGACAATAAGGTTGTTAAGTTAAACGTGTAACATTTCTGAGGGGATTAAATATCATTAGTTTGTTATCTGCAAGAAAATGAACATCCTTTTCGATCTCTTTTTAGGTATATTGTTGGAACCACAAGACATTCTAAAACCTTCCCCGATCCACAAAGTCAAAGTTGTGGAAATGAATACAATGATGACTCCGAGTAACATTTACACCAGTTGGGCATCCTTTGCCTTCTTGTTTTGCTATCAAGAAAATAAATGAATTAAGCCGGAGGCAGAGACTTCCTTAAGAATATATAGTAGGCATTTTCAGTGGTAAGTTTGACTTTACCTTAAAATTAGGGCCTATAAATCAGTTTACTTTCGCCATGAGGCTAATGTTCTTATTTCGGACATAGGGTACTTATTCACAAGAAATTGCTGGCAAACTTTACAACCTCATTAAATTCATCATTGATATATACGCAATTAGATAGTCTAATATATAATAATAAAAATTGTAAAACTATAAGCTGTATATTTTCAATATGATCAAAAGGATAAAACAACAGCCACCTGAAATCCAATGCATAAAAACTAAAAAAAATATATCTGCAGCAACATGCTTTTTGTACTGCTAAAAACGCGTTTTATTTGATTGTAAAATAACACGAACTGCTTTTCAAAGGAAGTCAAATTTACAACAGATTCTTTTCCAGATCAATGCATGGCAGAAAATTGTAAAAGTGATGCGTCATGAAGTAGTGCCTCATCTACACCTAATTTATCTTACACATAGCAATTTAGCACGAAATGTTAATTACTTGTAACAGTTGTAATGGTACAACATTGATATTTTCAAAACTGACAATTATTGAAGTAATAGTTTTGTTTTGTTTAGTTTTCATTTTAAAATCTGGCAATTAGTTTTAAGAGAGATGTTAAAATGAACATTGTTGATCGCATGATTTGAGGTTCCGTGTGTTCTTATTTGGTTGTTTTACATTTGTCTCATCTATAACAAAAGAATAACTCGCTGTTATTTCAATATGTTTAAATATTACCACTGTTACAGCTAAATGCCACATATTGAAAATGATGGTGATATTTAAGATGTTCGTTATCTTGTATTAACTTTTATTTGATTTGTTTTATATTAATAAAATGAAATTACGGTGCAAATAAAGCATATTGATTAAACAGAAGTTACAGTTCCTGTTTGTTCCATTTTTTATTACATTTTTTTTGTAGTCGATAAGCACACGATCTAATGTTGAGCTCTAGTGTGAATAAGAAATCGCCATATTTGCCAACTTTTTCGACTCCCGTGAGCATGGGATCAAATTGGATCGAAAAAAGAAAATAATACAGGAATATTCACTTCTGTTCAATCAAACATATATATATATATATATATATATATATATATATATATATATATATATATATATATATATATATATATATATATATATATATTTATGACACCGGATTTTTTTGCTATCGGACATTTGTTTGCATTTTGGCAGCGTTTTGCCCTGTTTTTTTCTTCCCCACAATCTTTGTTTTACTTTTTCAAATGTTGAATCTTGGTCTTAACCAACTTATCTATCCAAGCAATTTCCTCTGATGATAAGATTTTGATCTTTGAAAAGTCTGGCTTAAGAAATAACATAACTGAATAAATTGCCCTTTTGCGGAATATACTTTGCATACAAAATTAGGTTTCACCGTATCTCGATAGGATCTAATATAATTCCTGAGCTTTGTATTTTATATATATATATATATATATATATATATTCAAAGAGAAAAAGAATCTTCATTTTCTCCTTACTTTTTCCCCACACTTTTAATACTGCAGTCCAAATAAACTTTCTCATGTTCCAAATATCTCAAATATTCCATACCCACCCTTTCAATCACCGCCCTCCTCCCCCCCCAATCCCTCACTCATTGCTATCATTTTCCAAATATTTCAAATATTTCACACCCTATCACAACAAATCATCCCTCCCCCCACTCAACTATTTTCTCCCATACCCCTTCTGAAATTCCCTCATTTTCTAAAAACGCTCTCTAAGACCATAACTTTCGCCCATCCACCAAAATCACAGCCCCCTCCTTCCTCTCTAACCATCCTCCTTTCCCTTCATACACCCCCCCATACACAAACATTACAACCTACTTTTTTCCCCTTCAATCTTGAACCGCAGCCATCTGGTCAAACACCCCGCTCCCCCCTCTTCCTCACCTCCCTCTCTGCCATCCACTTTACCCCTGCTCATCCCCCACCTCTTTCTCTTACCACCAGCTACAGTAGTCCTGGCTCACCCCATCCTTCCATTTTTTTCCCCACTCATTCTTTTCTACATTCATTTCTATTTCTCCAACAAATACGGACGTCAACCCAGTAGTTTGCCACTATTTCATTCTATTTTTCCCAATATGTCTACCCTACATGTATCTGTGCTTGCATGACATTCTTTCTCTATTTTATCATCCTGATGAAGTCTTATGAATAAAGACGAAACGTTGATGTACACATAAAAAACATCCATTTTTTGGTTTTCCTTTTTCATTTTCCCATCACGTCGGATTACTTTCATCCTTCTCTTCCCATATATATATATATATATATATATATATATATATATATATATATATATATATATATATATATATATATATATATATATATATATGGTACGTCAATGAAAATTAATAAGACCTGCAAATGGAAGCAAATCGGTATTTTCAGTTGTTCAAAACAAGGAGCAGTTTAGTTAATAAAAACATTTATTTTTCATCTCTTTCTTTCCTTAAACCAGGCTTTTCAAAGATTAAAATCTTATCATCAGAGGAAAAATTATCATTTATAAGTTGACAGGATAGGACTGTCAAAGTTTCAAATTTGAAAAAGTTTTGTTTTAAAATTAAAAAATTAAAAAAAATGTTTTAAGTTCAAACGGGCATGGGACTCACCAATAACGAAATCCAAAAAACGTGGGGCTCAGAAATATTGGTAAATCCAGAGGAATCTGTATAAAAATCCAACGACGGCGATTCCACTCAGGTCTCTGGTCCACGGAGAGGAATCAAATAAAAGTGGCCATTTCTAGGAAAACAATATTCTTCCTGTTTTTAGTTAAGCGTATTCCAAGGCAAAAGTTTCAATGGGATCAAAAACGAATCGTCGCAATGTATTAAAATTATTTGGGAATTGTGGGATAGCATAAATAAAGAAAAAGAAAAGGAAAAGAAAGGGAAGAAAAAGGGTAAAAGAAAAGGAAAAAGAAGAAAAGAAGAGAAAAGAAAGAAAAGAAAAGAAAAAGAAAAAAGAAAAGGAGAAAGAAAAAGAGAAAAACGATCGGAAGTAGAGTGTAATCTAACAAGTGGGGGGGGGGGTTAAGGGATTCAGATCAAAATGATAGTTAGGCAGAAAGAAGGATGGAAAGTAAATTTCAAAGTGGCCACACACAAAAAAAAATACCAAGTGCCTGGTCAACTCAGTGAAGTTATATTTCCAAGGGGGAATGTAAGTAGATTAAATACAGATATAAACAGAAACTATCTCTTAAGGAAGGTTAATTTAATTTTGCAAGGGAAAGGATATAGTGGTAAGGATATATTATCTTATATATATATATGGTTTTCTATATGAGTATAAGTGTGTATGTCCCATCATCACTATTATAGATTGACTTATGCACCAAACTAACTGCAGATTAGGATCAGTACTTTCGATCCGTAACCCTAATCTAAATTTAAGATAGTCTTCTCCTAGTCCTATTCCAATATTTATGTTAAGCGTCAGGCTGAGTCCCGCTTTTTTGTGTATTTACTTATAGCGCTCCAGTTATTATCTTAACTGATATCGATCATCACCATGAACATAAATAATTGTTTTAAATAAAATATTTAATGGAATTTTTATTGGCTTAACACTCAATAAATGTTGAGAAATCTTACATAGATCAGTTATTAATCTAGTATATATATATATATATATATATATATATATATATATATATATATATATATGTGTGTGTGTGAATGTGTGTATGTATGTATATGAATGGAGAGATAGAGAGAGATAGAGAAAGAGAGTCGAACCTCTTCATTCTATTGCCCTTATTTTTTCAACATATGACGTAATATTCGATTTAATGATGGCCTATGCACGCGATGGAACATCCAACATATGACGTCGAAGTTTCGCTTCACAGTTCAGTTCACAGTTCCGCTTTGGTCCCGGAACGAATTAAATTCGTATGTGGAAAATGTCCTGCATTATACTCATGTTATAGTGATTTCTAAAAATGAACAATTATCGTTGAATATGCATTTTAAGAATAAAACTGACATAAACAGGATCAGATACGTTACATTAAATTGTTTTTGCTATAATAAATTGACCTATACTTTAGGATCAAACAAGATCAACTAAAAAAATATATATGTGCAGATAGTCCTATAATTTCGGCCTGCCATTCACTGACTTCTAAAATGAGCGTATCTATGCATTGGAGAGGCTGATCATGTTTTTTTACATATTTATTTCAATCCAAATCAGTTTCTGGTGACCACAGATAAATATGCAAACATATATACACGAACACTGAAGCATTTAAGACATTATATTTAGAATTCCACGGATTCCTCGCCAATTTGGCCAGTATCAGTCCCAGCTGCCCTCGTTTATCATGAAATGGAGCCAAACAAATAAATTGCTTCTATCTATCTAAATTGAATCGTCAATATATTTGATGAAGAAGAAGAAACTGGCGCCAAAGTCGACCTACAATGAAGTGAATCTCCAGCTGCTCTCAGAGAAATTAAGGATGCTGTGTTTGAAAAGAAGGATTTAACCTTCAATAGCAAACAAGCGACAGTCGCCTTAGATCCGGTGATTCACATGTCACGACACAATTCATTCTAAAGAGAATCGGAGACATAGCGCAAATTGAAAGGATGATGTCAGTCTTCACACACACACACACACACACACACACATATATATATATATATATATATATATATATATATATATATATATATATATATATATTGGTGTATTTAAGAAGAATATGTTCATTACAACAAACGTTATTCGAAAAGAACGCTATTCTTATGCTTACTAAGTTATTTTTTTCATTTTTTCGAGAACTTTCGATTGATTCATTCAATCGTCTTCTGGCGAGGTATTAGTCTGGTTTTTAACTAGCTGCTGAGTTCGTCAAACGGTGAGTTGATGGATGACTTTTTGAAGATGTACGCATTTGTGATGAGAAGTTATAAAAGCGAAACGTTAATACGTGAAAAGCACCTGACTAATTTAAAATTACAAAAAAATGTAAAGTTAAATTATTTCCTTACATGTTTCCCATATATATATATATATATATATATATATATATATTATCAGCATATATCCCTAACAAATATGCATGAGAGAAAACGTTTTTCCTTTTCCTCCCTAAAAAAATCGTCAGGTTATATATATTGATTAACATTCCTTTTAATAGGTAAATGATGCACACTTCAACCCATTAGGCTCATAGATTCTATTCCCTCTAGTTTCTGACACACTCTCCATATCTATCTGTATATACTATTGATGTTTGCCTCTACTATTAAACTGATTTTTAAAATGTTCTATTAAGTTAACCTGACAGTGGTCATGATGAGTGTAGCAAAATCACTCGCAAGCTCAACTATGTAATATTTTGTTAATTATAGACTTGTCTCATGTAGCTTATATTTACGCAATGATATATGCGATTCCAGTAAAATGTTATATCGGATTCTAACT
>OY744526.1:114868196-114928196 GCA_963556195.1 Sepiola atlantica
TTGAATAAACCCCAAATACATAGAAATTGATCATAGAAACAGGTCCACCCATGATGAAATGCTATCTCGTACAAGCAGCTCTTTGTGTCTGTTTAACTTTAAGGAACATTGTCTTTTTGTGATTTTGGAGCAAAATCTGATAGCAAGAAAAGAGGTGTTGATGTTTCCCATGTACAAACTATTGCGTCTAAGGACATAGTGTTAAAGGTTTGTAAGATTTTCGGAAATATGATCGCTGGGCATCTACTGTTAAAGGTGAAATAGGTTATGTAGCTGACCTTGTTTCAGAAAAAAGCACGTTATGACAGGACACATTTTGCAAACATTGATTCCAATAAAAACATTCCTAATGCATTCTCTTCTGCTGATTCTTCTAAAAAACAAAACCTTGGTAGATCAGAAAATTCGGAGAGGAAGCAGGAATTTCTAGAAGTTGCTAAATATTTGCAGAGAAATGACGAGGAGCAACTCACCATTGTCGATCTTGTTAAAATATGTAGGATATTCTCGAGGACACTGGCCTTTAACCATACAGTATATCATACATGAAATCACGATTGTTAACACATTTAAAATGCAAAATCATTATGACTGTAATTAATGGGAAACATAATGTCGTTACATTTTTAAGTACAGCAAAATATATATCTATAAATTTTATGCACAGAGCCGCTCAAAAGACAATTCGGAATCAGAAGCCATTAGAATCGTAGAGACGACAACCAAGCTTATCAAGAATGGCATTAAAGATATCCAGACAAGTTCATAATATTACCGTCTAAGAATGATCTTGAAACAGAAGCGATTCTGTAATATGTTCCTAAAACAATGTTGATCTTTCTCAGGAAGATGTTTCAGGCAAATATAATGATTTGACACTTGGATCAGTTTGTTAAGCGATAATGCAGAGTTCTCCTAGCACTTTCGCAGTTTGGTTTAGAAGTGGAAATACATGACCAATTTGGATCGAGTTTCTTAATTGACATTCTGAATAAGAATGGATTTTCTTAATCTTACTCGGAAGTCCAGAAATTTTTAAAAAGTTCTGCTCTTATTTATGTCGCTGAAACTCTCTCTTCTGTTGAAACTGGATTTGTGCAGTTCATAGCCGATAATGTGCACCATAATGTAAGGAGTATTGATACCTTCTACACATTCCGCGGTATGTGCATAATAGCATATTTTTCGCCCGGGAAAGTTAAAGCAAAACCAGTTCCAAGGATTCAGGTCCTTTCTGAAAACATAATAAAGGTTGGAAGGATCGGCGGCAAGTACCTAGATTATCAGCACACCAACAAACCATCAGTGACATTTAATGAGCTCCAGCCCAAGAAAGTTGTCGATTCAACTGCTAATGTTGATATTCGTTGGGAGGTTTCACTAATTTAACATCCGTCTTGACCCGCATGGTCAGGCCTTATGCAGTCAGTGCACAAAAAAAACATATCCTTGGAAATCAGCCACAGATGTTCTTGCCAATGATCGACATGGACCCTGGTAACTCAACATGCGTGTAATAAACGTTAAGTTACATTAGTGTTTTAGCCAGGAAAAAACAACATTACACCAATTCTAACATTCAATACACTATTTAGGAACAAAGAAATGCTGATAGTCGAGTTACAGCTTGGTTTTAATTCCCTGAAATCATTTGACTATCGACTTGGTGGGCTCCATACACAGAGTAGCTTTCTGGCGTCAATTGGACATTAGATGACAGGTTCTAAATTGCAAGAACTTTTTGAAATTGTGTATGCTGAAAATAAAGTAAAGCACACGCTAAGATGCAAAGCAACTGCAAGTGCCATTCGTGCATACTTCTTAGTTGATGCTGCTCTGAATGCTATTGTGTAAGCCTACGATTTGCCAGTTTCACATGTCACTGAGGATGATCAGCCGAACACTGATGTAGTAGAGTTATATCCTCAAAATGGAGACATGACGGAAGCTCAAGGGCTATTCAAAGGTTTCCTTGATGAGAGTGAGACATTGAATAATGTTCTGTCATCAGAGTCTATGACCAGAATTGCCCAGAGAATAAACCATGTGAAGGATGCGATGTTTGACAAGCGAACCGCAAAATTGTTGATTCAATACCTTGATATGCTGAGGATCCTGAAATTGTTTAACAAAACAGAACGCACCGGGAACTGGTAAGTGCACCTTGACGCTGTAAGGAAAAAGCGTCCAATATTCGCTGCAGCAGGACACATCCTATATGCAAAGTCGGCCTACTTGTACTTGCAGCAAATGGAAGGGCTGCCGAAAACCTATCCTGAAGTGTACCAGGAATTTACTGATTGAGTCCATGTGATTAAACGAAGTGGTCGCTACTGGGCTAACTTTTCGACAGATCTGGTTATTGAACCTGTGCTAATGAGAAGCATGAAGACGTCGTGAGGTCTTTTCCATGGCAAATGAATGGACGAAATTTTACGATTGGTTTGGACGCTATCACTGCCAGCGCGCGCTAAAATCAAGTTTAAAATGAAATAACTAGCAGGCATTCGTTATGGCACTAGTGACCATCACCAGGAGGATACTTCAGCAAGAAAATAGCGAGATGTAAGGGATCTATAGAGCTCCTTGCGTTTCCCCAGACATGTGACCCTTTCACGGAAAATCCGTCCATTCACAGCATTTCAAGTGGAGTAATTGGAGACAAAAAGATACATGTGGACACACTCCATAGCAGAGGGAGTCATAGCTTCAATGGTTAAAGTAAATGCCCGCGAGTACACTTTAAAACAAATCAGGCAATTAGACTCGAGTCAAATGTTTCGCTCAGCAAAGATGAAGCAGTTGAGACTGGTCCAAAAATATTCCAGAGACTGTGTGTGCTATCTACTAATGAACCCTCAACTCAGCAGCAGCAAGAACATTTCCAGTATGATCATTGTGGTTACCCACCTGCAGATTGGTTATTCTTTCGGACTACCGCGAAAGGCAAAAACTGCTTTGGAAGACGCAATATGGGAACTGACTTCCCCTGTTTAATCAGGTCAGCAGTCTTCAGATCTCTAAGATTATGGAGCACTACTTCAACGCCTCCTATATCAAAAAGGTTACACATTTGATACGATCTGGGCTTAATACCGCAGATATGTCACAACTAGATATGGAAAAGCATGCACTAACTTTAATGGGTATGGAAGTGGTCCATCTATTGAAGACGCGACTCACCCACGCCGAGCAGGGGGATATGTTTATGTTAATGTGTCACTGACCCCTTTAATGGTGTTCAAATTAAAAAAATGATGTTCTCCTAGCTAATCAAAAAGCAAACAGGTGTTAATCAACTTGCTGAGAAAGAGTTTGGAGTAAGCAATAGTCCATGAATCTGGAGACGCTGACGTATTGCTTGTAAAGTGTGCTCTAGAACTGGCACAGACAGGAGAAACCATTTTGATAGCAGATGACACTGACCTATTGATCCTTCTATGTAATTTTGCCAATAGAGATGATGGTTATAACATCTTCTTCACGCAACAACCAAAGGATAGTGCAAAAATGTGAAAGTCCGGAACATCAAAAAGATGAAGAAATATTTGGGAGATGTATTCTGTTCGAACATTCTTTTCATCCATGCACAACTGGGTTGTGTTTATGGAATTGGGAATGCAGAATCCATTCATAAGGTAATGAACAATAGAAACCTCCTCAAACTGGCAGAAGTGTTCGGCAAGGATAGCAGTGCAGAAGAGGTTATTGAAGCTGGGGAGAAGGCTTAAGTGTGCCTGTGCAATGGTAATGATGAGTAAAACATCAATCATCTCCGACTGAGGCGCTTTAAGGAAAAGGTTGCAAAAAGCTCAAAGTATGTTTAGGCCAAATAAGTGCCACTAACAAGAGCAGCTCCCAAATTCCACAGCCTTTGAGTTTACCTCCAAATTCAGGAATGGAAATGTAGAAACCAGCTAAAACCTGACGACGAGTGGGGATGGAAACTTACAGATGGTAAATTACAACTAAGGAAGCACTTGTAAGCTGGTCCTGTAAATTTGTTGGCTATAATTTGGTGTAGCGGTACTTCAGGGTGCACTACAGCAAGATGCAGTTGCAGGAATCATGGCATTGACTGTTTAAACTTGTGTGTTAATTGCAAATGCCTCCACTGCAGCAACTCACCACAGCCAGATATTAATAATGATGATGAAGTTACCTTTGACTAGTTATTGACAAGAATTGTTCTTTGGTCCGTTTATGAACTTGTTCCGTGGTGGTTATGAAAGATCCTTGCCCAAGCATTCGATCAACTAACCATTTCTTTTATTGTAAGTTGTACCAATTGTGTACCAACTTTTTATGAAACGTAGGGAATTAATGTGACAATTGTTGCTTTGAAAAAGGGTACTTAGTCTGTTGTGTGCATTTTATATTAATATTTGTATAAGAAATAACAAAAAACACGAAACCATTTTCTGTTGTTAGTTTATTATTTAGCATATAGCTATCTATAATTACAATTTAAAACACCAAGAAAATGTCAAGCTGGCTTGGGGTGGGCCCTGTGTTGGTTTTCATGCACAAAAAAGTATTTCCAATTTAATAATGTTTTTAGTAAGAGAAAAACGGTTATTTTCGTCAGTAACTGTCACAAATAAGTGACATACTTGTCAGGAAATGTCAAGAATGTTATGTCTCAAAAATTTAATACTGTAAAGTTGGATTTTAAAGATGGCGCCCGTTGACTCCATTTCCGCAAGGCTAATTTTGGTCATTTTTTTAATCTGAAAGAGGAGCCATTCATGCCAATTATAAAAGTTAAAAACCTTTGTTAACAATTTGTTTGAAGGTTCAGCCACATTTTGACTGGACTATAATATCTAGCGATGTTTGTCGCATCTCCGTTTCTTTTGCGTGAGAATGCAATGTTTAACTCACGGTAATCCGTTGTAATTACATAGTAGTATTCTTCATCTATAGTGCTTATTGCTGTGTGACATTTCTTGTGACTTTTCCCGCTATTTCTTTCTGTGACGTTTTTCGAGTTATTTTTTCTGCTTTTTGTGACTTTTTCCGTAACTTTTTCTGTTTTTCTTTTTCTGTTATTCTTTTTGTTATTCTTTTTGTTATTCTTTTTGCGACTTTTCTCCGTGTTTTGCTTTTACTGTGCCTTTTTTGTGACTAATTTTCCATGACTTCATAGTTTGTTTATGGAATTTTTAACGTTCGGTAGATCAACAACACATGAGGAATTTAAATGAATTACTTGTTTGTCTCTTATGCGATCGGGTGATCTTAGCCTAACAATGAGGTTAGTATTGATACCGTATAGTTACATAGATTCCCTGGAAAATTTCAGTGGCATGGATGTTTTATGAATTGAAATGGGATTCGTAAAACCACAAATGAGCCTATTAATTTTCAGAAACAGAGTTATGTACCCTGGTTTTTTAATATTTTATTTAAAACAAGCAAACACATATGTTTATGGCAGTGTCTATATAACTAGATGGCATATGCGTCCAAAGTAAGGTTCATAAAAATTAACAGACGTTGAAAATCAAATTAGATCAAATGGAAAAACACAAGAACAAATGTATTCAATGCAATGTTGTAAAAATATAGAAAATTAATAATTAAAAGTAAGTTTTAATTGTGTTTAGCTAAACTACCATTAATATACATTAATCAACACGTTTTGAATTAATATAATCTCCTTTCTGTTAATTATGGTTTAACTCTATTCAATACGAATGCTTAATCAAATTTACTTGTGGCATTAATTACCCCTCAACACCTTTTTCACAAGAGCAAGTAAACTCACAATATTTACTGCAATTAAAATATACTGCTGTGTTGAAAACTATTGAGTTATAGACTTAAAAGCATGTCATTATTTTGATTATTAGAATATTATCATTAAACTGGGTAATTAACACAGCTTACGTAACTGAAGTTATGGTCTTACAAAAATAATTAATGTTTTAGAGTAACAGGATCAGTACAGAGTGGTTGTATGTTATTGGTAAGATTTGCTATTCGAAGTTAAAATCCGCACTGATTTATTGCCAATATTTTAATACGAATACTGTTGGAAAAGTTATGAAGCGAAACTCTCGATAGCAATGATTAACTTCGCAGCATGTGTTCAACTAAAATGACACGATTAAATTCTGTATTGTGCTTCGGCATTCAATAATCTAAAAGTGTTGATATACAGTAACAAGACAAATGTAGTAACAACAAAAAGCAGGACATAGAAATGATTAACATCTTTTTGCAATTCTCAAATCGTTACATTTTATCGTCACGATTTGTCAAGTATATTTGATATAAAACATAATATTTTTTGTAAAATTTTATATTCGCTTACAAAGCAATGAATCTTTCCGTATCAACTTTTTCGTATTCATTGATTACCATAACTTCTCATATTTATTTGGCTTTCTCATGAAATCATACACATATAAAAACAGAATTAAAAGTAACAAATTACAGAAACTTGTTTATGTATGTGTATATCTTTTTGTTCATTTGCACGTTACGCCATTTATAGTTAGTTCCTAGTAACAGAGCGATATTCGTAATTATCTCTCTCTATCTCCCCCCCCTCACTCTCTCTCTCTCTCTCTCTCTCTCAACGATGAGCAAAACATCTCCACGGGCAATAGAAACCGACGCCGAATAAAACTTAATTAACATGAAATGATTGTTGTTTTATGAAGCGAGAAAGGTCTTTTGTTACAGACAACTCACGGAGATGGCTACTAAAGAGGCGAAGAAAGAACTCAACCACTAGACGACAGAGCAACCCGAGAAGAAAAAGAGGTATGAATTATTAAAGGGCTATGCGACATGTCCCGTTTTGGTGTTACAAATGACCAGTTGTTAAAGCATGAACATTTGTTATGAATCGCGGTTACCACGGGTAAAAAAGAGAAAGAAAGATGAAAAAGAAAACAGATTAAAATGTATTACAGCGTGAGGTCCGAAAAGAAAACAGAACGAACACAGAAAGAGACGAGCGGAGATTGCGATGAGAAGATCAAACCGAAAGGAACGTAAATGTAAGTACGTTTAGTTTCAAAATACAAAAAAAGAGAAGAACAAAAAGATATTACGAAAGAACATTTACAATCTCAATGCATTTATTAACGTTAAAAACAGAAGGAAACACGCATATACTAAGTGAAAAAAAACATGTAATAGAACGATTTTAAAATAATTATACGAAAAACTGTTTACTGAGATGAAAAAAAGAAGTCAAAGCGAGAACAATAAACGAACACACGCACACGCAAATTGAAATAGATGAAAAAAAAATTGATAGAAGATTGTAAAATAATTATATGAAAAACAGTTTAAAAGAAAAAAAATTAATAAGAAACGATAATAAAACTTAACACACACACACATTCAAATTGTTGAAACTTTTAATGAAGGAAGGAAAAAAACAAGAAAAAAAGACAGTGACGGATTTTCACACACATACACATACATACACACCCACATGCGTGAAAAAAAATGTGTATATTTTGTGGTGACTTTATTGTCGTTGTTTAAAATAATGCATGCTGTTGGGGGAGTCGGGGAGGTATTCTTGTATTGTTTAATGTTGTCGGATGGAATGTTTTGCATAATTTTGTTGTTGTCTATGATCTTTTTTTTTATTTAAATGTAATTTTGCGTGTTGAGAGAGAGACTCACTTAATTAATTTGATTTTTGTTTGCCCCTCTTTGTATAAAAATATAAATATATAAAAATAAAATTTAAAAAATAAAAATATAAAAAGCAGTAACTAAAGTGGAATAAAATTAATTAATGGCCAGCCGAGTTATTCGAATTAAAAAAATGAAATAAAAGGTGTATGTGAGATCCTATGCTTGTAGTATTTTTCTCCCCCTCTCGGAAACAGAGGTGGTGGTCAGAGGGTGATTTTGGAAACCCTGACGGTGGATCACATTGGATAATTCTCGTGATGTTTCATAGTATGAAGCGGCTCAGCGGAGCTAACGAGGCAATATTGTGTCCAGCTGGTATGACGCCAAACACCTAGTCGCGGTAACCGACTTGAAAAAAACCATGAAGGGTCCTTTCACATACGGAAAGGCTGATGAGATGACAGAGGGAGCATCGCGGTTGTGGGTCAGTGTAGAGAGTACCGAAGCTGAGTAACGGATCGGAATGATTGATCATGAAATTAAATTGGTGATAATTGAATGTGTTTTCGGCCTGGGGCGGATTGACATGGCGACAAATCGGCCGGCATGTACGGATAGTTAAGATAATGGGGTGGGGTCAACGGAAACGAATGGGGCTCCTTAGAAGAAGGATATGAAAAGGCAGCGCGCCGGCCCTGAGGATGGAGAGCCCCCTTGGAAGGGATAGACAAAGAGCAGTGTTGCAGGCCTGGATGGAAAATGGGCATATCATTGGGGGTAGGGAGCTAGGGGGTCGCTCTCGGGGTCCATGTTGAAATACGAACGTGGTCGAATGGTAGGATAGACGTATCTTACAAGTAATTAGGTGGCTGACCAGAAAGGAAATAGAAATTAAGAAAAAAGGGATTTCCTGCATTATTTCAGAGATTGAATGGCACGCGATGAAAGGGGAGACGTAGAAAAATATCTCTCTAGTATTTTTGAATGGTTGCTAAGGGAGAAATGTTTATAATTATGGACGTAACTTGTGGGATTATAAACACCTTTATGAGAATGTTATATGCTAATTGACGTATGTGGTGGAGAACGTGTGTGGGGTCGTTGGTTTGGCTTGCGCGATTTAGTGCGGTACCGCTGGGTGCATAGTGTGCGATGTTTTTTCCTGGGGATTAGAAACATGACAAGTGACGAGACAATAGATGACCCCTAGTTCAAAAAGTCATCTTGCACCTGTGTGGTGATCACGAGATTTCGTGACGTCACAGTTTTCATGTGTGAGAAAATTAGAGTTTTTTAAAATTTAGTTCGGACTTAGGCGGCGCAGAATTCGGACGAAGGACTGATTAGACAATAAGCTAGCTAAGAATTAAACACGATATTCGTAAATCTCTCTCTCTCTCTCTCTCTCTCTCTCTCTCTCAACGATGAGCAAAACATCTCAACGGGCAATAGAAACTGACGCCGAATAGAAAGTCATAACAATGATTGTTGTCTTATGAAGCGAGAAAGGTCTTTTGTAACAGACAACTCACGGAGATGGCAATTACATAAAGTTTTTGGTAATGGATTTAGATATTTAAAGGAAAATTTCTTCAGGGAAGAAACTTTGAAAGATGAGGAAGAAAGGTATGTTAGATTATGGTGCACTGCGTTTCTAAAAAAGTGTGTAGATTAACTAGTATGAATTGTGGACTGGGTGAGAGAAATAGAGTTCAGTGCAAAATAAGTACAAATTGGGTGCAGCGATAATTTGAGACGCACCGAATGGAACCGTTATGAGTCAATCATGTTTTAAAGAACCATAACAACGTTTCACAGTGAACGCCGGCACAGACAACCTCGGATCAGAAAAGTTAAGAAAAGCATGAGTGAACGAAAGGCCTGCCACGACAGGTGCACGTGTGCAAATGACGTCATTCATCCTTTGTGTGAAAAGTAAGTTTTTAATGGAGTTCCGACTTTGGAAGCGAGAGAGTCAACACGCATTAGCCATGTAGTTCTGTAATGTGTAGTCTGGTGGAAATTCGGGAGAGATGGGCTAAACTTGGAAGAATGTAGCTAATGGCATCCAACGTCCCACAGTATGGATGAAAAGAAGATGTGAATGAATGAACCGACGACGAGACCCCCCTCCACTGGAATGAAATGTGCAATAAAAACACAAATCTCTCTCAGCAAACATCGTCTCTGAGCGTTCGTTTTTTGCTTGAAAACCGAATCTGCCCCTAAAACAGATAAACCACCACGATCACGGGCCCATGACGAAGTGAGTATGCCAGCAGAATCCATGACCAACAGCGACGAACAGATCTGTAAAGGTAACTTTTTTATAATCTAAAATATCTGGAAGAATTGAAAGAGACTCATATTCAAAATAATAGTGTTGAAGATGTGTAAAGATTGTTTAACGGGAACTATTGAAAATAATTGGGCGGACAGGTTAAAGGCTTAAAAACGCCTTACAAAAATGTATTAAAAGTGCCGGTTAAAAAATGACTCTTAAAAACATGTGTTTTAAATTGACTATTGAAAATGATTGACAGTTTAAGGAAAATGTGTTTAAAGTGACTCTCTTAAAATATGAGTTAAAATGACTTAAAAAACATGCGTTACAAAATGTTTGCTTAAAAATGACTATGAAAGTGTTTTACAGAAAATGTATTAAAAATAAGATCGAAACCACTTATAATCATCTTTAAAAACTTCCGTATTGTTCTCGTCTGGTTGAGAACGTTTAATAGTCTTCTCGTGAGCTTTCGTATTGTTTCGGTCACGAGAGGATGTAATTCGAATTGTTTGAATGGTTTCGAAGAACTGCCTCAGTTGTGAAGGATTAGCTTATTAGTAATAATAAGCTCCCCCTTTTTAAGGGGTTATGCAACATATATATATATATTAATTAAGTGCATACATACTGATAATATGAACTTAGACCCACTATTTGTTAAGTGCTCAATCAAATATTGAGCTTGTATAAATCAAATTGTATTAACTTTAGAAACAGTTAACGCGTATCAATTCACGTGTTGATGGTAACACGACAGGAATGCAAAGTAACTTTAGAAAGTAAAATAATTAAAAAACAGACTTAACAAAAACGGTCAGACAGACAGACAGGCCAGTGTGTGACGGAGCGTGTTCTATTTGTTCGGAATTATTTCACTTAATAAATAAATACGTTAATTATCGTTAATATGGTGTAAAAATCCTACTGAAAAATAGAGTTGAGATAAACGCAATTTTAGAAAGAATGTTTTCATTCCTACACATTTATGTTATTTAATTTTCATTCCTACACATTTATGTTATTTAATTTTTATTTGTTTGTTATCTTTCTATGCAATCCAGCTTTTCATCTCACTTCTCAATTGAGCCCATACAATCTGATTGCACAGAACATTAACATCATCAATAGACACACCCAACGATGCGAAACATTACATCTGATAGTTCCCGAAAATCACCTTTCAAATTCTTATTTTAGAATTATGTCTAAATTAATTATATTCCATCGATATATGAAAATAATGTAGCAGTAATTCTGATGAAATGGGTCGAGATGTTTTAAATACTCAATGCGATGCTGATTAAGAGAGATAACAATTGCGCCTGAAAAGATTTTTGAATTAGATTAATTAGAGGAATATCAATTATATTCAAAATACTTATGGGTATAATAAAAATAGATCGATTCATATTGCACCTTTGAACCTTTATTATAATAACGATTTAGCATATGTGTGGAATAAATGCGACATAACATATCAAAAATACATCGTGTCACCTTTTCCGTACAATATCTACTAACATATAAATAAGTATTGTACTATTTAAACATGAACATTCTATACGATCGCGGTATAAATTATATAGATTCAATTTAAAACTGGTAGCTATCATAACGTATCATAAATATAAACATTTTTCTAATATTCATATAAATTGATAGTATATTCTATGTTATAATAATGTCTAATTTACATAAAAAACATATCATAAATGGCTGGCATTATACACTTATAATGTCAATGTTTTATTTTCTTACATATAAGCAAATGTATTAAGAAAGAGAAAGAAATAACTACTCCTTATATACATTCACAATATATTACATACGTAAGTCTGGAAGCTGCATACATTGGTGTAAGCTTATACCATGAATAAAGTATTACGTATGTATCTACGTTTAACATAACTTAGAATCGTCGAATCATCCTCAGGTGTCAAAAGCAAATGAGCACAAAAGCTGGAGAAACAATGTGAAACACGTTCTCTCCGCGTTTCTTCGCCGTCTTAAAAAAAATATCTTCTTTCTCCAGCGTTTTTGTTAATTTGCTTTTTACACATGAGGAGGATTTGACAGAATAATCTTAAACGTTCGTGAAACCTAGATAATATTCTATTATTTTGTTTATTTCAATACAAAAAGACCATCAGAAAAATTGAAAAAATAAAAAAGGTGAAATTGAACAGATTAGTTCTTTTATTTTATACTATGTTTACATAAATGAGATAATGCTACCTAAATACACACACAATATATATATATATATATATATATATATATATATATATATATATATATATATATATATATATATATGGATAATGAAACAAATCGTTCAGAAATAGTTTTTATTTCACGATGTCCTCGGGATTATTTATTTTTAAAAAATAACCACATGTCTGTGTATATTTCAACGACTATTTTTCCTGTTCTCGACGTTTACGGATTAATTCAAAACTTATTTTACCCATTAGCGCCCATGATCGGTTTATAGGACCAGGACGATAGTGAACCATATTTAATCAACAACAGTATTTTCTTGAGATATCTATAGTTAGTCATGAAGATTGCGGCCCCTTTCATATATTACACCAACTCTCTGGTGTATATTGACAAAACTCATGTCTCAGTTGTTAGTACACTGTGAAAATCAAGAGTGGAAGGATAAAATCAGTTTCATCTATTATTCAAAAAATTCTTTTTATGAAAGCTGTCCCATATATATATATAAACATGTTCTAATGCCCACATTTATTTCAAAGTTCGATTGTTCAATGCAAGGTGTATTCTTTAATACACCGGTGTTTATTGTTCTTTCCTTAAGCCAAGGCTTTTCAAAAATCGAAATCTTATCATCAGAGGAGAAATAAAGATAGATAAGTTGGCTGTAGAAAAAGCCGAAGTTCAAATATTTGAAAAATATTAAAATATTATTAAAAATGTGGTGAAAAAAGTTCGTGTAAAAATGATATGTGGTTTGTCCAGATTGTAATTGTCCGTTTAAGGGGTGTCCGTTGATGAGATTTTTGAGAAGACAAAAAAAAGATTTTTTTCCGTAGGAGCAGTATGGAGAAGGTGTTCAAAAGGAATAAATCCAATAGCGAAATGTTGAAATCTACAACGTAGATGAAGCGCACATAAATAGAATTGAAGTAAGAAATCCGGCCATTTTTTTCAACTTCCTGGGCCATGCTGGGAAAAACGAGAGGAATAATTTGGCAAATATTCTAGCGAGCAAATCCATTTAAGTGCGCTCCATCTACGTTTTAGATTTCAACATTTAATTTTTGAATTTATTTCTTTTTCAACACCTTCTCCATACTGCTCCTACAGAAAAAAATATTTTTTTCGTCTTCTCAAAAATCTCCTGAACGGACACCCCTTCAACGGACAATTACCATCTGGACAAACCACATATCCTTTTTACACGAACTTTTTTCACCACATTTTAAATAATATTTTAATATTTTTCAAATATTTAAACTTTGGCTTTTTCTACAGCCAACTTATCTATCTGTATTTCTCCTCTGATAATAAGATTTCGATCTTTAAAAAACCTTGGCTTAAGGAAAGAACAATAAACACTGGTTTATTACAGAATACACCTCGCATTGAACAATCGAAATTTGAAATAAATTTGGATATTCGAACATGTTTATCACTCTAATTACTTCTATCTTTATAATTGCTCTGTCTCGTATATTGAGCTTAACCTTTTCACTATAGGTCCTATTTACTAAAACTTTACTTCTGGTTTATAGTTGATTATATATATATATATATATATATGTATAAGAATAATATTTTGGAGGCGATAATATAATATTTTGTTATCGCTTCCAAAATATTATTCTTACACTATACACAATGCTCCAAGCAAACTACAACATCCTTCTTATATATATATATATATATATATATATATATATATATATATATATATATATATAATGTATAAATAATTAGTCTAAAAAATCAGCGGAAGCTTTGAAGATAAATTAAGTATCAAATATTATTTTATTTACAAAATAGTTTTGGTAATAAATTTAAGAAAAATGTATTAGACAATAATGAGTTAAACTATTGTCACTGTAGTTACACTCCTTGTATATTATACATGTGAGAGTAAAATTATAAAATAAATCCTTGTATCATGTACTGGGTGTAGGGGGACATACAGTGTCCCATTCATTTTTTAGATATTCATTGTCAACAAAGCAAGAAATTATTTTTAATCATTTTTCCTCAACTCATATCGGATTTAGGTCTTTCAAATAGGAAATTGTAGTTAAGTTACGTATGAATACAAGTAGACATTTTATGCGTCTCAAGTCAATGTGTTATGGTAAGTCATGGTAAAGCAATGGACAATAAACGACACGAAACTCAAGAGAGAGAAGCCATTACCCATCTCCCACCAGATCTACAATTTACTGTTCATAGAGTCATAAAAGGTTGTGCTCGTTTGTATGACATATCGTTTCCTCGAGAAAGCTGTTTTTACTATTCAATGCATTACAGACCGAAAACTCGTAAATATCCAACTCTTGTTCACCAGTTACTAATCATGGGTACTAGGTAGATTTCGCCTCCGTAGACGAAGGCAATTTTATAGCTCATATATTGTCTACGAAATTAATAGACTTCATAGAGAATTTTATGACTAAAATGTCGGTTTAAATACTAGTAATGTGTTGCTACTCTATTTTCTATCCTTTGTTATTCCATATAATCATATCAAAAGAAAACCGCAGGAGGTGTTCATGTTAAATGATCCTTCCTTAATGCGTCTTGTAGCGTACTTTATTTCCTAACCTGTTTGGCACATGTTGACCACATGTTGACCACGAATTGATCGTCGCAATTGTTATATTCTAATTAAGAGTTTGACTCCCATAAGGGATAAATTGATGATAATCACCTAGTAAAATCTATTAAACATATTTTAACAATATATAAATTATATATATATATATATATATATATATATATATATGGTGTGTGTGTGAGTTGGTGTCTGCGCGCACACACACACACACACACACAAACATATATATATACATATATATATATATATATAAATATATATATATATATATATTTATATATATATATATATATATATATACGTCTTAACGAGTTGCTAATATGGCCGCTGACTTTGGCATGAAGACGTTAATTCACTCCCATTTCTACGGCAATGCGTGGTGGATACAGCGGTAGTGCTCCGATTACTGAGTCAAATACGGCCTTCATGTGTGGGTTCGACCCGTGTGAGCGGAAAGGATTGTCTCCTTTCTATACTGATAATTGGAGGTTTTGCATGAAACACATGTGTATATGGGTTAATTTGAAAATAGTATTTATAAATAATCAATCAGAGCTCTCACTCGATTGAGCACTGCAAGTAAGTTAACAACAAGCGATATCAATTTCCTAAGCTCTGCTTATCGAGTTCTCTTGATGACTTGCTAATATGGACGCTGGATTTGCAATTAAGACGTTGATTTACTCTCCCATTTCTACGGCAATAGGTTCATTTGTTTTGTTTGACGGCATATCAACCATTTCCGAGTTATTTAATGCCAAATTATGTATTGGGATAAACGTGTTTCTGCTTCAGGTGCTTTATACCTTCACATATTTATTTCCGGTGTTTCGTTTGATGTATTTTGTAGAAGAAAAGTGTTTTGTTTGTTTTTATCTTTGCAGAACATGATTGAGTGTTGCAAAGAGAAAAGAAAAAACTATAACATCAATGATTGGTGAATTTTAAGGCGGAAACCCGGTATTTTCAGTAGTCTGATATGGTAGCACCCATAGAAAGAGAAATGGAAGAAAATAAGTCGTACATCTGCTTTCTTTCGGAGACAGCTAACATGTCCTAATTTCTTTATAATACTTTTATACAGACCAAAACGCCGGTTATTTCTGTTTATAAGGGTCGTTAAAGTGATATAATTCAATTTAGTCTGCCCTTGATAAAATGCGGTAATACGCATTGAAACGTTGGTTGATTGACGTAAGGCTATAATATTGTTTATGTAATTATATATATATATATATATATATATATATATATATATATATATATATATATATATATATATATATATATATATATATATATATATATATATATATATATATGCTCTTGAAGCTCGAGCTGTAGCGCTTGATATATCCTAAGCATTAAGCAAAGGCTGGTATCAAGGTGTTCTCAAAAAAATTGCTTTTTATTACTGGACGAACGATTAATATAATTAGATCCTTCCTATCCAAAATAAAGAATCCGGTTGTCGTTGATGGGTGTTTCTCCAAATACGATTATATGAATGCAGGTGTACCCAAAGAATAGATATGTTGACCTTTATTGTTCCTGATTTTCATAAACGACCTCCCTAATGACATTGTGTATAAGATTGTTATATGTGTTGACGACACCACTCTCTACCTTCGGCATGTGGGTAAAATGCACGCGCACATATACAAAGTAATGGCTAAATAATTAGTAAGCGACATCCAGTGTGCAGTGGAATAGGGACATAAATAGATGGTAACATTTAATGCTGCTAAGACAAAACTCATTTCCTTAAGCAACTAAAATAAATATATTCAACCCCTGATTGACATGGCTAATAACACTCTAGCTGAGAGTCCAACGTCCAAACTCCTCGGCCAAACATGACAAGAAACATACACTGGAACAAATACATAGAAAACAATTCTAAGAGTGCTGCGATGAATGTGGGCTCCATCTACCGATCTAGAAACATTCTCACACCAGAGAGTATCATATATATCTACAAAGCTACCATCCACCTATCCATGGAGTGTTGTTGTCACATCTGAGTCTGTGTTCCATTCACTAGTCTACTCCTCTTATACGATGTCCCACAAGAGTATCTAATCTTATAAGTCCTTCACTATACACTAAGCCCGAGCCTGTGCTTGTTTTAGAAGTACTTAAATAAGTGTGGACTGGTTAACTTACTGCTTAGGTGAACCCTCGACCACAAAACCGACAATAAGCTAAATTCCATGCATTTACCGTGAATGTCCCTAGATGTCGGAGTGACTTTTACTCCAATATCTTATTTTCTCGAGCTGCCTATCTTTGGAAATCAATCCCTGCTCCTTGTTTATCAAACTGTACCGAAATGCAGAAATTTAAAACAAATGTGACCAAGCGTCTCGCTGAACAACTTTCAATTAAAGGTGACCCGCAAAACATTAACGCTACTTCTCAGTAGCCGATTATGGCTACAGTTGCAACTTGCCTTGTTTGGGGTGCACTAAGTTAAAAAAACAATATATATATATATATATATATATATATATATATATATATATATATATATATATATATGTGTGTGATTTTATGAAGGCTTACCAAAGCATTCCTTTCAGGACACCAATGATTACTATTAAAGATATTTTTTCTTACAAATACTATTTATTCAAATTACATTTTTTTCCTACACGTGTTTCACAACCAAGCAGTTACTTGCTTGGCAGATCATCAGGGAAATTAAATGCCTGGAATACTGGTTTCAACTGCCGACAATACACAATGTGGCGTTGCAATAGTTGAGGTCACTTAAGAAGAGAAGAGGAAAAAAATAAAAATAAAAGTCAAAATTAAAAAGCAAGGAAGAACAACGATAAAAAAAGAAAGTCCTAGAAAAGTCTTAGAAAAGTAGCTCGTGCATTATTTCTTCCACCAAGCCAACAAGCAAATAATCGGTCCCAAATACATTCAATAAAACCATAAAACCGGAACAAGATGCGATAATACACTTTCACGTCGGCCGGCACAATGATGAATAAATCCCCCCCACAAGAAAACAAAAGAACTAAATCATTCAAGTTACCGCTCACAAGTTACCATTCCAATCCAATGATAGTATGGGAATTCTAAATCCAACTTCTCACAAAGAAAAGTCAACACAAATGTTTGTCCGAGTTCAAAGAGTCTTATTTCAATGGTTGATTTATTACCCTTCGAAACAAACACACGACGAGTTGAATGTCAATCCCGCAGAAAACTCCCTTACATTAAGAAAAAATCTTAATTAGTAGATAGAAACTATTTATTCAAAATACTGTTTATAAAAATATTTATTATTAAACCTATTCCTTATAAAAATTAATTATCTAGTGTCTGGGACGTAATTTTACATTTTGGAAAAATATCCTTCATTAAATTAACTGCCGAATTATTATCGTTTTGTTGTTTAACGAAGCGAAAAATGCCTATCCCGCAGAATTTGTTTTTAAAAGATTATTCATATATCAAAAATAAAATGTTATTATAAAAAAGCCTTCTACAAAAATCTAGTTATTATTTTAAATCATTTAAAATATTTCCTTAACGGCTGTGTCTGTTTGCAACGCTCTGTGAAGAATATTATTCTATATTCCATAAATAAATGTTACTACGGAATATCGTTATCAGAAATCTATTTTCTATTTTGAAAAAAAACTTTTATTAATGGACCGGTTCATTTTTTTGTCAACTTTACGGGAAAATATCACTCTAACTCGTTAAATGACAGGAGACTTTATTATTACTAATTTAAAATCCCGTACAAAATACTTCTTATACAAATCCAATTGTTTCTATTTTTAGAAGTAAGGTCCGTGTCGGCATGCATGTTTTTAACATTATTTTTTCCTTTATTATTTTTCCCCATTCCTGCCACCAAATTGTTTTATTTATTTTAATCTAATTAAAAACTAATTTAATTTAACCTAATTTAATTAAATAGTGATAGCATCCAGGTTGCTATTTCTTATTTTTCACTTAAAATTACTTGAAATTCCCAATGCATTTCGTATAATATATCTATTTCTGAGAATAAATTGTGATTTATTATTTATTATTCCACTATCTTTTTATATGTAACAAAATTTCCCCCCTCTATTCCGCTGAATAAGTATTTACTATAATTGACTATCACTGGGCCTTATTCCGAAAGAATATTCCTACCTTATCACCCCCAACCTAAGTCTCGAGTATCCGCTAATAATTGAATCAAGACATATCTTAGCATAAGTACGTGTTACTAATTCTCATCCTCCATATTATACACTAATTATTGCCCCAGATTGCCTTAGGAAGTGTCCATCCTGCCTATTTCTGCTGTAAGTTAATACTTCCCCCAATTCCCCTCCTATCCAGGTTTTAGGCTTGATAACAGGTAACGGTTTCTATGCAGACAGCATTGTAGTATTTCCTGCCTAGCGTTCAGTAAATTATCTCTAGATGTCATGATGTGGTACGACTCCAATGCACATAGGTTGCATCTCTTCTTTTTGTTCGGTTTATATTTGTTAGCTCTCCCTAAAATTGACCATTTCAGTTCAAAAAGGGTCTTGCCTAGCAATGAGGTTTCTCACAAAACGGCTAACAGAAGTGTTAGGCCTATCTATGTCTTCCCTTTGACCTCCCCTGAAGGAACTCGTGTGGTTTCTGAATCTATCTTTGAACTCACCCCCGGTTGAACCGATATATGATTGCCTACTACTCTCTGTTATCACATCGCATTTGTAGACAATGCTTGAAACTCTACAGTTCCCACCCAGTGGACAGATGTTAGAAGCTCTGCAGTTACAGTTGTGTGCTGGGCCGTTGCTAGATGTTCTACTACTATGGATATTTATAATGGAGGTTCTCACTGAACTGGTGTTACTGGGATCAACACCAGAAGAGAACATGGCTTCCCTTGTTTTAGTTATCTTAGAATTATTATATCCTATGATGGATGTGGCTATATTTCTACAGGTTGAATAAGACAGTTTTACAGTATTTTTGTTAATGATTTCTCCCCAATCTGCTATCCCTTGGAAAGTTTTTTTCCACTATGCTATAAAAAATCTTTGGGATATTATATTATATATATATATATATATATATACAAAACCTTTATTGGCATCCTCTCGGACAGACGTTTTACCCCACCATGAAAATAATGTAATTTATTATTTTACATATAGTTGCAGTGCCGACTACGTCGGTAGGACGATGTTGAGATTGAATAGTAGAGTCTCCAACACCATATTCCTAGTAAAATTAGGAATGAAATATTTCGGCTAAAATGACACATACGGATCTTCAATTACAGACCCTTTTACTTACATCCCGTTGTGCGCTAGGAATTTCATCATTGACTCCTTTACACTTCTCAGTCATGCTTACTCACTATATCATTTAAAACTTCGTCTGAAACGTCGCTCCCTGCAAACACAGGGAATGTATGTCAGAAAAAATATAATCAGTATCATAGATGTATCCCCATTGTACATACACCATAACGCTGTTTTATGCTTTCTCCCTGTTACATCTTGTTAAACAATTTTTTTTAAATCTCTCGTTTTTTTAAATCTCTCGTTTTTTTAAATCTCTCGATAAAGCTTTGTTAGGAGAAGGCGAAAATTATAATCGGCGTTTTTTACTCTTATAATCGGCGTTTTTTACTCTTTTTAATTTCATGTTTAACTTTTAATCATGAAAGATAACACTGGTCTTTCCTTGCTTGCGATAATAAAATGCTGTACTCCCAAAACAATCATGATATATATATATATATATATATATATATATATATATATATATATATATATATATATAATTTGTTTGTTCATATTATTTTTAAGCAATTCTTAAGAAAATTAGCATAAAATATAGGCATACGTCTGAAAGAACAGAGAATGCAAAATACAATAATTAAATAAATATCCAGAAAATGTTTTTTCTCCTTTTAAATATCATGTATTTGTATTTATGTTTTGCAATCATTTCGCTAAAAACATTGTCAAACAGAGAGATATTATAAGCAGTAGTTATATCTTGTGTACCGTCAGAATAGGAAAAGGACGATTGTTATTTTCTGTTTTTATATACTGGTCTCTAGTCTTTTAATATGGGAAACGCCGTGCAGTGTGAAAATGTTTGAAATTGGTATGTTCATGTTCTATTAAAGCATCCTTTAAGAAGTTTCGCATGAAATATAGGCGTACATCTAAAAGCACAGGCTATGTTTTGAGCGAAATGATTGTAACATTTAAATATTGGTACATAATATTTAAAATGAGAAAGAAATATGTCTTATTATTTTGTTTATTATTGTATTCTGCATCCTCTGTGCTTTTAAGTGTATGTCTATATATTATGCTGTATACATATATATATATATATATATATATATATATATATATATATATATATATATATATATATATATGTATATATATATATGTATATATATATGTATATATGTATATGTATATACATGTATATATATGTATATATATGTATATATGTATATATATGTATATATGTATATATATATGTATATATATATATGTATACATGTATATATATATATGTATATATATATATATATATATATATGTATATATATATATATATATATATATATATATATATATATATATATATATATATATATATATATATGAAGAATATATCGTTCACTCAGAAGCATTAATGAAATAAAATTCAAGATTTTATCATTTTATCATGTTTATTACTTTAATATTTTTCTTCGGATGTGATCAGCATTCTGTCATGTTTTGTATTGCCTTCTGATTTCTTGGTGTTAAGTCTGCATGTTCGTTGGCGGTTAGTACTTAAAATACTGTGCGTGTGAAGCATGTAACATGTATATATATATATATATATATATATATAATGTCTGTACTAACTAACATTGACGGTTTGCTATCGCTTCGCAAAGTTTCATACTTAAAACCTTTATTCATAATACTGAATATTTTATTCATAATTATTCGAAAGGAAGGAACAGTAGAACACATATGTTAAAATATGTCTAGAAAATAAAACAATGTTGGGAAACAAATCTAATTCTTATATAAAAATTACAACACTTATTCAATTAAATTAATAACACATGATTGTCAATTAACAAAGGTCCTTTTTTTCAAAACTAATATGACAATTAATAAACTTTCCGACTTATATCGCATTCACATAAGCAATATATCAAAAGGTGATGCGTCTATTGTGTAAAGTTTTATAACTTTAAATAGAACGTTTCTAGTTTACTGCTGATACGAGAAATAGACCAAATGTTTGCATTTATCCATTTAGATATATATCAGTGTTTTTACTTCATGTTTCTCCCATATACGTCTTCAGAAATCAAGGGGCCTCTTACTGGGGCTAACATTTTATGTGTATATGATATGCGCAAATTTCCGAGTGTTCAATACCGTTGAGTTAGTAAATATTCGTATACAGGCGATAATAGTTGGGCTTCGAATACTGTGTTTTCTTAATTTTTGGTTAGCGTTTACATGTAGGGTGAAGTAACCTTAATGTCGAGCTGTTCTGGCAAACCCTTGCACAGAGGGATCGAAGAGCCTCAATTGTGTCTAATAGGTAATTCAAACTCTCTAGTAGGTGATACAAACTCTCAAGTAGGTAATTCAAACTCCCTAATAAGTAACTAAAACTCTCTAGTTTGAATTCATGTTCGTTAGCATCGCTATCTTTTTTGTATGAGTCTAAATAATGTTATTCAGTTAACATTCAAAAAACATTTCGAATTGAGCTTCAGTAAAAAGCAATATTTATTGTAATTTGATTAGTATATATTTCATACAACGAACCATTTGCTTAATATGTGCATTTTTTTTATTCTACACTGTCGCCATTTTGGTTCATCGCTGGTGCTTTCTAAGTAAGAAACACCTCTGAGTGTTTTTGTGATGGCATATATTGGGTCCGATATAACTGTGTGCACGAGTGCACTCGTTTATATGCAACATAAATTTAGGTGTGTATATGTGTATCTTTATATGCGACATTAATTTAGGGGTGTATCTATCTGTTTTCTCGCGTTTGTATGTATATATGCGTGTGCATATGTGGTACGATAAGGTACATGCCCGTATATGCATGTGCATAGTATGTGTATTCTTGTGTGTGTGTATTAAGAGCTACATGTATATATATGTGTGTATGTACTAATACGTGTGTACCTAATGTGTTTTATATATATATCGCGCGGGACGACATGCGTAACGAAATCTACTCTCTGAACGGTCTGTATGACTTAGTTATAACCAACACTTTTAACTCTTCCATTCATTGGAATTAAAAATAACGTATTAGTTGGTTTCCCCACGTGTGAGTTTGCTCTTTTCTTTGTTTTGTTTTTTGGTTTCACCCAAAAATGAACCACTGTATCGGGTATTTTTAAGACACTTTCATCCAATATCTCTTTACTTTTTATGAAGTTTTCTGATGATTTTGTAAGTTGCAGAGACGATATTGACATGAAAATGTTGTTTGGCACAAGACAAATGAAACGGACTGCAAAAAATATATCTAACAGAAAAGTTATTTGGAAATCTGAAAAAGTAAAAATCATAAAATGAAAACATGGTTATTGGAATGTAATATGAACCTGACTTATATTTGCTCTGTTGTCACCAATTGACAATCAACGAGCTGAATATTTTAAGTAGACTGCAAAGAAAAGGGGCACTGATAGTATATGCTAATACATGTATTGTCATTAATAATTATATATATATATATATATATATATATATATATATATATATATATATATATATATATATATATATGTATTACTCAATACTGGTCCCCCCTGAAGAAGGAATTTTATTCCGTAATCGATAGGATTAGTGTAAGAAAAAAAATTATCTTGTATTGCTAATTTGGCTTATATTTCAATTTTATATATATATATATATATATATATATATATATATATATATATATATATAATTGTGGGTGTGCGTGTTTTGCGTGTGCCTGTAGTGTGCATTCACAAACAGTTGTGTTACTGTATCAGTGTATTATACATACTCGAATTATTTTGAAGAAAAAATTAAAAACAGGAACAGCAACGACGACCTGACGAGTAATATATCACCAGACAGTTTTTAGAGGTACATTCCCCTGACGATATTCTCGATGCCATTTCAAAACGCATTCTCCATAATAAAATTGTTAAATCAATAGAATTTCTGTCTGAAAAAATATTTAATTCACTCATATGCACAAAGTGAGCGCGGCCGATGCCAACTCTGTAAATATATCACTTTGACGACACAAATAAGTGTCATCCGCATAGACATTTTCCCATGAGTGACAAACAAAAATACACTGGAACATCGCAATAATAATTTATTTGGAAAAAACACATTTTTATAGTTGGGAATGGCAAATATTATTTATATATCTTCGCGACTTTTTTAAAAACGTAATAACAGATTCGTAATACTATTGCATCCGTGAAAATGAAGTTTTATTATTCATAAACTAATAAAAAGTACGATCCGTTTGGTCGCATATAAAGCTCTGGTTGATCGATTGTATCTGCAATAAAAGAGCCGAAAATAAACCAATCACCCAAAAGGTAATCCAGTTAGGATATGTTGCTATTCTACCTTGTGTCATACACGTAGAATACCAAGTTGCCATAATAGCCGTAATCGCTACAGGAACATTAACGGTCACAAATTGTATTCATACTTTCGGGGCTTCATGTTATCATTGTACGCGTCTTTGTGTTAACCCTCTATACTGAAGGAGTGCCTTTCCGAAACCGGAGCTCATTATTTCTAATTTAAAAGAACTAGTTTAATCTTCGTATGAAATCACTGTTCAGTGGAGGGATAATACTTTTCCAGTGTCTTAGAGATGTCCTTCTAGAGTCGACCCGAACCATACCTTATTTAAAAAAAACTCTCGGGTATCTTTCAGAATGATCAGTACAGTCGCGGACGGGGTCCAAAAAACTAACGAGAACGGGGTTATAAAAATAAATATGCAACAAGTGAGTTTAACTTACGTCGAGAAGAGATATTTGTTTACTTACGTATGATATTTGTTTGTATTTTTACGTACTATAAATGGGGTTTTATTAGATGTAAAAAAAATTTCTTGTTCATTTTTTACTCGTTTTTTTTAGACTATATGGTGTCTTACGAGCAAGCGCCATTTTTTTTTTTTTTGCAAGTTCGCGTGATAAAACTATTGATTTCTACTAAATAGCAGTTGGAACGGTTTAAAAATACAAACCAATATCACAGGTCAGTTTTAAATTAACTTTTATCGACGACAGTTACTTTTATTTGTTGTATATTTGTTTTTTTGAGCGTTTTCAGCGTACTGCTCATTCTGAAAGATACCCAAACTCTCTTACCCCTGGTGAACCAGAAATGTGCCATGTAATCCCAAGCTGAAAATACGTTTTATTTGCGAGCCTTTCACGGCAGGAATATAAAGCAGAAGCTTATTGGAATGTGTAGATGCCAACTTATCAAAATGCAAACCTTAATAATACCTGGGGAAACAGTTGTTGATTTACGAAGTTTTAATATAACAATAGATGTATAATTGTAATTGTATTTGATCGAAAAAATAAGCAATGAACGTTTACTAACTCTCTGGTGGATTATAAAATATATAGAATTATAACCAGAAATGCTAACTATTTTATTTCGCAGATTTCTAATTTTCTCGTAGCTTGATGTATGAATAGAAAACCTCTCCATGAAACCGTTGATATATACGAGCTTATCACATGCAATGTTATTAGCAAAATTCAAAGATCTTTACAAGACGAAATTAATTCTTGCTATTACGCTGCGTCACATTTTGTATCAGGTGTCTTGTTTCTATATAAATACTAGCAAGTAAGACTTCACTCTAGGTTTAAAGCTTTGTTTTGCATATTCTCTGTCTAATTATAGTAAAGTTTTAATGCACTTAGAAAACAGAAATAACTATATGTTTTTGACAGCTTCTAATTTTTTATCCGATTAAAGTTTATTACAAAAAGTGTTGCAGGTTCACTTATAGAGCGTGTGTAAAATCTTTATACATCCGTGTCGTCGTTGTTGAGTACACAGTTTGTTCATCTTCTTTTGAGCAAAAACAACAATGTATGGTTTCTAATAATGGTTTATTTAAAGCAGAGAAACACAGTCACGGAGACAGGCTATCTTCGTATGTGTGATATGTACATACACCGATAGATAGCTAGATAGACGGATTGATCATCTTCCTAGACCTAGTAACATTGCGTTTGCTTCCCCTATAATGGGGACAGCACGCAGACACGTCTTTTCTCCTTGAAACGTCGCCAGATAAGAGGGAGAAAAGACACCCCCGAAAATCACGTGGATTTGTGACTCTCTGACACTTGACTTTTTAACTCAAACACGACCCTAATTATGAAACACCTCTTTATTCAAATTGTTTTCCAAAATACTTAAATGAAAGGCTTTTTCTACATATGTCTCTCATTTCAACATTTTCTTTCTTCCGCTCACTTTTTTAAAATCTTAAACCAAGTAAAACTAGAAACCTCCATTTTACATTTACAATATATTTCTATTCGGTCAGGTATATAAGTTTTTGTGTAATACTATCCGCCTGTTTAGTACTCTTTCGCTTTAAAACAGTTACCCGGAAACGATCATTTTAACTACAAATCCTATCTACAGCTTGTTTGACATGCATTTCCTTATCATTTTACCAAGGAGCTCCCGTTAACTTGGAGCGGGTGTCACGTACTTTTTTTACAATCTTACGGCCAAGCAGCTTCCATTATTTCAACACTGACCTTTTTCGCATGACCTTAATATGACAGGGATGTTTTTGTTCGGGGATTACGAAAATTACCCACAATAGCAATAACACGTTCTGATAACTATCACATTCGCAGAATCTTTATATGTGTGGAGAGCAAATGTGGGTCTATATTTGCTGGGAACTGTACAAATCTCTTAGGCCAACTCGGAAATTGTTTTGTAGAAGATATGAGATTACTCTAGAACAATACATTTAATTAGTTAATCTTCCCCAAACTACTTTTTATTATTTATTTTTTTCATTTTAAACAAGACGAGTGAAAACAACAAAAGTCACTATCATACATTCACTAATGGGCTCGAGCTTTTTCTTGTCTTAATTAATTGGCTTTCATATGTTAATTTAATCGAGTACCAGGTTTTGGTTTATTAGTTATATCTTCACAGACCTGCTTAGTATTTTCTATTTCTCTCTGCCCCACGCAAGGAAAACCACAGAAACATAGAGCATAATTAAACACTACCAACCCGAATAACTCATGAATACAACAATACCGAAATAAAATGTGTTACTATTTTCCTTGTTTTTCATGAAAACCAAAAAACACAGAATCAAAACATTCGTTCTCTGTTTTGCATTCCTTGCGCCCCTCTTTTTGTACTCAAAATAGAAAGCTTAAGTATGAACAATATTTTTCCAATAAAAAGTACAATACTAAAAGAACGTTATCCGTCACAAACGAGAAAAGAAAATAACATAGCAAATATATGCATGTGGTTAACCATCATTCGTCGGTGGGTGTGTGTTTACTGTAAGAGTTTAAACTAACATTATATTATTTTTTTCAAAACTTAACGGTCTGTTTTCTCTCTTTCCTTATATTATCTTTCAACACGACAAAATAAAAAAAAACAAGTCATTCGAATGTGTTTTAAATATATGTTCATAACTGTGTATATCTGTTTCCTCCGTTAGACTTTCTTTGTTTTTTCTTCTTCATTTGTTTTAAGTGTTTGTGTTTTTTTATTTATTTGTGTGTGCATAATTTCAATAGAAAATGTAGCTTACTCACTTCTGCCATTTTTTCTCAGCTCCCCTCTTTTTGGAAGAGTTCATCAGTGTCGAGATAACTTTTCTCTATTTCGTCCTTTCTCTCACTTTCTCTCTTTCTCTCTCTATCTATCTATCTATCTATCTATCTATCTATCTATCTATCTATCTATCTATCTATCTATCTATCTATGTCTCTCTCTTTGTCTCTCTTCCTGCATTGTTCCTCTTGTTCTTTTCATTTATTCTATTCTTTGCTGAAATAGTTACCCACTTTCATAGCAAAATCATCAATGTTGCACTTCAATTTACCGAGCGTGTATAAAAGCTGTATACATCCGCGTCGCCGTCGCCGTCGTCGTCATTGTGAACACAGTTTGTTGATCGTATTTTTTCCTCAAAAAATACTCGGGTGCCACAATTCAGTTTTAATGCGTTTAATTTAAACACAGAATAACAGGCACCGAAACAGGTTATATCCGTATGCGTGACAGATAGATCAATAGATGTATAGCATGTCCTTCTACACACTGTCGCTGTTCTGATTTCCCTCTTTCTTAAAATGTTGGCAGATAAAATAGAGAAAAAGCTTTCCTCGAAAATCACATGGTTCTGTGACTTCCGCTTGATGTCACTCTCTAACGCTTAACTTTAAAACATTCCCACTCAAACACGGTCTTACTTATGTAACACAAGTATAACATCTATTGGGGATATCTTGAATTGTGTATATAGAGACGTATTTTATTTTTTTATCTGACCAACGTGTCTTAGAAAATGTTCTAGATTCGTTAAAAAATATGCAATTCTGGCTTTTCCGAGTTTCTTATTTTTGAGCAGATCTGATGAGATTTAGATTACAAGAATTGTAATAATCTCGTATGAATAACGGAACTATTACCGGTTGACACTTTTAATTCATTTATTAGATTTCGTATCTATAAATTGTCTAACACATTTGCAAGAAGAGAATAAATAATTTTTTTCTCTGTATGTGCAAATTTCCTCACAGAAAATATCTTTTGGATGAAGTGAATTCTTTAAAAACAAAATGAAATAAAGACGTTGATTTACCATTTTATTTTTCTTAAGTTTAAAGGAAACCAGTTTTCAGAGAAAACTGGTTTCCTTTAAACTAGAAAATTATGAATTTGATTTATCGGTTTTAATCTGATTTATAAAGATAGCGATTATTTTTTTCTGGTCGAGTTTATTAGAGTTTCAAATGTATTTTAGTACAGCGATTTCCGAGTCGTGACGAGTTTAGCAACTCGACCGCTTATTGATCAGAACAAACTTTTCTTTGCAAAAAATCCATTGTGTATTTTTCTTTATTTGATATGCCTTTTCTTGTTTTATTTTTTCCAGTTTTTTGTGGAGGGAGGAAAACTGTAAATTGAGAAGGGGGAAAATAACTGCATTTTTATTTACTAACCTTTCAGTATTTTTCTTTTGGCGGGGGTTTGAGTTTGCTTTGGGTTAAGCTGAGGGTAGGGATATAGTTCTAGTATGATTCTGGGGTTCGTTTTCACGGTTTAAACAATATTGAAATGAAAGACGAAGGCCAGTAAATTAGAATTAGGCATGTTTAAGAAATATAATAAAAAGAAGGGAAATACATTGTGGGAATAAATGTTTGCCGAAATAGACGATGAAGAAGCGGGTGGGCGATGAAAACTGGCGAAGGCCTGGTGGGTTTTTTTAATATTGATCTCTACAAATTAGCTTCTGCATATCTCAGCAAATTACATACGATTCTGTCGAAACTAGTGAAGTTCTGTTTAATTCTTCGTTAACTATTCTGCATCTGTACCAAAAGTCCACTTCTAAAATCCTGATATTCTAACACGGAAAACAAAATCTAATTCATCAGGAACTAGCTATTATTGATCGGAACTAATGTTGTACATTTCCCCGTTTATCGATTGCTTGAATGTCGCCATATTTCCCCATGCTAACATTTTCTCGGTTTTATTAGCATCAATCAATGCAGCATCTTTGTCGATATTCTATTGTTTGCTTTTCCCCTCGCCCTGTTGTCTTTTCGTTGGCGCTTTTAAATTTCGCTGCCTATTGAACGTTGGGCAAAATATCTGAATCTTCAATAACAACGCGTTTCCAAACTAGACGAAACCACTATCAAAATGAGAAAGGGATGTTCTGTTTTACGGTAGTAACAGCGATTCTGGACGCAGTGTCCACGTAAAGAGTTAAGTGTGTATAGTAATGTCACTGAACCGAACAATAAATATACAGCGGAAATAACGTTGATAAATACATTTGAACTTAAACATAGTATAAAGCTGAAACAAAGTACACATAGAAAGTCGACAAATTTAACCTGTAATCTAAAGAAGGATAGGTTCTTCTCGCCCCTACAGTCTCTCTCACACAGAAAAAGAAATGGAGCTAACCCGTCTCTACTGTATCGTTATGTTCATAGCAGATGCTCGACTGAGACATTCACTGAAAGAACACGCCTAGCTCAAACCACAGCTAAGAATGTTTGTTTGAATTTCTCTTTACCAGAAACGAAATAAAATGTCCATGAACCACGTTTCTATCAGGGAATATCCCCTTTGTAGATACAATATAACACAAGACTGCTTTCCAACAAACTGCAATAAGTATAATGTATACAAATACTTGATATGCCGCCCTCTTAAATAATTATTTTTTCAAGTAATCTTCTAATCTTACTCACTGTTGTCGGTCTTATCGTCGTGGACATTATCGTCCTAATGACGCTCTCTTTAACAATTATCCTAGATTTACTGCCGGGCAGTAACATGCGGTAGCAGATTAGTAAAAAATATTAAACAATTAACAAAAACCACACTAACAACAATAGCAATAACAACATAAGCTATATAATAATAAGCTAATGTAATGTTCATACATACGTTATCACCCATCATCCCTATTTTAAGACATGATCGACTGATCGACAAATATTTATTTATTCAAGATTTAAAGACTGTTTGGCTAATAATTATCTTTACGCCAATGTTAGAGTGTTGTATGTTCGTTACCGAGTAAATCAGCTAGTATGAGTTATTACAAGAGTCGAGCTAAGTACAAGTTAAACTGACACAAACTTTGGGAAATAAATCTGTTTCCACGAGTGGATCATTAGATAGGATCACCATAGGGTCAAATCACAAAGTATGAGGTTAAATGGGTTAGTAACAAATGGAGATGAAGAATAATGTGACCTTTTGTCGTTGACAAAGAAACGAAGGTTTCAAGATCAGTACCGTATGAAAGCCGAACTAGCCGGGCGTAAGAAATTCAGCTGTTAGACTTTGAAAACGTTAATATAATAGTAAGGCGAATATATGCCATCTACGGATTCTGTTCGTCGCGTTAACTAATTCATGTCTTAAACAGAAAGTTGCAAGTTAGTTTAAATAAATCTAGTCCCTTTCTCATATAAATAAATGTTTTACTCCAGAATAACACCCTTAAATTCTCAATGATCGTTTTAAACTATTTTCTGGTGTAGAATAATATATAATCTAGCTCCAATGCTGACAATCAACGACCATACAGGTAAAATAAACGACGAAGCAAATTAAGGCAGCGTCAGTCAGAAACAATGGAGACAAATGGGGAAAAAGGCGACAGAGAGAATCTAAGGTATTTTAAACAGGTACTAATATTAAAATGGATATTTTGGCTTATCGCTGACGATTGGGCAAGATAATAGACAACTAAGTAATGAATAGACACCCAAACACACCCGTAAAAGAGTGAATACAACTAATGAGTTCGCGAAAGTTACGTAAAAGGAAATGATGATTGTACATGCACTCACGTATAATGAACACACCCGCTCACGCGTTAAAGAAATTAAGTTACGCGAATACGGCCTAAAAAAAAATGTTAGTGTCAAAACGTAATAGAAGATAGAAGAGAGTATTTCTTTTGAAACAGTTTAATCTGTAAAATTAAATAAATTAAATAAAACCGTTTAAACTTCCGTTTTTTTTCATTTCAAAGAAAATAATTTGCGTAAAATTATTATTTATGGAAATAAGAATCATAATAATCATTTTATAAAAATAAATTCTTATAATTTAAAAAAAAAATAGAAAATACATATTCGTTTTATTTAGTTAACGAATATTTGACCGTCAATGACAATTATTTTTACGGGAGATAAAAAGAGAAACATTTTGCTAACTTTTATTAAACCTTACATTAATGTATTATTTAAAATGAAATATTATTATTAACATTAAATTATATGAAAAAAGCAAGCGTAGAACTCTAGTAATTATATAATAATAGTAGTGGGTTTGCAGAGTCGGTTGTTTCGTTGTATAATAAAGCCCGACGTAGTCGATGGAATCAACTAGGTATAGTTCGAACAAGAATGATGTAAATAAAAGAACAATCGCACATAAGCGGCTTTCAAATCCCGTAACTGAATAATGAGGTCAAACTCGGTCTTATGTCGAACCTAGGGATTATAGTAACAGAAAATTACAACTTAAAAGAAATCGTGGTGATTTTTGTATATGTTTAGAATTAAAAGTCTTCTTTTTTTTCAAACGAGAAAAGCGTAGTATTACACAGGTCATAACATATATAACATATATGTGCTATTGTAATTGAATTTTATTCAAGTAATGTTCCCAGTATTACAAATATACTCACACCAGATCCTAATTATATAATGATATCTAGTTATTTAGTAAAATGTGTTCTTATTAAAACAGAAATCGTGTGAGACATTCTAGAGAGAAATTCGTCTGTTTATCACACTGAATAACATTGAAATTGCGAAAGTAAAAAAAATAGACAAACGTGGGTTATTTTTATGTCTGTGATTCATAAATCAAGTGCTTTTAGATTAACTATTTTCGAACACAAAAGAACCCGTTTTAGAAACGCCAAGACAAAGCTATAAGATACTTATGTAATCGATATTCTGAGGTTAATAAAACAAATAATTGTTATAGAAAAAATATTGGTTTCTTATAAATATAATTTCGACTAGGACATACTTCGAACCTTATATTACATGTTATCTACTAAATTGATATAATAACCGCTATAACTGCACCTTATTCTTTTACTCTAACAAGCGTGACATGTTTGTGTTCGTTTTTCACGTTCATCAATCTAAATTGTCGTTTTTCAAACATCTGAGTTTTTTCTCATGCTACATTATCATCACCTTGGGGTCTCAAAATCTTTTAAACAAAAATAAATTAATATGCCAACTTTTCCGACAGCCCTAACCAAAAAATTCAAAAGCGAAGGTAATTCTAATTGGTTTAATTACAAAGATCTCTGATCATTTGTATTTAATATATCTACTAAAAGTTATGATGTAATCATCTGGTATAAATCTCTTTCGTCATGCATTGTTTTTATAAAAAAAATAAAATTCATGAATAATTTCGAAAATATCTATAAAATTTAAAATTCTATGTTTACATTATTTACGTAAAGCGTTTCTGTTTTATTTTAAATAAAAAATGTTTGTGTTTTGAAACATCAGTGAAATATGTCTATAATATTGTTATTATTACATTTATAATTTTTTGTTCATTTCTTTTGTCCCCAGAAATCTGGTAATGCAAATATTTTCCATGCCAATGTTTCTTAAAATAATCTCATTTGTAAAATATTTTCGTGTTTCTTAACTATTATTTAATTCGGGGATATATATATATATATATATATATATATATATATATATATATATATATATATATATATATATATATAAAGTACATGTTAAAGTACATATTAATTATTTTTACTTACAGACATCGATGTGTCACGCTTACTGAATCTTTAGTGTAGGGAAATATAATTCACGTCGGTCGGTAGGCACGAACCAGGTTTTTAATATCGCTACTGATTTGCAGTCGGATGTCTCTCCCCATGCTGATGTCGGCTCATAGCCAGACACACATGTCTATTGATTTATTTTATACACGTAAAAAATAATTCATACAAAATTAATTAGTATATATATATATATATATATTTAAACATCTATGTATATATATATGTATATATATGTATATATATGTATATTTATATATATATATATACATATATATATATATATATATGATTTCAGTTAAAAGAAGTGAAAGTGCTTGCTAGCTCAGTTGTATATCCTTTTCTCGTTACCGACGAGCTAATGATCACGAAATCTCTATTATATTCACAAATCAGGTAATTCTAGATAAAATGCTTTCGAAAATTAAAGAGAAATAGTTTTAGTTGTATATACACATACCCACCTTTATTTACAATATATAGAGACTTTATATATATTAGTCTATTTTGACAAACGCATCTACTGACACATGGTTTTGTGTCTGGTTTTTAAATTTGTATTTTATTCTTACGCCTATACCTATACGTGCTGGCTAGTTTTCAGGGGATATTGCAAAAGAGGATTGTTTATCTAGATTATCTATACATAAGGAATTCTTATTTTTGTAAATAAACACTATGCAGTTTAACTGAAATATTCGTAATTTTAGGTTCACAGGTCCTAGAAGGTTATGGGTTGATATGTGAGCAAACATTTATATTAATGAAACTAAAATGCTAGAAAATAACACTTCATAACGTTTTTTAGATATTTCTATCTAAGTGAGTTCGATTCAAAAAGAGAAAGAAAATAGTGAGTGGCTAGAAGAAGCAAGACAAATCAAATAGACAATTAGAAAAAATGCGAAAAAAAAAAACTATTACTATACTTTGATTCCATTCCTACTGCTAGAAGCTGCTTAGATACTGTTATTTTACTGTTTATAAAAGTTGCGAAAATGTGCGTTGAAAAGTATTTACGCAAATGTAAAATAAATATTTCTATGTTTTCCTATCTAACGACTTAGCGGTCGCATTGATTTATATCTATAATTTATAGTTTACGTCAGTGTCGGCTCGTATTAAGGTGAGATTGATAAAGAGTAGAGTTTATTCTGATCCTCCTTACGTATAAACATTGATTTAAATCTATTGTTTATAATTTACGTCAGTGAAGGCACGTATTGAGGAGAGACTGATAAAAGGTAAAATTTAATTTCCATCCTCCTCGAGTATAAAAGTCTTACTGTCTTAAATTAACATTGTAATTTGAGTAGTAATGACATGTACTTTTGAGTCATATTATTGCATTTACTGGACAGAATATGTTATGAGTTATTTCTGGGAAAACACAAATAGTAAATGAAACTCTGGTGGTAAGATAAGGGATACACTTCATAACGTTTCTTATATATGTTTTTTCCAAAGTTTCATTTTACATAAAACGAAGGTAAGAAATGACATGAGCCGAAATGTTATGCAATCGATAATAACTAAAACAGAAATAGGTATATTTCTTATTATAAATATCCCTATTAATGTAACAGTTTAACGAATAAAAAAATAATTGTTTAACAGCCGAATACTTTACAATTTACTGTGTTGTTGTTTTCATATAAAACTATAAGTTGCTATGAAACTTTATTTCTACATAATACAACAAGACTTATAATCGCTAGGTAGTTGGTTTGCTTGGACTAAAATTGCTTTCAGAATTTTGATTTGACGTCCCTCAGCTTTCAAGATCGCCCTCTAAAAACCCATTTTTCTTTCCTGTGTTGTCAATCATATTTACATTTATATATATATATATATATATATATATATATATATATATACATATATATATATATATATATATACTTATATATATATATATATATCTTAGATAACAATCGAAAAGAAATCTAATTTACATCAACATGAATATTTATTTAAAATATCCGATTGCCGCTTTAACGTACGTGACACATGAAAGAAAATACATTTTTAAGTATGAGATAAAGTTAAAAAATATAAGTAAACATATAGTTTCCTATGGCGGACCCTACATATATTACGAGATTCTTTTTGTTCATTTGTATATGAAAACAAAGTATGCGCTGTAATAGCAAGCAATCGCTTACTAAAATAATTTTAGTGCATTTATGGTATCATAAAAGCTATAAATTCTCAGATACTTTAAATATAAATTGTTTACTGAATATGTAAATTCTCATGAATTTGTATTATTTTTTTATTTTTTTATTATTAAACTATGAATAATAAAAATAAATAAACAACTTGAATTATTCTTGTAGTTTAAAGCAACAAAGACTCAGAACATCTATATTTGCTGTGACAGTCAGACTTCTGTTCATTTCATTCTAGTGGTAGTATTGCACAACTAGAGCAGACATATGTTCACACCTGGTGGCGTCACCATTGTTCAGACCTATGTGTTTACCACAATGTAAGATTACCAACATCAGAGTCTCCCAGCTTGTTTATATCTCTTTATGCCACACTTTGACATATTGTACAGTGAATTTCGAGGAGTGAATATTTGTATTGATTATTTTCTGGAGAATTATGTAGTCTTGAAGCAAGCAGCACCGATGTCGTTCATTTGAGACCTGTATAATATTAACCTGACAAATTTGAACTGCAATTTCGAAACCAAAACTTTATTCTACGTATGTCTGTAATTTCAGTGTCAAGAGAGAGTGTGCAATTTTTGTATTCTGACTAAGAATTTATGTTATAAAGCATTTAGTAAATACCTGCTTACTTATAAGTATTGCAATACTAGCTGTGAACTTACACCGTTGATAACATTTACAAAACTGCGATAAGGGTGGAAAAACTCGCAGTTTAAGACGTGAAAATATTTTTATTTTATTAAAACACTTAGTGAATATTCAAAAGTAAAAATAAATCTTCACGACGGATTTCAAGAAGACGTGTAATTATTAAATTACCTAAGTTCAAACTCATGAGAACATATCGCATTTTGTTCTATGCACGAGTACAAAATACATTTGAGCTTAAAAACTTGATTCCCCTTGAAGTTTCTGTTTTGTCAATTGTAACGAATAAAAAAGAAAATAATAATAATAATAATAATAATAATAATAATAATAATAAGATTAGGCAATACATATGCAAATGGAGCCAGTACAAATAAAACAAGACATTTGAAAACAATGACAGGAAGTTTTATCAAAACGTAAACGGAAGAAGAACGAGAATAGAACAAACAGACTCGACATAAACAAAACATTTCTATAGTCATATACGCAGACAGCTTAGAACAACAATAGAAATGCAAAATGGATGAAAAACACGAAAGAAGAACTTAGCCAAACTGAATAAGGAACAGAAACAGAATTAAATTAAGAAATTCTCAATACAACCCTAAGGAAAATGTCAAACTAGAAAGCACCAGACCACGATACTGGTTTAAAAATTAACTACCCTACATGTAAGACTAACGCAGAAACTGTGAAGATGCATCCACGAAACAGATGTAGAAGAAAAAATGATTAACAGAAGAACCACGTTAGTGCATAAGATGCCGAAGCAACTACAGACCAATAACCGGGTTACCAACCATGTGGGAAATCTTGACGGCGCAACTGGAAGAACAGATCTACTACTCCCTTAACATTTCTGGACTACTACCTGAGGAACAAAAAAGAAGCTGTAAAAAATGGATGCCTGGCCTGTTATACTTTAGTCAATATATCCTGAATGAAGTAAAAAGCAGGAAAAAGAACATAGCTATGGGATGGATTGAATACAATAAAGCAAAGAATCTTTCAAACATGAATAATTGAATGCTTAAGAATGTACAATATACCCGACAAGATTATTAATATCATAAAGAAAGAAATGAAAACGTGGAGACTGGAACTGACAGCTAAAGGACAACACCTGTTTGAGATGATAAGACAGAGAGGCATTTTCCAAGGATACTTCCTATCACCGCTACTGTTTATCATAGCAATGGTACCACTCTACTCCAGAAATGTGATGTCGAGTACAATTTTATAGACATTAAACAATGAAAAAATACCTCATGTATATGGACGACATGAAGCTATTTGCAAAATAAACAAAACAAAAATGGACTGGAAAAGATGATGAACATCCCCAGAATCTTCAGCCTGGACATCTATATGGAATTTGAATGGATAAGTGTAAACTGTTAAAGGGGGAACTGGAGACGGTGGAAGGTATGGAACTGCCCAACTAAGCGGAAATAAAGGCACTTGGTGAGCATGATACCTACAAATATATTGCAGTTTTGGAAGCAGACACAATCAAACCTACATAAATGAAAAATAAAGATTGGAAAAGTATACCTGAGCAGAGCAAGGAAATGCTTCGAAACTAAATTACATAATAGGTATTTAGTTTAAAGAATAAACATCTGGGAAGTACGACTAATAAATATTCTAGACCATTCATAATCTGGAGTAAAGAAGAACCTCGGCATCTTGACCAGAAGACGTGAAAACTAATGATTATGAACAATGAACTACGTCCGATAAGTGATACTGATTGACACTATGTGAACAGGAACGAAAGGTTAAGAGTACTAGTTAATATGGAAAACTGTGTGGAATACAGAAAAAGACCTGGAAAAATAGATAACTAAGAACACAGAAATAATTATCACCGCAGCGAGAGACAGTGTAAAAAATGAACAATACGTAAAACGGCAAAACTGGAAACAAAAAGAAAAGAAAAATAGAAAAAGAAATAACTACATGGGCGATTCGATTTAATGACAAGAGAAGAAAATGACGAAAAAATATGGGCATTGCTCAGAAAAGTCACTTGAACAGAGAAACGGAGTCACTACTAAATACATTAAAGCTAAAATAAATAAAACCAACTAAAACAGTAAATGTAGACTATGTAGACAAAAGGCTAAACTTTAAACGACATGATAAGTAAATCCAGCAAACTAGCTCAAAAATACAACAGTCTCAATTGTGTGGAGAGAGCAGTACACTGGGAACTATGCAAACGACTGTATTTTAAACATACAGAAAAATGGTACCTATAAAAACCGGATACAGTACTAAAAAACGAAAATCACAAAAGCGTTAAACTCAGATAAACTCCTGCAAGCAATGAAACCGGACGTCATAATAATTAACAAGAAGGAAAAAACATGCAAAGTTGTAGATTTTGTCCTTTTAGTAGACTACAGGGTAAAGATCAAAGAGACAGAAAAACGAAACAAATACACGAAACTTCTGAGAGAACTGAAAAAAATCTTGAACATGAAGTAAGTATATATAATACCAAATAATTATATGACCACTAGTAACAGTCTCCCCCCAAAAAACATGGAAATAGACTTGGAATTATTAGAAAAATCTTCGAATTTGGAAACAAATCCACATAAACTGCAAAGACTAACCAGCTACATAGAAACGGCAACAGAAGTAAAACAAAAACATGGAAGGGGCACCACATAAGTCCAATGGAACCGAAACTGCACGAAAACTTATATAAACTGTTACTGCGGTCCTAGAAAATGTATCAGCCTCGGCTGGTACCACACGAAATAGTTGTAAAGGGTCAAGGAAGATAGAAAGACTGAGTAATGTGAGCACTACCAGACCTTCATTGGATGGGTACGAAGTGTACTGGCACCCTGAGGAAGCTTATTGGCACCCACATTCCTGTGAAGACCAATGGTTGTTGCCAGTTCGAATCAATGTTAAACGACTTTTGCGATAACACTAAGTTTTTACAAAGGTTATAGAAAGAGGTGGAGAGCAGTGAACATCTGTGGAGACTTGTTGTCACCCATACTCCAGGAAACATCACGGGTTACTATCGATGAGTAAGTTTTAATGATGATCTATGTGAGAATTCAAAGTGAGTACTACTACTACTACTACTACTACTACTACTACTACTACTACTAATAATAATAATAATAATAATAATAATAATAATAATAATAATAATAATAATAATAATGTTACATTGCGACATTTAACCGTTCCTTGAAAAGTTCTTAAACCTGTTTATCTGTTCTTTTCTCTAAGTATTCGATTTTCGCGTACCTGAATTCTTTTTACATGTGTGTGTAGATGTGTCCATTATACAGAGTGCGTTCCCTTTGATTATTTTTGTGTGTGTGTGTGTGTGTGCCCATTCATTATTTGTTAGTCCGGGTGCAATCAACTATTTATTTTTATTATTTTATCGGTGCACTTTCAGATATGTTACGTGTGTGTGGGGTGCACTCATTCATTAGGCTATCTACTTCTCATTTTCAAGCGACAAGCGACAAATGTCCGAAGTGTCCATTTCAATAAAAATGCCGGAATTTACATTATAGTCTCTCTGTCGTATCTTCCCTGCTATTTTATTACGACTGGCTGCGTTCACTGGTTTCGTCTATCTTTGTATTCCCTTCTACAGCCGCTATCGACACTGTATTACTTTCTTCGTCCTTTCCTTTTTAAGTGGCTGTTTGTCTTGATCCTCTGGTAGTGCTGTTATATGTAATAATCTTCTTTCCGCCCAAAACGAAAACTGAACGACTTTAATTTGAAATTTCAGGGGGGTGTACTTTTTTTCTGGAGAAAAACATTAACTTAGAAGAGGATATAGCAGATTTCTATTAACTAAATGTCTGTTTTATATAATTGCAAACGGTTGAGTACATGACTTATCTCATATAATGGATAGAGGAGAGAACTCGACGAACAGACATATTGGGGGCATATATTCGTCCTATTGCTATTCTCACTGTTTCACAGTTTTACAGTATATTATTTGCACGTCTGGATATAATCGCTACTACACAGAACAGTCGAAAATACACTGTTTTATAACAGCCACAAAACGTGACGTAACTCGTCATCTCGACTTTCCATCTAACCTTTTTATTACCTTATACTTTAATTTCAGAACTTCGGTTTATCCTATCAGTTCATTTTTACGTGGTAATAATTCACTTCGAAAACCTGATGTCAGCTCAAGTCGCACTAAGGTCGACCTGTTGTGAAAATGCATACAAGTTGACATAAAGCCATCCATAATACAACAACAACAACAACAACAACAACAACAACAATAATAATAATAATAATAATAATAATAATAATAATAATAATTATTATTATTATTATTATAACCAATTATAAGTAAGTTAAAAATAAAACGGACATAACACGAAATCAAAGGACAACTCAAAAGTTAAAAAAAATGCAACCTATAAGGATGAACCCAATAAAGATAAACTACTGAAAATATATAAAAGAATAGTAACTTTACGCAGTGGCACGACAATTAGTTAGTATAACAGCATGCGATTGCGGAAGGGCTGGACGGATAGAAAAAAAATAATGAGATCTATCTCAATTTATACCTCGATTGGAAGGGAAGTGATTGTACTGAAATAATGAAGACGCGTATTCTCGCTCCGATTCAATTTTTTACAACCGACTGTTGTCGGGAAGAAGTCACGTGTAACGGCTGTTGCAAGATCTCCAAGTGAGTTAATATACAACTAAGATGTAACTGAAGGTAAGGAAAAGTATATGCAGTTATATGTTGTCACTCATACACAAGAGAGAGACATCGGTTTTTCTTATCAGCGAGAAATATATAGTAAGAACTATTGTGATAACTGATAACTAATAATAATAATAATAATAAAAATAATAATAATAATAATTATAATAATAATAGTAATAATAATAATAATAATAATAATAATAATAATAATAATAATAATAATAATAATAATAATAATAATAATAACATAATTTTTAAACTGAAACTTCAGGGTATATAACATGTCATAAGGTTACACTTGCTCCCAGACACTCACAAATTAAAAAGTAAAGCCTACAGCAGCGGTTAATGCAACAGGAAATGGGGCTGACGGATCATGGAAAATAGTAAGCCGGAGACGGGTAAGCTCCTTCCAGATCTTCATTGGAAGAACACAGAGAACACTGGAATCCTGAGTCGGCTTATATTCACTCCAATTCCAGAGTAAGCCAACAGCTCTTGTCATGTATAAATCAATGATAAACATCTCGTTCGATAATTCAGAGTGACTTGCAACGGTGATTGAAAATAGGCAGAGAATACTGGAACTATCAAAGGCAGTATCGGGAAATAGAAATGACAAAATTCTCTGGGACATGCAAATCCAAGCAAACACATGCATCACAGCGAGGCGTCCAAGTGTGATTATAATCAATAACGAAAGAAAAATAACAATGTGTCGCATGGTGCAAATCAAAGAGTGAGAAAAACTGAACAAGTAAATGGAACTTGTCTGAGAACTGAAAGAAATATTGGACGTGGAGGAAATCACTATTATGCTACAACTAATTACAGGAGCACTAGGAACAGCCGGGAAAAAATCTAGAAACCATCTAGGAGAAATTAGAATAAAAAAGACAATAACAGCCAGGGAAATGTTGTAAACAGCCGAGATATTAAAAAAATACTCGAATACAAATGAAAACGAAAATAACTAACACTAACCAGCTACGGGTAGGTTAAAATAGAATTAGAACGAACATCTATAAAGAAGATCACACAAGCCAACGAGAACTAAGACTGACAGAAATCACCTAAGTTTATACGCCGAATAATCACGTACGCACGTGCATGTTTTGGGACTAATCCTGGCTGATACTAGACAAAATTGTTGTGAAAGATCAAAAAGAATTGGAAGAGTGAGAACGGAGAGCATCAGCCATACCTCTAGTGGAATAGTGCAGAGAGTACTTGAATCGTGAAGAGGCTTATTGCTACTCACATTCCTAATAAAACCAAGTGTCTTCGATCGCCTAAAATCAAAGGTAAATGGTTGTAGCGATGACGCACAATAGTTGGTAATTGTTATTGAATAAGAAGAGCGTACTGGCAATCTGCGTATAGTTGTTGTCACTTAGACTCCAACAATTGACACAAATCATTTTCTGTGAGAAATCATTGAGTCTAGCGTGTGTGCAAATAAGATATTAACAAAACAACAATAAACATAGTAACCACAACTCATTAGGTACTAAAGAAGGCGCATAAGAGTGTCTTAGAAGATGAGAGAACGGGGAGGGATATCACTACATAAATATTACTTTAAACAGTACAGAGATTACCTGAAAATAGAGGATGGTTATTTCCGCTGAAACTCTAGATAAGCACCGACTGTTATCATCGATAAAATTGATACAGCACACGGATTTTAGGTTTATTTAATTTTCTATTTTTTTAAAGATGTGTCTTATATTTTACTAGGAGGGAGTGCTTTGCCTGTTGGTCAAGATTCAGTTTAAAGTCTTAGCCTTAACGGCAAAATCAACATTTTTTAGTTTTCAGAGAGAACTGTCGTTAGAAGGAAATGGAAGGCAATACAAGCCAGGATAGGTGCAGAAATAGATCGGAAATAAGGAGCACATTTATTGTCGAGGATTTATCTTGCAAAAGCTTTTGTATCGTCTGTACATCTCAATGGTATTATCTGATGCTTAACAATTTTGGAAATTAGCTAAGTATAAATATATAAATACATAAAGCATTTGATCTAAATAATGTTTTCTATATATTTGTAATCTAAGACAAATATAATACTCGAACGAAAATACACATTTTTCGACTTCGAAATAGTATCAAAGTGTATTATCTGCTCTATACGAAATGGTACAATGATATAGTGATGTCTGCGGTCGCGCCAGTCGTCCATAAAATGAAAATATGTCAACCCCACAAAAGATGTGTAGATAGACCGCCATAATTTGGTATATTCTGAAACAACATTAAACAGAGTACATAGAGTACAATAATATCGTGGGGTCTGTGATCGCACCGAACATCAATAGAATTAACATATGGTCACAGCAGCAATATAAACTGATAAATAGTTCAACTGTGGACTTTCCACGTGTCCCGCTTATTTACATTATCATGCAAACGATAATCTTCGAGCCGAGTGGTTTACTGTGTCAGAGATTCTAAGAGATGCCCTATGAATATTTATTTTATCTTGCCAGACCTAGTAACAAAAGTCCCAGTCGAGATTCTCTTGACAACTATTACGTAACACATTGATTAGCTGCTTACTATTTTAAAATTTACATTTCTCATTGCACGTGACTTTTGCTCGACCAATCACAGGCTGTGTTATCTCCTACACCCACTTTCCTATATAACCAAAAAAGAATGGCACTCTTTCTGACTAGTAAATCGTAATATGCAAGCAGAGAAAGCAGAATTATGATAAGATTGTTATAAGCAATAATGAATTAAAAATTGCTTCATCCGATAAAACGTGTGAAGAAGAGATAATATGTTCAAGTGAAATAACAAAATGCGGCTATTACTTTCGTACAATGCATGGACGACTGGCCATCTACAAAATTAACCCGAGTTCAAAGCTAATTAACCAATTAAATATCCGTCACTGAATATCAGTTAATTAACCCCATGTGATTGTTCAGTGAAGAGTGACAACTAATAATAATTTAATAGCCTGTTATGCTTGGAATTAATTGATTTTTCCCGGTTATATTGACGGAATAAGTATGACTGTTCGTCGGAATAATGCCGTCGACTTTTCATGAAACATTTGTTTCAACTATCGAATTAAGATAATTTCAGGAACATTTTTTTTTATCTGTGATCATAAAAAAGGAAATAAGCACCATAGTTTATCTGGAATAATTATTATTATATCATTATTGTTGACGAGTTTACCCTGTACACCAACTCCGGCAAAGTTAGCCCAGGTAATATACGTCATAACTTTGCAGTCAATGACGTTGTTTAACAAGGTTTCTTTTGCCAGATGTGCATCAATTCGTTGGGTAAGTTGCCACGAGACTCTTTTCGGTTAGTACCAGAACACCACTCCTGTAGAAGACCTATAGCTCCGACGCTTTAGAGCTGTTATGAGTATGAATGACTGCGTTCATTTCACTGGCCGTGATCGTTCAGCTCGTTGTGTCTAGTTAAAGGTTACCGTTCAGTGTTGCAACAAAGAATTATAATACCAGGTACAACCATAAGCCTATCTTACAAACAATTAGCTGATGTTTCGTTTTGGGAGAGTACAAATAGTACTCGTTTACTTAGGTTGAATAGCAGACTTTCAAAAATAAGATCTTTTATCCCGGCCAAATAAAAACATAAGTCCTGTGTTATAAATTGTGAAAACATGGGATTACCTGGCAAACGGTCTCGATGCGCGCTCTGCAGGGCTGGATCGCCCAAAGAGCGGCAAGATGGCGTCCTAGGCTTAATATCGCCAGGTAATCCCGTGAAATCTCGTGTTCTCTCGCGGAGACGAGAGTCCAGTTTGATATAAAAACGGATCGCTGGAGGCAAGACGGCAGAAGGCTGAAGGCGTAGTCTACGAGGGACGACGTGGAAAGAAGAAGAGAAAGAAGAAGAGAAAGAAGAAGAGAAGGAAGAAGAGAAAGAAGAAGAAGAAGAAGAGAAAGAAGAAGAAGAGAAAGAAGAAGAGAAAGAGGAAGAAGAAGAGAAAGAAGAAGATAACGAAGTAGAGAAAGAAGAGGTGGAAGATTAATTTTTTCTGCTACAAGCTATTTTCGGCATTGTTATGGAAAAATTCGACATCAGATTGATTCCGGGATTCGACGGCTCTCCTGCTGGTCCATCGGTGGTCGAATGGCTGGAGAAGGCCGAGCGTGTTTACCGGTTGTGCAAAATTAAAGACCCAGCTATGGTCATCCCATTGAGACTCACTAAGGGGGCTTACGCCGTGTACCAGCAGCTCAGTAATGATGCGACCATGGAGCAGATTGCACAGGCGCTGCACGGGGCATTTGGTGCAGATCCTTTTGTTGCATGGAGGCAATTTTCCGAACGCCGGCTTGGGCCGGGGGAGACAGTGGACGTCTACATGGCCGACTTGAAAAAGCTTGCTGCTCCCTTCGGCGGTGCGAGTGACCGCATATTGGCATGCGCCTTTTTGTCTGGAATTCCGGACGATGCAAGCCGACTGCTGCGAGCATCATTGAGACTCACAGAGATTGAATTGGTGGAGTTGTTGGCGAGAGCACGAAACATATTGAAGGACGATCGAGAACTGGTCTCTTCAGCGGTTGACACCTTGGACTCGCCAGCAGAGGGCCTACGATGCTATACATGTGGTGGCCCCAACCACTTCTCCAGAGACTGCAGAGGCGACACAAGGCGCACCCCAAATTATGGAGCACGAAAAGTAATACGGTGTTACCAATGCAATAAGCCAGGCCACATAGCACGGAATTGTCCGGGAAACGGGCAAGGGGAGGACGCCGCAGCGCTAGCACCCTCCCCAAAGCGGCATTGAACAAAGCGCTTCCTGCAGTGACAGTTCAAGTTGATAGGTGTAAACGTTCAGCGCTGGTTGACACCGGCTGTACCCAAACCTTCCTTCGAAAGGAATGTTGCACCACATGGAAGAAACGACAGATCCCCGTCCTGACTGTCGGCAAAGGCTCATTAGTGTGTTGTGGATCCAGTGTTGTTCATATCAGCATTGACAATGCCCCCCCCGGTGGCTGTGACGGTGTTGGTGGTCGATGGGGAGCTGCTCGGATATGACCTCCTCCTTGGAATGGACACTATTACACAGCTAGGCGGAATTACTGTAAACAGCGTCGGTGATGTGAGATTCCCTCGACCAGACAAACAAATGTGTGCAGCAATCACTCTTGACGAACCCGATTTCCACGCAGAATATTACAAGGGCACAAACACATGGACAGCGTCCTGGAAGTGGGCAGGCGACCAGCCACCAGTGTCTTTGCGGAATCAGCTGACAGAGTATCCCCCTCCTGCATGGCTTAGGGGGCAGTACGAGGCAGAACTTCAAGTGTGGCTGGATAACGGCTGGTTAATTCCATACCCAGAGGATGAGCTCGGGCCCCCGCGGGGGCTAATTCCCCTGATGGCTATCAGACAAGAGAACAAGCAGAAAGTTCGACCTGTTCTTGATTACCGGGAACTCAATGAACACGTTGACCCGTACACTTCGGGGGCTGACGTTTGTGCTCATAAACTGCGAGAATGGCGACGGCAGGGTGCGGAATCGGCCATACTGGACTTGCAAAGAGCTTACCTACAAATACGTGTTGAGAAATCGCTGTGGCCATTCCAGACGGTGGTAATCAAAGGAACTCGCTATTGCTTGACCAGGCTGGGGTTCGGCTTGAATGTAGCCCCGGGCATCATGACGGCGATCATGCGGGCGATCCGGCGTCAGGATAAAGCTGTGCAACAGGCGACATCGTCTTATATAGACGACATTTTTGTCAATGAGAGCCTGCTGTCTGCCCAGGCGGTCAAAGAACACTTTGAGCACTTCGGGTTGTCGTGCAAGGAACCGGAGCGGCTGCAGGATGGGGCGAAAGTGCTCGGGCTGCAGGTGAGCGGAAGTGCAGATGGCCTCCAATGGGGAAGGGGCGGTGAAATCCCGGAAATCCCATCTACCATCACACGTCGGAGCACGTTTTCCGTGTGTGGAAAACTGGTGGGTCACTTCCCTGTGTGTGGGTGGCTCCGAGTGGCTGTGGCGGCTATAAAGCGACGGGCAACTTCTTTGTCAACAGGATGGGACGATGAGGTGCGTGATCCTTCCCTGCGAAGCATGCTGGTGGAAGCTGTGGCCAGAGTGACCAATGATGACCCTGTACGAGGGAGCTGGTGCGTCGATGGGAGTGAGTTTACAGTTTGGGTGGACGCCAGCTCACTTGCCCTTGGCGTTGCTCTGGCAGTCAACGGAAGTATAGTAGAAGATGCCTGCTGGCTCCGGCCAGAGAATGCCGCTAAGCACATAAACCTTGCTGAACTCGATGCTACACTGAAAGGAGTCAATCTAGCGCTTCAGTGGCAGGCTAGCGTCCTCCACGTTATCACGGATTCGACGTGTGTGCATCGGTGGATGGCCGATGCCTTGAACGGAAAAGCACGGCTGACAACGAAGGCATCGGCCGAAATGTTAATCCGGAGGCGGCTTGCTACCCTAACCGAAACCATCAATGAATACAACTTGGTCATAGATGTGACACTGGTGCAGTCCTGTTTGAATCGAGCGGATCGATTGACCAGAGTGCCTCGCCGTTGGCTGGACCTGCAGAAAGAAGTGAACGAACCAGCACCTGTAAATTGTGCTGCGGTGGGACGTAGACTCAGCCCAGAGCGTATCGCTGATGTCCATTGCCAAAGCGGGCACCCTGGTGTAAACCGAACCTTTTACTTCGCCAGGTTGGTTGACCCCTCTGTGTCACGGAGGGCTGTGAAATCTGTTGTGAGAAGTTGCAACACCTGCCAATCGATCGACCCAGCACCTGTCCGGTGGAAGAAGGGCACACTCGGTGTGAAGTATAACTGGGATAGGATTGCGATGGACATAACTCACTACAACGGGGGGAATTTCTTGACCCTGATTGACTGCGGACCGTCCCGATTTGCATTGTGGCGGTCCCTTCGCCGGCAGGATACGGCTGCCATTGTCCATGAGTTGGAAAGTGTGTTCCTCGAGCGTGGCCCTCCTTCTGAGATATTGACCGACAATGGCCCCGCTTTTGTTAGTGCACCGTTCAAACAGTTTGTAGATGGCTGGGGTGTCCGTCTGCGTTTTCGGTGTGCCCATGTGCCCAGTGGGAACGGAATTATTGAGCGCAACCATAGGACTATCAAGACCATCGCAGCGCGGAAGGGGTGTACGGTGGCTGAAGCAGTCTATTGGTATAACGTCACCCCTAAGGACGATACTTCACCCTCCACCGCGCCAGCTAATGCGCTACATACATACCATGTCAGGGCGAGAAATTTGGAGAGCAGCTTACTGCCCGAACCAGAACCTCCACAGGAGAAAATGAAAAAAAGAAAATGTCGTTTGGGTTAAAAAAACCCGAGGCCAGCGCACGACTCGTTACGGAACCGGTCGTGTCACTGAAGTGATCAGCCCGCAGGCGGTGCGAGTTGATGGAGTACCCCGTCACATTAAAGACTTAAGATCGGTATTCCAAACGCAGCTGCCATTTAACGAGGATAATGACATTGAATCCGTGACCAGCGAACCATCATTCTGGTTCATGACGGCTTCATCGCGCAGCGACACTGAGAGTGATAGCCTTGAATGTACTGACCCTCCTACTGCTGATGAAAGCCGGGACAGTGATGCTGCGATGCGCAGCCTCAGGTTCGCTGACCTTCCTGCCACGGAAGACAGCACGGATGACGATGAGGCCCCGAATCCCCCTCCCCGAAGAAGCACTCGAAGAAAAAGGACACGGCCTCCCTGCTCTTTCTGTGATAATGAGATCAGGGGGGAGTGTGTTATAAATTGTGAAAACATGGGATTACCTGGCAAACGGTCTCGATGCGCGCTCTGCAGAGCTGGACCGCCCAAAGAGCGGCAAGATGGCGTCCTAGGCTTAATATCGCCAGGTAATCCCGTTAAATCTCGTGTTCTCTCGCGGAGACGAAAGTCCAGTTTGATATAAAAACGGATCGCTGGAGGCAAGACGGCAGAAGGCTGAGAGCGTAGTCTACGAGGGACGACGTGGAAAGAAGAAGAGAAAGAAGAAGAGAAAGAAGAAGAGAAGGAAGAAGAGAAAGAAGAAGAAGAAGAAGAAGAAGAAGAGAAAGAAGAAGAAGAGAAAGAAGAAGAGAAAGAGGAAGAAGATGAGAAAGAAGAAGATAACGAAGTAGAGAAAGAAGAGGTGGAAGATTAATTTTTTCTGCTACAAGTCCATCCCGACCAAACTGACCGTCTGTTCCCGGAGGCTACCGAAAACAAAATTACTCTATAACGTCAAACTCGATGTGACTGCCTCGCACAACGGAGAGCCATGCTGTGACTCTCTTCTAGCTGCTCACAGGCTGGGATATATGTTCTTTTGTCCGGAATCTTATATTCTGGTCTTTCTCAGTGGCACGATTCGCCCACCTAGAAGCTAACTGCTGGAGATATCCACTAGAGATAACGGCTAGACAGATCCCATCTAGGAAGGTTACTTTTCTCAAGTAGGTTGGTCTCAGCATGATTCCCTGTTTAATGAGGCACTTATTGTATTTAAAACAAAATGCACTTTCTGTGTGAGTTAACTCACACTCAGAGATATTTTCAATTTTTACTTACTCCCCTTTTTCCTTTGACCGAACATCTAAACATCTGCTATTCGCATGTACGACTAAAACCTGCAGCCAAGCGCATGATTTCACAGTCAAGAATTGCTGAATCCGCTGCCAATCGTATTCGCCCATACCAGAAAAAAGACAAATACAGCTCACTAACTGACCGTTTCATTTTTCAGCTCATCTAAGTTAGAATGCCAGGGGTCGATCAGTCGACACTTCACACTCCCTACGGGACATTAGACGGCTGATGGCTGCTTGTACTAACGGAACCAAGAGACACTTGGATGTTCCAGCGCATCCCACAAGGTATCATTCAAACAACGCCATATCAATTATGGAGTTATTCCGCAACCTTTAAATCTAAATGAACAGAATAAAAACTTTGACTAGTGTGGACGCTAGTAAATATCTACTTATTGAAATACACTTGTATTTCTAATAAATGTTCGTCGTTTATTTTTAATCCTTTGTATTTATCTCTCTCCCACAGCGAGAAGATGCTACATGAGAGCGGAAAGTGAAATTGAAAAGCAAGCGCCCCAGGGGAAGAGCACTCTGGCTTACAAAAAAATCGTGGGTAGCCGCGTCGACATTCCCCGGTAGAGGCGCCTCATCCAATTAGCAATTAATTAACCCCTTCTCAAAGGGCGAGAATGCTAACCTCGAGAAAGTGCACCTTCTAAAACTGCACAGGACAATACCTCATACCAAAGAAATCAAGGCCCAAAATCATAGCCAGTACGGGTGTACAGTATCTAGCATCCATCGGAACCGATACTACACTCTTATCTAAGCCAACAGTCCAAGCACGATATTTTTATTTTTTATATATTTTCAAGAAATATTATGCTCAAAATTTTCAAAATTATGTTGAACTAATCACTTGCAGATTATGTTTGATGACAGAATGATTTATGGCGTTCGTGAGTCGTCATGGACACAATTATTCTTAAAGTATTCATCATATTTCTGGAAATAATTGAGACTGATTGTTGCGGTTATAATCTGCTTGGAGTCGATATATAAAAAAAATGCTCCTCTGAATAAAAACGTATGAGAGCATGATCTAAATAGATTAAAGTAAATTCCACTTTTATTTTGATTTTGTTTAAACATAAAAAATTACTACGTAGACCTTCCTTTGTTACCACATCTCTTTTCTTTTTGTAATGGTTACTGGAAACCCAAACTAAAAATCAGCTGAGAAATGTTAAAGGCATACAACAAGAGCAATCATTAACCAATCCTGCATAGTATAAGTTGAAGACGTTTACTTCAGTTTACCGTAGTGTATTAAAGAATGTGATTGTGAATAAACGGGGTCTTGACAACACGATTTTAAAAGAGAAAACACGTGATGTAATTAAAGAAATCAAATATCCAATAAAACAGATTGCTATTTAGTCTAACTCCCCATAGCAGACATTCAGTAGTTATTTTATACTGTATGAGTAATTGGATTAGATACAGAATCACTGAAGTACCGGTTTAGTTACAACCACAAATATATACTTTAGTTTTCTCCCTCCATATCGAAAACAAAAGGGGAACTTCAATAAACAAAGTGATTTTTATATAACATCAAATCTTTGGAAAGAAATAGCAAGAGGCTGCTTCCCAACCGACTACAACACGGTCGTCTTCAAGTTTAATGTAAACAAATACTTGCTTTGCTGTCATTTTTTAAATTAAATTCCTTGTAAGTAATCGTCTGTCAAACTATCCGTGTGGGTCCAATGCTTTTGTAATAGGGTCCATCGTCAAACTGAAAACCTATTAAACCGTTACTATCGAGTGGCCATCAGGCCTTGATAAGTGGTGAGTTATTAGTAAATAAAATCCCAATAGATGTATATGCCAGATCTGCAACAATTGTATCTATGATTTTCGGAAAATATAAAACTTTCGAATAAGTATATTATTAGTTGTCGTTTTTAATGTTCGCCGTCAGAAGACACCCGATATTCCAGAGGCCAATCGTACTTAACTAAATGCAATTATATCCAATACGTTTTCAGCTTTTAAGTTGTTATCATTAATTCTTCTTTTAATTAGTTTTCTTATTATTATGCTTAGTAGTATTAGTAGCAGTAGCATTTGTTCTAACAAATGCGTGGCAATAACGTCGGGTAGTTTAGAAGTCTATGACTGCCTATTGTGTTAGTACTACTAGCAGTAAGCGTGACAGTATTAGTATAAAAAATGTGTGACTCCTATCACATTAGTGATTCATACCAAATTTGATAAAATTATGTCTTATAGCTTTAAAGACTATACATGAGCGACCGAAAGTCAGTAATAACACTTTTAAATAAGATCGATGTGTTATGGTAGCATTTATTTCCAACTAAAATTTGACATGTTTTCTGGCAAAAAAATCCCCAGGTAGACAGACCGTCCATAACCAAAGTTTCTCTCCATGAACTTCATATCTGTAGAACACAATATTCCAGGGCTGGTTCCTAGCTGACTACGACATGCTCGTCTGCACGTCAACAAAATCCTATTGAGCCGTCTTCTTACGTAATTAAGTTCTTCCTATCCTACACAATATTCTTAATCGTCTCATAGTATTGTTCATCATCAAACACACAATCTCATTTATATTTATCCTCGAGTCGCTTTTGGCCTTAGTGGGTGGTGACCTATTAATATAAAAACAAAAGTTATTCATATTTGAGGCAGACCTAGATTGTTCATGCAGAAACTGCATGAACATCTTTCTGCAATTTCTAAGAACACCTGCCGTCATGTCGCATACACCGTTAGTCAGCTTTCAACCGATGGAAGATGATTTAAGGAAAATATTACATACACAAGCGATCTTCAGTTGCATGTATCCCTGTAAAAGCATATGACGACATAAGTTTTTGCGGTATTTGCAGTGAGGTTTCGTTATCTTTCCATTTGAAGCGTCTGGTATTCCCAAATCGTTACTTATGTGGCATTGACCAGGCTCAACATCGTGATGTCCTATATCAATGAACAGCGAAATTTTAAATCGAAAATACTTGATTGAAATATAAACTTTCACTTTGCTGCGTGTGAATGAGGATTCCCCTCGGCATAATCAAGTCCGATTTATTTAAATTGTGTAAGCAGTGCTATTTTTAGACGTTTTTCATTGTTACTGATGCTTAGTTTTTATGTAATATAGCATAATTTCTGAAGAATACAACAGTATAACAAGTTAAAACAATGATCCTTTTTCATAAAAATAACACATTTGAGAAATTCACTTTGCATACATGTGTGTTCGAAATTTCAATTTTTAAATCATTCACGGCATCACAAACTGTAGAAATATATGAATTATGCATCAGCACACTATTTCCTTATTAATATGATTCAATCTAAGAAGTTCATATGTGTAAATACAAACTTCTAACTGTTCTTATATTATATTTTACTCTAATAAAAAGAAGATTTAATTATTCAGAATAATTATCAATCTTCCTATCAAATAGTTTTCATTATTAAAAGACTCATGAAATGTAGCACATTTGAAAAACAAAATCCATCCTTAAGGAAAATAATATATAACTTGGAAATGTTTTGAACATTATTGTTTTTTGGCATGTCATTGTGGCAATAGAAGGTTTCTGGACTTTGTTAGGTGTTTTGTTGTTTTTTTGTGTTCATAATTATTGAGAAATTCAATTATATATTGCCTATATTGTATAGATAAAGATATATTGTGCTGATGAATAGATTCATATATGTGTCAATCATAGTAAAATTGTACGGTAAGACACATATTGTTAATGGTTTTTTTTTTTTAATTCTTACATTATTATATCATTATTATCATCATCATTTAATATGGCATCACTTTGCATTCTACTTAGTTATGATATATTAGGTGTGTTCAATTTAAAGAGTTAACCATTGAGCTTAACGTTTGCTGCAGTATTTAATTTTGCCCCCGGCGTCTTTAGCACTAATTTTATTTTAATAAAAGTATGGTGTCATATGATCACCTTAGATACAACTAAAATTATTAGTATCAAACTAAAGTATTCATTATATATATATATATATATATATATATATATATATATATATATATATATATATATTAGTAGTAAGTTTTTGAAAGGCTGTGTGCTATGCAATTCCGGGTAAGATGCAAGTTGAAAGGAAAGGAACAAAAACAATAACAATAAATCGAATACGATATAAGACTTACTATTTATTTTTCCTTTTTTTTTCTTACATAACAGCAAGAGTGTTTTAGCTGTTCGTGTGATGTCCGGGTGATTAACAATCACTATTTGATATTTCGGGAAAAGACATCCCTTTGTCAAAAATAATTAGACCAGAAGAAGAATATTTTTTCCTTCTCCGACTGTGTAGAGAATAATACAAAACAAAATGGCTGCCAGATATAGACCGCAGCCGTTTCACAGGGAATATAAATTAAATTAAGTTTTATTGTAATATTATGTTAAATATATGATTTGGTGTTTAAAATATTTGTGTAATGTTGGTTAGGTGTATGGTGTTCGATAAACTGTTAGTTTTGATAATATATATATATAATTTTTTTTTTTTTTTATATTTGAATATTTACTTTGTTTTATCTTCGTATTTTTATTTTGTTTATCTTTCTATCGTAATTTAAGAATTTTAATATAAAGTAAAGTAATTAGTCTCATATTTTAAATATTCTAGATCTATCTACTTATCGATTTCGATTATCATCTATTAAAGAAGTGTTATTAATTACTAATTGTGAGTTTCGTCAAATAAGATTCACGAATTAACTTATTAACTTGATATATTTACTATAAGATAAAGGGGAGTAACTCTGGATTTTTTAAAATATTTTTTTATAATTAATTTTTATTTATTTATTTTATTTTTTTAAATTTTTTTTTTTAGGTGGAGATCTGTATAACAATATTAGTATGTATATAGAACATATATACACATAATGCATATATACATATATATATACATGTCTATGTATTATTGTTTGTTTAATTGTTTATCTATATATATTCATCAATTTCTTTACATATTTGTTCGTTTTTTTTTTGTTTTTTTTTTATTTATTTATTTATTTATTTATTTTTTATTATTATTTACTTGTTTAAATTTATTTTATGAATTATTTATTTAATATTTGCATGTTATTTGTATACATTCTATATGTTTTTGGATTTATTAATTAATAATGCTAGGTTATAGGGTGACTTATTTTGGTGGGTTAGAAGAGTATGTTGAATATGGTTTTTGGTTTGTGGTTGAAAGTGTGTAAGGATGGAAGTTCATATGGGGAGGGGCCTGTTTGATTGTTTGGGTGTGTGGTGAGTTTATTATAGGAGGTGAGTAATGAGTGAAGTGGTGGAAACGGACTCTGTTAAGTGTTAGATATGGGGGTTGGTTGGTGGATGGGGGGTAGATATTATAGAATGAATGGTGAGTAGAGCTCGTGACGTTGATTGAGTGAGGGGTTTAATCTGGAGATGGCGGATTGATTCTGTGATTCTAAGGTCACCAATGTTTCTGACAGACGCTAAGATGGAGACGTGAATATCGCGCTGAGTGTTTGAGCAAATCTCTATGTGTTTGTGGAAAGAGGATATACGGGTATTCAAGTGCTCCTTTATGCGCAAGTGTAGCGGTCTTGTAGTGTTGCCGATGTAAAATTGTTTGCATTTATTGCACTGTAGTTTGTAAACACAGTTAGTGCGATGGCACAGACCTGTGTTGGGGATAGGGCAATTGGCCAGGGAGCAGGGTTCGGGTGTGTGGTTAGTGTATTTATTAGATAGATGTTGGCGTAAGCAGGTGCCAGTATGTGTTAGTTGTATGTTAAGGTTTTCCTTATGTATTGCCTTGCGGATGGAGGTGGTAATCTTATCGCTGAAGAAAGGGAGTTTTAAGAAGCATGTGTTAGCGAGGGTGCGGTGTCTACGTGTTTTGGGCTTATTTTGGTGGGCTACGGTGGGGGCGGGGTAGCCATTATTTTGGAGGGTTTGGTGGAAGTTTTTAGTGTGTGATATTTTGTCAGCAGCAGAAGAGCATTTATTTTGTATTCGGGTGATTTCATTATGGGCATAACTTAATTTGGCTTTTGTGGGCAGGGCAGACTTATAGTGTATGAAAAGGTTTTTGCAGGCAGGTTTCCTATAGAAGTTAGTGTGTATAGAGCCATCTTCGGTGATGTAAAGGTTGAAATCAAGGAGAGAGAGTGAGCCGGACTCGTTTGGGTGTTCTATGGTGAATTGTATGTGGGGGTCGGTGTTGTTGAATGTGTTGAATATTTGTGTGGCTTCATCTTGAGAGGATTAGAATGTCATCTATATATCTGGAGAAGAATATATAGGAGAGGCAGGAGTTAAGTGCTCGTTGCTCTAACCGGTTCATGTAGGTGATGGCTAAGAGACCGGAAAGGCTAGAACCCATGGGGAGGCCGGAGATTTGTTTGAAAGTGTGCTGCTGAAAGGTAAAGTATGTGTTGTCGATAGTGATGTATAAGAGATTGTGAATGTCAGTAGGTGTTAGTCCGAAGAGCTCTAGGTTGTCAGAGGAAGATATGTGGTCGGTGATGAGGTCTATGGCTGGGTGTGCGGGTATTGAGGTGTAGAGGGAGATTACGTCTAGGCTAAATATATAGTTGTTAGTTTGTAGTTGTTGGTGTTGGAGTGAGTGTAGTCTGCTAATTACTTGGTCGGAGCTGCTGACATGTGCGTGGAAGGTGGAGAGTAGTGGTTAGAGTAGTTGAGAGAGAAGCCAAGAGATGTTATAGAGTGGTCCTTCAATACTAGAGACTATAGGTCTAATTTGTGTGTGTGTGTTGGTCTTGTGTGTTTTAATGAGGTGGTAGAAGGTGGGAAGTCTGCTATTTTTGGTGGTGAAGTTGATTTTGTATTTTTTGGGGAGGTTACGTGTGAGACAGATTTGGGACCAGGTGTTGTTAATGGAGTTTTTGACTAATGTGGCTGAAATGTTGGGGGCGGGGGTATATAGGTTGTTGTTGTTAAGATGTTCGAGAGCGAGTATGTTGTATGAGTCTTGAGAGATGATACAGAATTCCTTACCTTTATCATATATATATATATATATATATATATATATATATAAAGTTAATTCAATTGTAATATAAACCTATTTTCGGTGGTAAATAGTAAAGAAAAATTAGATTGTATACATCCTCGTAAAAAGGCTAAATCAATCTCAACATATAGTGTCAATACTTTATACAAAAAACTCCCACATAAAAAATCTTATTAAAGAATGATATAATTTAGATGTTGCAGAAAAAAAGGTAAATACATAGAATTTTAAGCATCTAAAGATTTTTGGTGTACAACTAAAAATAGTGAGACTAGTTTTTCCAAAACTAGTCTAACAATGCTTATAAGTCACCTAATTAAAGTAAGTTACTTTCAAATAGGAAATAAAGTCCTACTCCAAACTATAGGCATTCCGATGGGTTTGGATTCTGCACTATTTCGGGCTAGTGGCAGGGGTTCGAACCGTGCGACCGTCCGAGATTATCATTCTACACTGATGAGAGAGACAGCCCGAAACGCTAGCGTATATAAGTAAAATAATTTAATATTATTTATTTTAAATTAATATTATAAGCCCGTTTAATAATATTAAAGTTGGGACCTGTTCGGGTAAGTTAAAAATAGACTGACACGTAGCTATAAGGCATATTCCGACAACGATGGTAGAATCTCTACTCAGTCTTTCTTGATATGCCACCCTTCGCATGAATAGAAATTTAATGATCTTCTTGAATGTGGTAATTTCTCATGGTCAAATGGTCTTAATTATAGAATGGATGATTTATATTTTCATGTCACATAATAATAAAAAGATATCAATATTAAAATGATTTATATATATATATATATATATATATATATATATATATATATAGGAGTTCGTTGGCTACGCATGAGTTTTAAGTTGGCTTGTGGTCACCTGATAAGATGCGATTTATTATGACAGTAAAAATAATTGATCTTTTCTATTTTCATTGCAGATTTATGTTGAAAACCAAACAAGGATAGATTTAATTAGTGCATCTAGCAAGTTTTATGTGAAATATGTCTTTGTGATGAAAAAACGTCCGGAAACTGACTTTCACCTAAATACAAATCAAATAAGAATGGAAATAAAAAGAAATATATTTTCATTTGACCAAACATTGTTCTGAAATGTTTATAAGAGTTGACTCTATTATCATGACGCTATTATTTTCGTATTTTGTATGAAGGAAAACATCAAAATCTCGTAAAAATAAAACATACGTAAAATGCCAATATTTAAGATCGGTTGCTTTCTTTTGGTAATATTCTGGAGTTCATTACAGACAATATGCTACAAAAATCTAAGTGAGTAAGTTGATTGAACAACGTTATGACTGAGTTTTGCATTCAGACGTAGGAATATGTGAGCGTATATGCGCGAATATGTGTCTATGTGATGTGTTTTTACAGTAATGAATAAGTTGTCATTTGAGATGAAATAGACAGCGGTTTCGTAACAAAGCATAGATCATATTCTGCTGACAATTGGGGAAACAAATATGATGAAATCGTTAAAAGTAACCAATTGAAATCACTAATATAATATCAGAAAAAAATTAAGAGAAGGAGAGTTTTGCTTTTGATGTTAAAATATCAAAATGTTACTCAGTTTGTAAGTCGTCTCTGTATCAAAGTATACAATGGCAGCTTTCACGTATGGTGTTTGTTTCTGAAGATAAAAGAGAAAATTTTAAATTTATATTCCTACTCTACTTGTCGTCCTAGACTGATGGCAACAAGGATATGTAAACACTAAAGTGTTTAATGAATTCAATTTGTTAGATTACCGCATGTCGTCTGATCATTTCTGGCTATTAAAGTGATAACTACTATAATATTATTTGTTTTCCTTCAGCAAGGTCAATGGTTGACAATATATTTAACATGGTTCTGAATCAGTTTACTCTTCTGTTATATCGTTTATCTGGAAAATTGTCTATAGATTTCCGATTCAATTCTGATAGGGGAATACTGGTGGGCATGTCCTTATCTTCTCTCATGTAAATAGTTTACACTAAAAACGTACGTGTAACATTAGATAAATTAAGATTATTATTGTCGTACATAAATTGACACATTACTTTAAAACTGCGAGATTAACACTTTTACTATTCCAATATTCGCAATCAACACGGCTAGGATCACAATCCAACCGCTTCACTGTACATGACTGTAGATGCCGAAAGATTTGTTTCTACTCGTAGCTACTTTCCTCACATCGCTTGTCTTTGCAATTTTCCTCAAACATACGAAACTGAGAAAAATAAATGTAATGTAAACAAACATCTCGCTTCATACCACGTTACCACGTTTACTTATTATGAATCTGACGATATCCTAGTAGCCTATTACGCGTCAGTGGCAATACACCCTGTTTAGCAGGATGTATCGTGTCAATTAAATATCAGTAGAATGAGACAAGTATTGTTCAGGTGAAAATTTCAGGCTTTTTATCAAACTATCATTCTCCCTGCTGACTGTTTAAGACAGTCAGATCTGCATCAGATGAATTCATTCCTCTGCCCAATACATAAGTTCAATTCAGTGTCAGCTGAGATCCTTTAGAATTACTTCAGAAAAATTAGATCCCATGTATTTCTGGAGCGCAATATAACGTTATAATATGTAAGCCTTGCTGCGAGTAAGTTGTATATTAAATTTCTTTAAAGATCGCATTTTTTAAAGTTTTTGTAACTTTCTCAATTACAGCCCGCCCAATGATTTAATTTTCGTTATAATGATTGCTTATCCTACAACACACTTTAGGGTTGTTAATCTCAATGAGGTAACTTCTAAAACTATTTCACTGTGTATTATTTGGATTATTCAGAATACTGTTCCTATCTTGGATGCAATTCTCATGACGTGTTAACCAATAAAAACGGCAACCTTTTTCAGGTACGTCTTGTCAAACTCGGGTATATTCATGACGAACTCGGGACTCAGTGCGGTATTTCAAAGAGAACCCTTTTTAAATCCACGAGAGCTGATTACTCTTGTTCCGTCTGCTATGACGTGGTGTTAGTCTTAAGTAATTCGTAATTCGTAATTGTATTCTAATTATTATTCCGCGTACTCAGGATTTAACATTCAACACCCAGAAAACACGACGAATAACACTTTTACCCGTTAAATTACAGTTCCTTTAAAAATCCTGTTTTACTTTTTTCTCACTTATTGTTCAATGTTATATGTTCGATATCCCCAAAGGTTTTTATTCAATAACCTTGTTATTTCTTTCTTCGGTGCTTGTTACAGATTATACATTACCGATGCTTTAATATATAGAGAGATTTGAGGAAAATAATAGTTATCAGTTTTAGAGAATTTAAATTACTAGTATTTTAATTGTAGGCGGACCATTTTCGTAAATTCCTGTTATCTCAAATAGTAGTTGTTAAAAATGGATGGAA
>OY744526.1:114930696-115020696 GCA_963556195.1 Sepiola atlantica
TAAAAAAAAGTAAAAAAAGTTTTGTCCAGGAACGGCTCGTTTTCCTCCCGGGGCAATGTTACAAGTGAACCGTGCGTGGGAAGGGGAAATTCTCCAATTTCAGACCAGATAGAGAGAGGGGCCGAAGCTCGGCAAGAGAACAACACAAACGCCCAGGTAAGGTATACAAACAATGTTTATTTACAGGATAACGAAAAGAGGATATAGGTACAAAACTAGATAACATAAAAACAAAATACTAGCAGTAAAAGGGGGGAGGGGTATTTAACGTATCTATTGACGAGCAAAGAAATGACATTCAATCATGAAATAACAACAGAGAGAGGTAAACAGTTTAACTTACACGACGTCGGTAATACAGAAAGATGACAGTCCGCGAAACAACGAACAATGTTGGGTGAAGGGAAAGATGAGGTCGATTCAAGTCTGGCAGAAGGAAACGAATGAGTTCTTTGAGGGCTTGGATTAGCGCTATGCGGCGAATATGTCGTTTCACAGCGTATCCTTGAATGCAGAGTTGGTCGAAGCAGGCGTTCGTTTATTCCTTTTCAGTCACGACTTCGTCGGGCTTGAATTCTGGTGGGTTTTTCTTAAACAGATAATCAATTGAGATGTGGGAGTTTCGGCATTTCTCCTCTCTGTATCTCATCGGCATTTCTTCTTTTTCTTCTTCTTTTTCGTTTTCATGGACAGAGGCAATAAGACGACCCGGCAGCAGTTACGGTCGGCGGAAAAACTGCTTGTCTCAGCTTCCACTTCCAGTCCGAAGCTAATGGGTTCGGGTAGGGCGATCTCCCTTCTCCCCTGATGGGCTAAATTTAGCTTTTACGAAATCGCAAAGCGGGTGTGAGCCTCCCACCTCACCCTCTACCCGGCAGGCTGCCGGTCCCAAAACAAAAATGACGACATATGTCTCTTTCAGAACCGTCTCTCGAAAATAGGAATGATGAAATGTGTTTTTCTCTGCTCGTCCACTGGCAAATAAAATATAACTAATTTCTAGGACTAGTTCTGCCATATGCAACACCTCCTCACCAAAAAAAACGAAAAATGGATTGCTTGGAATTCCTTTTTCGGAATACAGGAAAAGACTCTAGTATGTCTTATCTAGGTTCTTACTACAATGGGTAACTTATTTGGGTGTATCAAACGCGTGATAGGGCGTCGGCACACACATTGTCAGTGCCATTGATATGTTGGATGTCGAGATTATATTCTTGTAGGAAGAGACTCCAACTTAATAATCGCCTATTTTTACTCTTCATTCGGTGTAGAAAGGTAAGAGGGTTATGGTCTGTATAAACAATCGTGGGTTGGCTCGACGACGAAACATATACGTCGAAGTGGTGTAGACTGAGGACTAAGGCTAAGGGTTCCTTCTCTACAGTGGAGTAGTTCCTCTGACAGGCGTTGAATTTACGAGAGAAGTAACTGACAGGGTGCTCAATACCATTTGGGTCGGTTTGAAGTAGGACCGAGCCGATGCCATGGTCACTGGCGTCGACAGCTAACCGAAAGGGATGCTGAAAGTCCGGAGCTCCCAGCACAGGATCAGAGCACAGCAGCGATCTGATCTGTTCGAAGGAGTTTCGGCAAGAATGGGTCCAAATGAATTTGGACTTTTTAGACACCAGCCGGGTGAGGGGTGACGCAACATCAGAGAAGTTCCGGCAAAACTTTCGATAGTAGCCTGCCATGCCAAGGAATCGTCTCAGGCCTCTAACATTGGTCGGGGCAGGGACATCCAGGATGCTTTGGATCTTGGCGTTGATGGGGGATATCTTCCCATACCCAATAGTATGCCCCAGATACGTAACTTCGGCTTTCCCGAACTCACTTTTCGATAGGTGGACAGTGAGATTGGCCCGCAAGAGCCGGTCAAACACTTTCCTTAAGGACGCGATATGGTCGGGCCAATTGTCGTTGTACATGACAATGTCGTCAATGTAGATTTCAACGTTGGGTAAATCCCTCAGGCAATGGTTCATCATCCTTTGGAATGTGGCCTGGGAATTTTTCATACCGAACGGCATGACCGGTATTGGTATAACCCTTGCGGGGTGACAAACGCCGAAATCTCCTTGGCACGCTCGGTGAGTGGGACACGCCAGTATCCCTTTAATAAGTCCAACTTAGTGATGTAAGTTGCCCTACCCACTCTGTCGATGCAGTCATCCATCCTAGGAATGGGGTGGGAGTCTGTTCGGGTAACGGAATTTTCCCTGCGGTAATCTGTACAAAACCGGATTGAGCAATCGGGTTTCTTGACCAAGACGCATGGCGAAGACCAGCTACTCTGACTGGGTTCGATGATTCCATGTTCAAGCATGTATTCTACCTCCTGGCGTATTATTTCCGCTTTCTGCGGGTTGACGCGATAGAGGTGTTGTTTGACGGGAGTGGCGTTCCCAACGTCCACGTCGTGTTGGGTGAGGACTGTCTGCTTGGGCGTATCCGGAAACAACTTGCGGGAATCCCAAATGAGGCTTGCCATCTCTTCTTTCTCGTTGTGGGTCAAATGAACGACCACAGACGTGAGATCAGCAAGGATTTCTGAGTTCTGCAATCGTATAGGGTGGTCAGTTTTCCCTATAGATTCCTCAGGGATATCTGTCTGACGATGCACACGGTCAGATCTAGTGACAACTAGGACAGGATTCGACTGGTCCCTCTCGTGATGAGGTTTTATCATATTTATGTGGCACATCTGCGTGGCCCTGCGACGGTCTGGTGTGTTCACGACATAATTGAGGTCGCTGGCTTTCCGTGCGATTTCGTATGGGCCATGGAATCTAGCTTTTAGGGGTTGACCGGGCATAGGCAGTAGGACTAGGACCTTGTCCCCAACGTCAAATGTTCGAGGGACGGTGTTCCGATCATACCGTCTCTTCATCTTGCCTTGAGCTGATTTTAGATTCTGCTGAGCTATCTCACTCGTCTCCTGCAAACGTGTCCGGAATCGTGACACGTAGTCAAGTAAAGATTTATTCTCTTGACTCTCCTGCAGCCACGTATCCTTAAGCAGGGATAGAGGACCGCGCACGGAATGACCGAATACAAGTTCAAATGGGCTGAATCCCAGCGACTCCTGGGTAGCATCCCGCCCCGCGAACATTAAGAACGGGATGCCCTCATCCCAGTCGCTGTGATGGTCGAAGCAATATGTTCGCACCATGTTTTTCAGGGTGGAATGGAAGCGCTCCAGGGCTCCCTGGGATTGGGGGTGATATGCACTGGATTTCACCGTCGTGATGCCCAGGCTGCTCATGGCCTGCTGGAACAGCCTCGACATAAAATTTGATCCCTGGTCTGACTGCACCACCTTCGGCAGTCCGACCATGGAGAAGAAGGTGATCAAGGCTTTCGCGATCGTTCCAGCTGATACATTCCTGAGGGGTATCGCTTCGGGGAACCGGGTCGAAGCACACATAATTGTTAACAGGTGCTCGTTCCCACGTTTGGACCTTGGGAGTGGACCAACACAATCGATAAGGATTCGGCAGAAGGGCTCCTCAAATGCGGGTATCGGATAGAGGGGAGCATCGGGGATTCTCTGATTCGGCTTGCCCACCATCTGGCATGTGTGGCAAGTTTTACAGTATTTCGCCACGTCTCTACGGATCCCCGGCCAATAGAAGTGTTTGGTAATCCGGTCGTGCGTCTTCCGGATACCCATATGGCCTCCCATGGGCATCTCATGGGCTGTCCTCAACACTTCATTCCTATACCCGTTTGGTAAGACTACCTGGTGTACTGTTGACCAGTCCTCGAGGGCGGGTGTATGTGGTGGTCTCCACTTTCTCATCAAGGTACCTTCTTTGATGAAGTACCCACACGGTTCTTCATCCATCTCTCCCTCGTCTACCGCTTCTCTGAAAAGCGGGGCGATATCTTGGTCTTTTCTTTGCTCATGGGCGATTGACGTCCATGAGGTCGGGGTTGCCTTAACTAAGTCTCCCTCACTGGGGGGGTCAGGTCTTGGGGTCTCTTCGAGCGTAGACATCGATTCTACCTCGTGACCGATACAGGTTTGGGAAAGGTCCACGACTTCACTTCCCATCTCTTCGCCGCTTTCTTCAGTGCGTACTTCTCTGGCCTTCTTTTGGGCCCTTGCCCGGGTCACCACACATGCTGGGTACACTCCGGTGTCACTATTCTCTGGCTTATCAGCGACCCCTGAGGAGTTTGGCTGTTTCGCTACTTTCAATGGTGGGGGTGCTACTTTCTCCCTGGCCAAATCGTTGCCGAGTAGCATCGCAATGCCTCTCATAGGCAAATCGTCGACCACTCCGATCTCTATAGTATCACATACTATATCGGACTCAAGTGTCACTCTATGAAGTGGAACGCTAACAAAGCCCTTTCCGACTCCCTCTATAATGACAACTTCGCCTGTTGCCGTGTTTGCTCCACGCGGCATGTGTCTTTTCAGTATCAGGGACTGGGTTGCTCCAGTATCCCTTAATATTTTAATATTTGACTTCCTCGTGGGATCATCCACAGGACATATCGAACCGTCTGAGATGAAAGGTATATACTCCTCCCTAATCTCATCCACGTTCCTATTTGCGACGCCTCTCCGTGATGCGATAAACCCTTGTGGTTTATTTGAGGGCGCACCTCTGTTTTCTGCGTCCCTCTTCCTCATCAAATAATTCGCTGCTATGTGTCCCACCCTGCTACAGTAGTGACACCGCATCGTTCTCCATCTCTCCGCCTGTGGACTAGTCAGGGAATTGTTTTTGTTCCGCGGGCTGTCCAGTCGGTTGCTGTTGCCTGTTGGGCTTGCCCTCATGCTAGGACCAGCGCTAGCCACCATTCTGGGGTTAGTGCAGCTTCCGTCAGCAAACGGGTCGTTCGCCCTGCTCTTGCCCCGCTTATGCGTTAACACATACTCGTCTGCAAGTGTGGCCATGTCATACGCTATATCCACTTGTCTCTCGTTAAGATACACTTTGAGATCGTCATGGACACACCTCTTGAACTCTTCTGTGAGCACTAGCTGTCTCAGCCTATCATGGTCCGTCCCAACGCTTTTGGCTGCGCACCACCTGTCAAAGTAGGTCTCTTTCTGCCGAAAGAACTCTACATACGTTTGCCCGTCCTGCTTTTTGTGGTTTCTAAACCTCTGTCTATACGCTTCTGGCACCATCTCGTAGCTCCGTAGGATTGCGGACTTTACAATGTTATAGTCGGCGCAATCCGCCGCCGATAGGGAGGCGTATATCTCCTGGGCCTTACCCTTTAACACTGTTTGTAGAAGTAGGGTCCAGTTATCGAGCGGCCAGTTCAGGCTTGAGGCGATTTTCTCGAAGTGATGGAAATATTTGTCCACATCAGCTTCGTAGAATGCTGGCACGAGTCTAACCTGTTTAGCAAGGTCGAAGTCGTTTCGCCTCTCGTCGCGCAGTGTTCTTCCATCCTCCAATTCTCAGAGTCTGGTTTCCTGCTCCATCTTAGCGATCCTTTCGCGCGAGCTGGCTTCAATCTTAGCCTTTTCCAGCTCCATTTAGGCCATTGAGAGTCCGGGCGAGTCTGACACAAGGTCGTCCAGCACACCTTCGTCGAAGATCTCATTGTCGACCATGTGCTCCGCAACAACTCTCACTAATTGGGACTTCCTCATCGACCGTCTCGTATCTAACTCTAATGCTATCCCTACCTCAATTATATTGTCTTTTTTTTAATCTCTTGAGGTCCTCGAACGTGGGAGAATTTAGAAAGGCCTCTACTATCGACATCTTGGATTTATGTGTCTCGTTGCCTCGCACCTGCTCCGTCTCTCCAAGGAGTCCTAATTGAACTTGGAGAAAATATTAATCCTGGACGAGCCCCCAATTTTGTTACGGCCGCCCCCGAGTCGGGATCACAAGAGGGGATTGCGCAACAAATTATAAAAAAAAGTAAAAAAAGTTTTGTCCAGGAACGGCTCGTTTTCCTCCCGGGGCAATGTTACAAGTGAACCGTGCGTGGGAAGGGGAAATTCTCCAATTTCAGACCAGATAGAGAGAGGGGCCGAAGCTCGGCAAGAGAACAACACAAACGCCCAGGTAAGGTATACAAACAATGTTTATTTACAGGATAACGAAAAGAGGATATAGGTATAAAACTAGATAACATAAAAACAAAATACTAGCAGTAAAAGGGGGGAGGGGTATTTAACGTATCTATTGACGAGCAAAGAAATGACATTCAATCATGAAATAACAACAGAGAGAGGTAAACAGTTTAACTTACACGACGTCGGTAATACAGAAAGATGACAGTCCGCGAAACAACGAACAATGTTGGGTGAAGGGAAAGATGAGGTCGATTCAAGTCTGGCAGAAGGAAACGAATGAGTTCTTTGAGGGCTTGGATTAGCGCTATGCGGCGAATATGTCGTTTCACAGCGTATCCTTGAATGCAGAGTTGGTCGAAGCAGGCGTTCGTTTATTCCTTTTCAGTCACGACTTCGACGGGCTTGAATTCTGGTGGGTTTTCCTTAAACAGATAATCAATTGAGATGTGGGAGTTTCGGCATTTCTCCTCTCTGTATCTCATCGGCATTTCTTCTTTTTCTTCTTCTTTTTCGTTTTCATGGACAGAGGCAATAAGACGACCCGGCAGCAGTTACGGTCGGCGGAAAAACTGCTTGTCTCAGCTTCCACTTCCAGTCCGAAGCTAATGGGTTCGGGTAGGGCGATCTCCCTTCTCCCCTGATGGGCTAAATTTAGCTTTTACGAAATCGCAAAGCGGGTGTGAGCCTCCCACCTCACTCACCTACACGGCAGGCTGCCGGTCTACAAAACAAAAATGACGACATATGTCTCTTTCAGAACCGTCTCTCGAAAATAGGAATGATGAAATGTGTTTTTCTCTGCTCGTCCACTGGCAAATAAAATATAACTAATTTCTAGGACTAGTTCTGCCATATGCAACAATATATATATATATATATATATATATATATATATATATATATATATATTTATATTTACATAAAGGTAGGTATGTGTAAATATTTATATATTTGTATGAACATGATTCACTCCTAAACCAAGCCGATAATGTGGGTTGTGTATATTTTTAGTAAATCCCATTCAAGAGTGGTAAAAAAAGGGTTAGAAGCCCTTCGTGAACATTTAGATACTTCTGAGTAAGTACTACTTCTGAGTAAGTATATGAAATCAGGTTGGGGCATATGCTTATATATTCATATGTACAGGATATACTCCGAAATTAAGTTACCATCATTATGATTTTTTAGCAGGAAACAGCTGCTAGGCACAAGCCGTCGTAATGTCTGCTATACCAAGTGTAAGTCAGGTTTATGCAAAGAGGGTTTAAAGGAGACGGATCTTACGTAAATATATATATATATATATATATACGTTTTTTGTTGAAATCTTGAAAATAACAAGATTTTAGACTCTATTAATAAATATTACCCACATTTCAGTGTCTTTCCTGTATTTGTTGTACAACTAATTTACGATACGTGCTCCGATGGACTGACTGTACTTATACCTCCTCAACTAAAATACCACCGGTCAACCCGACATCAAAGTTGCCTCCTTTAGTTTAGAGGATGCCGAGAAACTTCCACTCTAATAGCTTCTTCCCTCGGACCGCTACCCTTTGAAAATACTTCTCTGGTCTGTGTGTCTTCGACTGTACCAACATGAAGAAATCTAAATATAATATGAAAATTAATCATGCTGCAAAATTCAACACTTAGAATGTCCATTATAAACAGTGGCCTTAATCATAATAGCCTGTACAGCTTGTTGTGGATGAGAATATTTTTTTAAATAAAAGATATTTAAAGGGGTTTAAGGCGTATACTATGGTCTGGATATTTTTTCAATTAAAGGTTTATAACGATAATAATCTAGCAATTAAATGCAATCAACCGATCTGCCTATCTCCAGCAGTGTATTAAAAAAATCCATGACCGCTTTAAATACAATTCACATTCAAATTTACCATAGAAAATGAATGCTGAAATTCTTATATACATATTTTGTATACGAGATAACGTCATAGCTTGATGTTACTTATTTCTCTAAAAATGTTTGCATGCAAAACGCGAAAATATTAATAAATATTTGAATTAATTTCAATTTTCATCAGATTAAATAATTCCAAATATGAAATCTTCAGGAAATACATTTATCGTTATTATATGTTTATCCATATTTGTGCTATTTAAAAAGTTTTTTATAAGAATAATATATGTACACATTTGCCAAAATAAAAATAAAAATATATAAGCATGAACTATATTTATTTAGACTGAAATTTATTCGAAATCTTGAGAAAAATAAAGTTTAAGAAAACAAAATGACGTTCAGATTTAATAAATATAACTGTAGAATATGTCTGCAAGAAACATTATCACCTAACACAATTATATGTATATATATATATATATATATATATGTATATATATATATAGAGAGAGAGATACTATTAATGGTGTCAGACGCATTCGTTTTAAATATTCGTTATACACGTTGTTGAGACAAATGTAACACGTTTTGGAAATATGTCTGCAAGAAACATTATCACCTAACACAATTATATGTATATATATATATATATATATATATAGAGAGAGAGAGAGAGAGATACTATTAATGGTGTCAGACGCATTCGTTTTAAATATTCGTTATACACGTTGTTGAGACACATGTAACACGTTATGGAAAAGAAAGAACAAACGTTATATCTTGGTTAATAATCTTTTGTATTCTCAACTGTCAAATTCCAACTCTTGTAGGAAATTTGGTCAAATACGACTCACTCGAAGAAGCTGACCTGAGCTTTCACCACGACTTGCAAACGAGCCCGGAACCTGAAACACACGACCTTCATGGCGTCCCTCGAGAGACGCTAGACACCAGTTTGATTCTGGCGATCAGCTTGCCCTTGGTGTTGCAGGTGCTACTGGTGTTGTTTTTTTCTTAACTGTACATCACACATAATAGTCCATAGAGTTGCAATCACGCGAGTTAAGAGGTAGATACTGGAAAAGTAGACGGGCTCAGACAGCCAGGGAGTTGATTTTCTTACAGACATTGCTTGCCTAGAGGTACAGCGTAAACCAACGATTCACAAAAGTTAAAAGCAACTTCATATAGCCATCTAAATTTATTTTTTAGTTCTTTTTCGAAGATGAAGGGCGGTATAAAGTTTCCTTCGCAAAAAAACACATAAAAACGCTATCACAGTTTGAGGAAGCGTCGTGTTTATGACACGCGGACTGTAGGCTCGTAACGGGTTGTTCTCATTGTGAAACTGGTCATGAGGATAACAAGACAAGTATTTGCTTGACTCAGTGTCTGACAATTTTAGAAGTGTCTCGGCTTTTGTGATGCGGTTCTGTTTGCGTTTATCGACTTTTGGTATGATGCTTAGCAAAGATCTTCGTTGAGGACTGTCTTCATACTGACCACCCCGACTCCCATATAACTCGCAAAGGTCCGTATTTCTTTTAAAACCCAAAATATAAACGAAACATTTTATTAAAGATTTCTCGGCAGCGCCGTGTATGAACAGTAATTTTTCATATCTTGTTCAATTTTTAGAAATGTATACCTGACGAAACTTCATTTATTCCAGTTTTTATTAAATTCGGACTTTTTCATCAGATAGCCTGATGTTTTTTGATAATATAAAGCATATTTTAAAAAAATTATCATCAGCTTCGTAAGCATTTTAAACTAGAGATTTAAAACTTTTCTCGGTTAATTTTCATGAAAAAAATAGTCTGAAGCTGGAATCCATGAATATTGTACATATCTTATCTTAATAACAATTCAAATGTAATAAATAATAAAAAAAATGAAAATTAAATATATTACTAATGGATATTTCTGTCTGAAGCCGGAACTGTACTAATACTTATTTTAATGTATTAGTGTGCTATATCTTATACTCAATTCTAGCTAGTATACTATTGAAGACTAATGTACTATATTCCAATTCTCAATTCTGAGGATGGAGGTAATGTAGTATATGTTCTGTAGTCAAAAGACTATCCTACTATGCATTACACCCCCTTTTGATGGTAGGTTGTGTAATGTAGTATATGTTCTGTTTCCATGAGACCAGCATCCATGCATTACATCCACATCTTTTAGAAGGTGGTAGTAGGCTATATGGTCTCTGGGTTTGGTGCCACTCTCCCAGAGAGTACCTTCCCCTTTTTAGATGATTAGTGTAGCATATGTTCTATTGTAATGATGCTATATACACAGAGAAAATTCCGACAGAGTAAATGCTGGGTGTTTGTATAATTTGCGGAGTCGTTTTACTAAGCAACTAATTTTAAATTTCAATAAAAGGGTTTTACTTCCAGAAATATCAGGATAAACATTGTTACATATTTAATATTTGATATTATATATTATAGAGAGAGAGAGAGACAGACAGAGAGAGAGAGTGTGTGTATGATGATTGCCATTTCCTTACAGAAGGAGGCTATACCTACAATATAGCAACGTCCAGTTGTTGTCACGCAGATTGCACAGCAGGCCCGACGTATTTTTACAAGTCTTGCTGATATAAACAACCGTACAGGTCGTCATTTCTTTATCGCCGTGCGTTTTGTAGGAATATATATACATGTTGATTGTCATGCTGTTCGCTTGTACGACACGCAAGACATGCACTCTTTCTAAAAAGTATGGTTTCTGTGACAAGCCGAATACAATATAACTGACAGACGATGGAGAGCGCAGTTTTATATAAGAGTGTCTGTCTCTTAGATAGATGATCTAACAATATCTACGGGTCCATCTCGTGGAGTAGGGTATCATCGAGCCTTGGTACTCTACTAAGTGTTTCTATGCCCACCGACAGCAAACTACCAATTTCTATTATATATATATATATATATATATATATATATGTATATATATAAATATATATATACATATATATATATATTTATATATATATATAAATTATAGATAACTGATCATCAACGTCGTCGACTTCTATTATTCTTTTCTATATATATAAATATGATTTTACATTTTATATTTCATATTTAGCATATGCAACGAATTAACATAGCTGTCTATCCTAATCCTTTTCTCCAATCATGTAACACCTCAAGCCTACAAACAATCCTGTTATATATGATTAACTGAAGAATACTCGCCCTATGATGCGTAAAATTAAATCGTATAACAAGACAGTTAATATCTTATTATCAGATTAAAATCAAAATATCATGATACGAAACCTAATGCCGTGTATCCTTTTTGAAATTTATATTCATGATTATTACATGATTTGGATTTAAGAAAATATTTATAATTTAAAGCTTAAGCATTAAAATCCTGACAAGTTAGAAATTTACAGAATCTTGCTGTATTCGTGCTTAATATGAATACATGAAATTGAATGCAAATCTTATATATTTGAATATTTAAATAGAACGTTATGCTCTAATTAGGCCCTTCTTAATTCCATGTACAATACTCTAAATAAGGTGAAATGTGGGGGATATTGATTAATTTATATCTAACCTTATTTGCATTAAACTAAATTAAACTAAATATTGCACACAGGTGGTCCATTACGCCTAGTAGTTTGTTCTAAAATTCATAATAACTTAGTTTCAGAGTGAATCTTGTACATACAAATATATAAACACTTAAATATAATACATAACTTTAGAAAGATTATTCACGAGTTACAAGACGTCTTGAGCACAGTGTCATGTAACTGTTCGGCTGACTATAGATTGTAAAGTTGCATGTGCAGTTGTCTTTATATGACCTGTCATACATTTGTTGTAGGTACCTGAAGTTCGCTACTGGATCTTCTGATCAATTCAGGAAGCCGCTGCTCGAAAAAAGTTAGAACTCGCTCAACAGTATCATATAAAGTTGAGAAGCGTCCCGTTTGCTTAGTTAGACACAAACAACTATCTTTCATTAATTTACCATGTCATCTCTATATGGACTTCCTTTCTGGTGGATTTTTTTCGGAATTTTGCGCAAAATGCACCTTAGCAAAGTGTCCATGATTAAGTTATTTGCAAATTCAATGATGCAAAATAGATTTTATGGTCTGGTAAACGCCACTACTGGATCTAAACAAAATGCGAAAAGATAATTAGCATAAAAAACTAATAAATCTTGCTTTAAAATTATTCTCACTACCATTTATAGTTCTGCAAATATTAGGATTTCAAATGGTTCAAGACTTCTGGAACACCGTGTATTTTAAACAATTTTTTTCCCTTTACACATATATTTTGGCTGAAACAGAACATGCTACGTGGCTGTAAACATATTATAATTAGTATAACTTAACAAATTTAATAATTTGGCAAATTTTGTTTACACGTATACACACACGAACGCTCCATTATATTATGAGTGTGAAGAATACTAATATGTTGTCTTCTCTTGCATCGAGAGAATTTTACGAACAAGTCGATGAATATATCTAATCAAAGGGAAATGTTGACGATGTAGAATACACGCTCTATGTGTCTCAGGGGAATTATTGCTGGAACGAATAATTAAAAAAAAACATCTCTCTATAATGATTCATTTTCCTTATCTTTTGTTGTCTATGTCTGGTAGTAGTAATGTTGGATGAGCGAGTGTATCAGCTACAAAAACATACCAACCGAAACTTATCTTTCGGAGAGAGAGAAAGATAGAGAAAAACAGAGAGAGAGAGAGAGAAAGGAAGAGCATGAGAGAGATAGACATTTCATCATATTTACTTAAATAATATAGAATATTAAAGCATATATAATCAAGGTCACAACGACAAAAAACACGAACATCTGAGGGTGTCGGAAACGTGCGTGCCGGATTTTAAAATAAAATGAGAAGTAAAAATAAATATATGCTATTAGATATTAAATAAAATATTCATAAATTGTGGATAAGTTTTACATATCAGATGTTAAGCTTTTCTGCTAGTTCTCGTGTACAAGGATGGTCCTCATCTGTAGACGTTGATTTGCCTGGACGTTCTCCATCATTAAGTTTAAAGTCACCATCTCTAAACTATGTGAACCACTTACGTAGAATCTTGTTAGCTAAAACACATTCACCGTCCATACATTACACGTATCGCGTTTGTTGCTTGCGAAGCATTATTGCATTTATTGAAATAGAAAAGCACCAAGTGCCTGCAATGTCTTTTACAATTTTCTATTTAACAGAAAAGGCTACAAAATTAAGACAAGTTAAATCATTTTTAACTTTTTACTCAAGAGATAGGTTGAACTTTGTTCTAACGGGAAATATAAGTATATTATATCTGTCTAAATCTTCTAACGTATTTAAACATGACCAACTCAAAACCTAAACGAATACTTACTGAAATAGGCAAAACATATATACGAAATATAACTTTATAATTTCCAGACTCAAAATATTCAATGATAAAATATTTTCATTTTTTATATTTACCGCATTTTGTATTAAGATGGTTGTTAATTATTTTTTCAAAATTCTTTTCAACACATTTCTTTAGAAAATAATTTTAATTCATTTAATTCATATTACATACATTTAATGTATAATCTAGATTCCATGCGCAAATCTTTAGAATATGTTTTGAAATTAAATTATTTAAATTTGTGTAAATTAATGTGAGTTTCTTTAAAGCAGATCTGTGACATAGAATTCATAGCATTTCTTTGGAACTTATAATTCGAAGTAGCTGAGAGTTCGTGTTGCATAGAATATTTTATTGATTCCTATACAAAAATATTATAGCGAGAAATAGTTCTTTAATACAACTGAAACTCCTAATGTTACTCTTTAACAATATGTACGATGAAAACCATCTACATATTCTCTATAGCTACATCTTCACAGAAAAAGGTTGCTAGCCTACCTCTACTCTGATGTCATGACAGGTTTTTGACTTAGCTCAAATCTAGTATTTCACTTTGTAAAATATTCACAGTAAAAACTCGCCTAGCTGCACTATTGCTAATTAAAGTTCTGTATCTTCCTCTGTGTACCTGAATCAAAACGGTACTTTCATAAGAAGAGTTTATTTCCACGTAAAAAGCGTCTGTGAAACACAATGCCGTGGAGCTGCTTCTAAGCTGACTACAGCATGGTCGTTTTCAAATCTTCCGTTACGATATTGATGTTGAGCCGTCTCTTAAATTATCGAATGCTTTCCTGTTTGAACGATTGTCTCCAAACATCGATGTGCTCGTCTCACCGTTTACTGACAAACTTATTGATCATTATGTTTGAGTTGCAGTTGAGGATTGATAGGCGGTGACTCATTAGCACGAAAACAAATATGACACTAATTCTCTCAGAATTTAAATTAAAGTATGATCTTCTACGATTTTCAGAATAACTGGACGTCCGTTTAATGCATGCACGCTCATTAATACACACATATATATATTAAAACATTGTTTGAGGAATTTCCAGTATATTGCAAATAGTTCTTCATACATACTAGAACATTATAAGTATAATACATAGGCATTGTTACACAAGGTAGGCCCTGTTTAAATGGAAAAATTCAGTGACACTTTTAAGGGGCAGAGGTAGACCCAGACAAAAGTCGAAACACGACGTAATTTTTTGGTGGAGAGGTTCGATATCTTTGTCTGGCAATGCTTCAATCGGAAAAGACGTGTATATGGCGATGTCCCCAATAGAGGCACCAAGCACAGTGTGTCTGTGTGTAGCTAGACGAGATATCCGTTTATCTGTATGTATGTCTTTCTCTCTCTCTCTCTCTCTCTCTCTCTCTCTCTCTCTCACACGCACACGAAATTGACCCGTCCCTCTGATGTTTTTGTGACAGTTCTTCATTAATTTTTTTTAAGAATCAAGACCGGCATCTGAGTGGAAAAGCAAAACCCTTGGTTCGACGATAACGACACGGGTGTATCAGTTTATAGATGCTTTTGTAAGTAAAAACATTACAATATGTATAAATGACTTACATTGTTTCAGACAATAGCCTGAAGATATGCGTGGTTGAAATACGGTTTGATTTGGGTAGCCGTTTACGGACATTTTTAATACAAATATGATATATCTTGTTCTCACCCGACCAGACCATTTCCATTCATTTTTTTTCGCATTTAATTCTTTGTTTTCAAAATATGATTCTAAAATTCAGGTTTAATAATTACATGAGTACTTTTTTCCTAAAACCGTAGTTTTTTTCATAATAACTTATCCGATGTAAAGTTGTTAATCTATATGGAATACCCTTCAAGATAATCTAATATCAATATGGAAGTTCCCACGTGTGTTGCACTATTGTATTTTCTAACTTGTGCCAACCATTTCTATAGATGCATATACCAACCTTTTATAACACTGTATTTAGGCTTACAATTATTTATATATCTTTAATTTATTTATTTTATCGTATTTCTAGATTTTGTATTTTTCTCTATATTTTATTTATTTATTACAACATCTATTTATATGATGTTTTTATCTGTAAAGAGGTATTCCCCTCTAACTGCTATTTCTTTACAATTTAGACATTGTGACGGTAAGATTACATACAGGCACGTTTAGCAACATATAATCCCGAATACAACACGGATCACGTTGATAGTTTTTGTATTATCTTATCTCCTACGTAACTAACTAATACTCTCATCTCAACTAATAAGTTTAATTGAGCTATATTGTACATATCGATAAATGTGTACCGTGAACGTCTTTATATTCATTTTCTCTCTCGGTCGTTTCCTTTTAGTTCTAGCATAATTTCAACTCATTGTGAATCTTTATTATTATCTCCCCCTAGAAATGACATTAAATGTATTCCTAACAAATGTTAGATGTAAAGCTTGCCACCATATGAACATGAAAAGATAAAACAACGGCACACCCTTCGCAGTAAACTACAATAACTCACACCCTCCAAACTCCGGCATACGAGTAAATTCATACAGTGAGAACCTGAAAAAAGAAGTTAGCGGTTTGCATGTATAGTTTAAAACCACCATTTTACTCGAAGACAACACAATTATCTGGATGGCTATAACACCCTGATTGACCTCACGAAAAGAATGAAATGCTAAAACCAAATAAATTCCCCGAACTAAGTTACAAATAAGAGCAATAGATTTGCTAATAAAGTCAGAGAACAACCTAAAAATTTTCGTTTGAACAGATAAAACAAACACCTACTATAAGTTTAACATCATTTACAAAGAACAACTCTGTAAATCATATAAAATTGTACCCCCAAACTTCAGACAGTATAAACAGAGAGGCAAACAATCTACTCACGAATATGAACATACACGACTTCTCTGAAATCATTACTCCGTGCACCCATTGATTCTCTTTAATCAACCAAAAAAAAACTTCCAAGTAAACAACTCAATCATATTAATTAGCCAATCTAATTTAGACTTAGGGAATATTAGTAAACGTATCCTTTACAGAATAATATCTACTGTAAACAGAAAATAATATTATCATTTTTAAAGTCATTTAACTGGTTCTCTCACTTAAAAAAAAAAAACCCCTATTAAAGTTAATCACATTTGACATCGATAACTACTATCAATCTATCTTCCCAATCGTATTGAATAAGACATTAATTTTAGCTAAAATAACATCGACATTACTGATATAAGAATTAAGGCGATCTTGCAATCCAGAAAATCTATACTACATTTTTACAATAAATACGTGGCAAGTAAAAGAAAACGCCTAGAAACTATGATGCTGTCACGGGTGCATCAGAGTTTGCGGGGTCACTGACCTGGTAAGATGTTATCAGGTTAGATAACTTCAATTTAAATTTAAAAAACATCCAAAGGATATTTGATAAAGACCTTTCTCTCTTTGTGTCTACAGAGAGGCCGATAAAATATAATAATACACTTAATGACCTACACGTTTTTTTTTAAATGTTGGGCTTTCTATTACTATTGATCCTCAGATAAAACATCAGATTTCTTAGATATAACACTCGACTAAAACTTCGAACATTATAACTCATATCATAAATCAAACCTTACATTAGTTATGTCTATAAACAATTAAATAACCCACAATCAATAATCAAATCAATAATCCCCGAAGATTGAATCTATAAACCCTCAGCTAATGTAGACATATTCGATCATAACTCTTACTTCTTCAATAATGCACTGCATATGCCGAAAAAAACAACTTATACGAAAAATATACCCATCAATGCCAAAAGACAAACAGTATAATAATACACAATATGGGGTTAAACGAAACCAATCTAATAAATACCATCATATTACTTGTAATGAATATAACCCTATCCCTAACCCTAGCCATAATTATTACTCTAACCCTACACCTAAGCATACCTCTAACCCTTACCCTATCAGGCAATTTAAACCAACTCTCCCTAATTTCTACCTAACATTATACGCATTCACCTTTACCCAACTACAGCCAACCATATATATCAGAAGACATCTGCAGGAACAGCTTGATTTCTCAAATCAATTCCGCATTAGATTATGTAGACCAACAAGCCTACCAAAATTATAACGCACAATCCAATAGGGGTAATCACACTAGAGACAATAACATGTCTACAGAGACAATTAAAAATACAACACATATATGAACAGTATCACCCACTAAAATACACACTTCGACACTTGTATAACATCGAATATTGAACAGCATCAGTTCCTTTAAAAGACTTAGTTAAAAAACTATAGTAAAAACAAAATGTTATCGATTAACTTGTATCCTCAAGAAAAAAAGGAATTCATACTTTCCCAACTCTAAAACATGCCAATTATGCACATAAGCAGCGGTTATGATAAAAAAACATCTAGTATACAGAATCGTGAAACCTGTGAAACTTTTTTTTTAAACATTATTTTAATACAAAAAGAGCATCAGAACAATTGAAAAAAAAGGTAAAATTAAAGAGACGCCCTCTGTTATTACTAACAATGTTTGCATAAATATATATATATATATATATATATATATATATATATATATATATATATATATATATATATATATATATATCGATGATAAAGTGATGAAGTGGAATAAATTTGTATAGTTTTCCAATTTACTTATTTATGGAGTGTTCACACAAAGAATACACATACAAAAATACTGTCTGTGGATGATTACATATATGGATATATATATATATATATATCTTATATATATATATACATATTGGTATGTATATATATATACATATATTTCAATATTTCTATATATATATATATATATATCAATATGTATATATATATATATATATATATATGTATATATATATATATATATATATATATATGTATGTATATATATAAATATAACATATAAATGGATAAAACAAAGACTAAGAATAATACGACATCTATAAATGTATTTATCCACCAAGTGCTCAAACAAGGAATAAATATGCGAAACTACCTTTAACACTGACTTTTCAAAGATGACGCTCCTATCGTCAGACGGTCTGATCAATAGTTATTGAGTGTTAATTAACAATTTTAGGTAAATATCCTGCAAATGTAAATGTGGAAGATTCAGAAGAATATAGAAATAATATTTTAAATATAACAAAAGTTTAAAATAACTCGATTTAAGTCGTGGAAAAGATCAAATATGCCTCGAATTATGGGCAAGGTGTTATATTAAATTCGAATGATCCGAATTGTTCACATAGTTTAATCAAAGAAGTCGATTAATGTTCGATGAGTTCCAAAAAGTTTGCAGTCTCACAGAAATTGTAATTAAAGGTCGCACATACTTTTGGATTTTTTTCCCCGAGTGAATGTTGAAAATTACTCAGAAAAACAATACAGTCGTGTGTTAATCCATGCCTAAAAAACATTCAACATAGGACTTCAGTTGGTCCGAAGGAAATTGATGTAAGACGTCGAAATTATTAGATGTTTCAATTAATGATGGATGTCAAATTCGGAACACGATTTAAATTTGGGAAATATCAGGCGACATTTATCTGAACTACAGTAGATCGTGGGAGTAGGAGTGGTTGTAGGTGTGAGAAGGACTTATACAAGGCTGCTGGCTTAAGTGAGTATAAAATGTGAACTCGAATAGGTGGTGGCACTAGGAGTGATTAAGTTAACTGAATCGATGGGTTATTTTTTGGTGTCTATCACCATTATTAAAACAGTTGGGGAGAAGGTGTGTCGTGCGTCATGATTATATTGATATGCGTTGGGTGAGATGTAGAAGTCGCATGAGAAAATGGTGTGGGGCAGGATAGGAGAGGGAGATATATAGGTGGCTTTATATGATTTGAGTTTAAAAATTGACATCTAAGTAAGGTCAGGGGATAAAGGTATATAACGATAATATAAGGGAGTGCAGATATAGAGATATAAAACGATACATATAGGCTATTATTTCGCTTTTGTAATATTAATGTTGTTTTCTAAATATCGAGATAATAGGAGAACAATCTAAGGTCATGCAATTCAGCTTATTACACCAGCCAATCGGTTAAGCGCAGCCAACACTTAAGTTCATTGTCACTAATAGCAAATAGACAATTTCAGAAACGAGAAGTCGTACGGCTATGTTATGCTAATATGAGCTTATATCCGCATACGCACATATACAACCCCCATTTATATATATATATATATATATATATATATATATATATATATATATATATATATATATAAATATATATGCACTCTAATTATTTTTCCCCTCCTGTTTTTACTTCTAAATAATTCTTCTCACTCTTAGTAATAGCCTCGATTATTCCCCCCTAGTTTACCTCGCCCTTCGCTCACTTCTCTCAGACCATGCTAAACCCCCAACCCGCCCTAGTTCTACATCTTTAAACCCCCATAATATTAACTTTAAACTGCGATCTCCACTCTCACTCTGGTTTAATCTATTGTCACTACTTTTACCTTGTATGTCTCGTACTTTTTTCTGCCATCATTAACCTATTTAATAATTTTCTTCATCAACCTCCATATACCTTTTTTTGAAAATTTCGTTTGTTTCAAAAATTAATTTTCCCGCATCCATCAAGCACTAGCGTCCCGTAACAGCATATTTTATTTCAACCCATATCTTTAACCACCTTGGGGATTCCCATTCCGGATATCCTTTCGAGGTCTATTTTACTTTTTACTTTTTCCTTATTCTAATACTCACTCTCGAGCTCCAATTTTATCGACTTTTCCCTCATTCTATTATTATTATTTTTTATCGGTCAATCCACAATTTTCCTTGCGAGCCTAAGACTAATTTTATTATCTTGTTTTCATTTTTTATTTTCTTATTTCTATTTTTAATTCTATTTTTATTTTTACTTTTTTAATTTTCCAATTTTAATTTTTATTCTTACTATTCATTTTTCTAGCTCTACCCTTCACATATATTTGGCCTCATTGTTTATGAGTAAGGTCATCTGATTAAACAACTAAACCCCGAACTCTGTTCATAGACACATTCTGGTATTTTAACTCTCCCTCTCAGCACTCGTTGACTCACCCCCACCCATTCTTTCCCTTTTCTAGTTGAACCCTAATTCGCGCTAATATCCAATTTCAACTTCATGCGACTCACCCCCCACCCACAATCACACTCTTAGTTTTAACCGTTCCTCTCTCCTCCTCCTCCACACCCCCTACTCGTTCCCTCCCTGCCTACTGGTCGCATATGAGTTTCTGCCTTTCTTCATTTCAAGCCGGCTTTTTCAACGGGCTAGCTTTAAAATATTTTCGCTGCCTTTTTCCCCATTTTAAAACACTTTCCTTGATATCTCAGCCCAGGAAGTATTTTTAATGGCGAATATTTTCCACCTCAATCTTTACTGAGCCTGCCTGCATCCACGAGCGTACCTCTTATTGGACTTTTTACCCTTTGGATTTTCTATTTTCGCCGCACCTGAAGTTGTGGCTTCTTGGAATTTAACTTCGAATCCTCTCTCACAAAATCTCGTGCCTTTAACGACCTACTTATCTACATCTCATTCTCTCCACTGGACTTTTCGACAACGGACTTTTTAGCAACTGGACATTTGCTTGCATTCGGGCAGAGTTTTTCCCTGTGTTTCTTTCCCTACAACTTTTATTTTATTTTTTCAAATTTTAAATATTGGCCTTTGCCAACTTATCTATCCCAGCGACTTGCTCTGATGATAAGATTTTGATCTTTGAAAAGCCTGGCTTAAGGAAAATTAAACTTGAATAAATTGCATTTTTGCGGAATATACCTCGCTCTGAGCAATTGAATTGAATTTTGATTTGACTTTTGCTTCTCTAATTCCTTTCCATTCTTCTTCATATATATATATATATATATATATATATATATATATATATATATATATATATTTATTTTAAAATACAGATTTTAATCAGACATGGACCAGTGGTTTCTGACAAGAAACGGGTTGAATTCCCGATTCCGTCGTCTTCAGCATAGTCTGAAATAGTAAATGATGGAATTTCTTCAAAAAACATCAAACTGTTATGAAACGCTATTTACACATAATTTTGAAATGGAGAGCCGACGATAAACGCTTAGGTCAGAAAAAGCCGTTAAAAGATTCTATATTTAGAAGTAAAGCAAGAAAGAAAAGAGAGAAAGAAAGAAAGAAAGAAAGGAGGGGAAAAATAAAAAAAATAAATTTATAATAATAAAATATTACTTTTATATTTATATATATTATCTTCACATATATATATGTAGAAAATAATTAATTAATGTACGCAACTCTAATTAATTAAATTATCTAAAAAAAGGGGAGGTAACTATTTATCATTATATAAAATATATATATATGTTTTCATGAATTTCGATCATTTCAATTAATAATTCTCAATTCAAAGTAAAAACACAAATATAGGTAAATATATGAATAAAAAATATAAATATAGATAAATATATAAATACATGAATAAAAAATTAATATATACATAACAAATAAATCAATATATAATTAAAATATCAATATATAAATGAAGAATCAATATATAAATAAATCAAAATATAGATAACAAATATAAATAAAAAATCTATATAAATAATAAAATATATATAAATAAAAAAATAAAAAAAAAAATAAATAAATAAAAAATAAACAATCTTTATATAGAAAAAATATTAAAATAAAATAAAAAAATCAATATATAAATAAAAAATTCAATATATAAATATAATCATAATATGTAAATAAAGAATCAAAAGTCAAAATGTAAATAAAAATAAAAATAAAAATAGAAATAAAAATATAAATATAAATATATAATTATATATAAATATATGAAAATTATATATAAATATAAATAAATGAAAATAAAAATAAATATAAATATAAAAATAAAAATAAATGTAAATATAAAAATCGAAATATAAATAAATCAATATATAAATAAATGAAAATCATATAAAAATTCAAAATTATAAAATATAAATAAAAAATCAATATATAAGAATTCAAAATTCATATATAGATAAAAAATATATATATATAGATAAAAAAATATATATACAAATACATAAATAAAAAATCAATATATAAATAAAAAATCAAAAATAAATATACACATACACATGTACACATACACACATGCATACGCACACATACACGTATATATATATATATATATATATATATATATATGCATACATATACATATATACATATATACATACATACATATACATATATATACGTACATACATATATACATATATATATATATTATATACACACTCACACACACACAAAGACCTGCATGTGTAAATAAAAAATCAAAAATATAAAAGTATAAAAAAATAGAAAAAATATAAAAATATAAAAAAATATAACAAATTTAAAATTTAAATAAGAAAGAGGGAAAAAATGGAGAAAGGAAAAAAGGGTTGTGATCAGGTTCGTAGAACGAGAAGTCTGCAGTGGAAGTGTGTAAGTGTCTGAAAAATGTATGTAGGGTTCTAGGAAGGCTTAAGTCACTCGATCCATCCAATAGATAAGGAGTGCTTGTTTATGATGTATACAGCCCTTAAAAACCTCATCGCGTACATTTTAACATCTGGTGTTTGGGTTCATGATGGCCTTAAAAATATGGAACTTCTCAGCATTGCACAAATGGCAAACATTAGATATATGTGAATAAATGGGTTTTCTCTCTATGATTTTCCAATTAATAGAAAAGGGAGTTCCTTCTTCTTTTAGTTCCCAAATTCGTTTAGCCAAAGATGTGTTTGCGCGATCTTTGTATCTAAAGGAATATAGGTGTGAATAATACCTTTGTTTAAAGGAACCTTGTGTCATGCCGTAGTATACATCTGTACTGTTATCAGTTTGACTCGTAACCACAGCTTTGTATACAACTGAGTCAACTTTACAATTTCCCTCGAGGGGGCAAGAATTTTTATTTTAGCATGAGCATCCGGTGTCGACTGCCGTGCTTTGTTCTCTGGTGATGTAACTCCTTATAGGCCGCATGGTTGAGTAGCTGACCTTGATGGTGTTTTTATTGAAAAACTTATGTAAAGCGCCATTACTACAAATTACCAATTAGCAAAAACTAGCACATACACAAATATTAACAAAAAAGCATCAGATTTAACAACTAAATTAGGAATTGAATATAGAGCAAATATTTTAACTAAAAATAAGGCTTTCATTACTCTTAAGGACCATAAAGATAGTTTTAATATTAGGCCCTCTTGCAGACTCATAAACCCAGCAAAAAGTGATATTAGTCTAGTTAGTAAAAGTATTGTTAAAAGCATAGTTAGCAAAATTAAACTTACTTCAACACTCAGCCTTTGGGAAAACACTAATTCTGTATTAAAATGGTTTAGGAATATTAAAGATAAACATTTATGTAAATTCACACAATTTGATATAGTAGACTATTACCCCTCAATTACAAAAGATATCCTCGATAAAGCTCTTAACTACGCACTAGATTACACATATATAAGTCAGTTAGAACGAGATACCATCCTAAATGCCAGACAAACCGTCCTTTTCTTCGAGGGAAGGGCCTGGGAAAAGAAATCAGATCCTGAGGACCCCTTTGACGTTGCAATGGGCGCCCACGATAGTGCGGATATATGCAACCTGGTAGGACTTTATATCTTACACACACTCAAAATTAAGTTTCCCGACCACTTCATCGGATTATACCGAGATGACGGGGTCGGCCTTTCACACAATAAAAACGGACAAATACTAGATAAATTTAGGAAAGACCTCATTCAAACCTTCAAAAGTTTAGGCTTTAAAATCACTATCACTACTAATTTAAACCAAATAGATTTCCTCGATTCTACTCTTAACCTCGAAAATAATACTCACAAACCCTACCATAAACCGAATGAATCACTCCAATATATCCATAAAAGCTCATGCCATCCACCATCAATCCTCAAAAACCTTACTAAAAATATAAGCCTTAGAATTTCAAACCTCTCCTCCAATTATGAAGTTTTCTCACAGTCCGCTCCATATTATAATAAAGCCCTCCGCGACAGCGGATTCGACAATGGAATCTCATACATCCCAAACCAGAATATTCCACAGAACAACAACCGCAAAAGGAGGAGATCGATTATCTGGTTTTCGCCGCCCTTCTCCAGCAGAACAAAATCAAGAGTAGGTCATATTTTTCTCTCATTATTAAACAAACATTTCCCTCCAACAAACAGTTTACATAAGTTTTTCAATAAAAACACCATCAAGGTCAGCTACTCAACCATGCGGCCTATAAGGAGTTACATCACCAGAGAACAAAGCACGGCAGTCGACACCGGATGCTCATGCCAAAATAAAAATTCTTGCCCCCTCGAGGGAAATTGTAAAGTTGACTCAGTTGTATACAAAGCTGTGGTTACGAGTCAAACTGATAACAGTACAGATGTATACTACGGCATGACACAAGGTTCCTTTAAGCAAAGGTATTATTCACACCTATATTCCTTTAGATACAAAGATCGCGCAAACACATCTTTGGCTAAACGAATTTGGGAACTAAAAGAAGAAGGAACTCCCTTTTCTATTAATTGGAAAATCATAGAGAGAAAACCCATTTATTCACCTATATCTAATGTTTGCCATTTGTGTAATGCTGAGAAGTTCCATATTTTTAAGGCCATCATGAACCCTAACACCAGATGTTTAAATGTACGCGATGAGGTTTTTAAGGGCTGTATACATCGTAAACAAGCACTCCTTATCTATTGGATGGATCGAGTGACTTAAGCCTTCCTAGAACCCTACATACATTTTTCAGACACTTACACACTTCCACTGCAGACTTCTCGTTCTACGAACCTGATCACAACCCTTTTTTCCTTTCTCCATTTTTTCCCTCTTTCTTATTTAAATTTTAAATTTTTTATATTTTTTTATATTTTTATATTTTTTCTATTTTTGTATACTTTTATATTTTTGATTTTTTATTTACACATGCATGTGTTTGTGTGTGTGTGAGTGTGTATATACTATATATATATATATATATGTATATATGTATGTACGTATATATATGTATATGTATGTATGTATATATGTATATATGTATATGTATGCATATATATATATATATATATATATGTACGTGTGTGTGTGCGTATGCATGTGTGTATGTGTACATGTGTATGTGTATATTTATTTTTGATTTTTGATTTATATATTTATTTATATATTGATTGATTATTTATAGTTATATATTGATTTTTTATTTTTTATTTATATATTGATTTTTTATTTATGTATTTGTATATATATTTTTTATCTATATATATATATTTTTTATCTATATATGAATTTTGAATTCTTATATATTGATTTTTTATTTATATTTTGAATTTTGAATTTTTATATGATTTTCATTTATTTATATATTGATTTATTTATATTTCGATTTTTATATTTACATTTATTTTTATTTTTATATTTATATTTATTTTTATTTTCATTTATTTATATTTATATATAATTTTCATATATTTATATATAATTATATATTTATATTTATATTTTTATTACTATTTTTATTTTTATTTACATTTTGACTTTTGATTCTTTATTTACATATTATGATTATATTTATATATTGAATTTTTCATTTATATATTGATTTTTTAATTTTATTTTAATATTTTTTCTATATAGAGATTGTATATTTTTTATTGATTCATTTATTTTTTTATTTTTTTATTTATATATATTTTATTATTTATATAGATTTTTTATTTATATTTGTTATCTATATTTTGATTTATTTATATATTGATTCTTCATTTATATATTGATATTTTAATTATATATTGATTTATTTGTTATGTATATATTAATTTTTTATTTATGTATTTATATATTTATCTATATTTATATTTTTTATTCATATATTTTTCTATATTTGTGTTTTTACTTTGAATTGAGAATTATTAATTGAAATGATCGAAATTCATGAAAACATATATATATATTTTATATAATGATAAATAGTTACCTCCCCTTTTTTAGATAATTTAATTAATTAGAGTTGCGTACCTTAATTAATTATTTTCTCCATATATATATATGTGAAGATAATATATATAAATATAAAAGTAATATTTTATTATTATAAATTTATTTTTTTTATTTTTCCCCTCCTTTCTTTCTTTCTTTCTTTCTCTCTTTTCTTTCTTGCTTTACTTCTAAATATAGAATCTTTTAACGGCTTTTTCTGACCTAAGCGTTTATCGTCGGCTCTCCATTTCAAAATTATGTGTAAATAGCGTTTCATAACAGTTTGATGTTTTTTGAAGAAATTCCATCATTTACTATTTCAGACTATGCTGAAGACGACGGAATCGGGAATTCAACCCGTTTCTTGTCAGAAACCACTGGTCCATGTCTGATTAAAATCTGTATTTTAAAATAAACATATTACGCTCTTAATTTAATTTAATTGAGCACTCTACTGGTATTTCCCTTTTATTCTTTATTGAGTATATCTTTATTGAGTATACCTTTATACTTATATATATATATATATATATATATATATATATATATATATATATATATATATATATATATATATATATATATGATCATACACATGTATACGTACACAGGCACTCACCAATATATTGGAATATACGATAAACAACAAACTAAAAGTACAAATATCATTCGTGGCACTCAAACAGGTATATAGGATTAGTGGAGATCCAGGAAAATAACATTGGTCGTGTATATTTTTTCTTATATGCCGATAAATTAATATGTTAATGTAGGTGCGTCGAGGTAAACTCTAGTGCAGCTTTATATTTATATATTTTCGGGTAAAGTAGTTTTTTTAAAATTAAGTATAATTATCTATTGAGAATAATGATGTAACTATATATTAAGATGCTATTCTATACTTGCTAGGGATGTTTTATGTCGTCAATATATACGCTTATCGGGTTTAGAGGTAAGTTATACAGTGCATTCAAGAGTTACTTTTACGTTCGGTCAATTACGGCAATTTAGTGTATATATCGCGTTAATTTTAGAGTCTGGTAGAAGTAAGTTTGCTATAATAGTTATTCAGGGATCAGATTATATATTATAGGAAAGCTTGAGTATTCCTCTCGATGGTTTACTTTTGACGAATGTAAATTTTCCCTTTTTGTAATAGTTCGCTATTTATGTTTATTATATGGTGTCAAATTTGTCAAATGCAAATAAACAAAATAACGTAGAATCGAAAGCGTCTATAAAACCTGTGAAAGCTATGGAACATTTAACTTTTAATCTAATATAGTGGGAAATTTCCCAGCAGAGTCCTCGATTAATAGAGAATCAGAAGGCGTTATATTTATTTATTGGTACATAAAAATTAGTACAAAATTAGTACCGTTGGTTTCAAGCTCAGAAGGACTTAAAGGCCTACCAACTATATAACACCCTTTGCCCAATACATAACCCTACAACCGCCCCACAAAATACCGACTTTCACTCTGGTAAATCCTCCTAACAATAACCGACCATAATTATATGAAAAAACAGGAATAAATAGTTTAATATTTTAAATCAGCCCATATCTACACCATAACCAGTAAATTATTCCAAGTTAATTTGTAACAAAAAATTCCAATAATAATGTTCCCAGCTTTTAAGAGGGTAACCCCTTAGATTTCACGAAGATAATTCAGTAGGCCTAAACAGGTTCAATCTTGCCGACCCGACTCTTGTCCTTTCTCAAGACCAAACTTAATCAGTATACCAATATCTTACTTCCATCAGCCTTTACTATATCTTAGTCAAAAATGTAAATTTCCGAGCACAGATTCATTAAATACCTTGCAGAGTTACTCCCATGGACCGATCGATGTCCACAAATACCGGAATTGAGTTAATCTTAATTCAAATTCCTTTTGGATTTATTTAAAGTCTTTAAACTAAGCCTTGAAATAAACCTTGATGTTTTTAACTTTTTTTCTCTTGAAAGTTTAACCCTTCAACCCATATGCTCTCCTTAGCATTTTATAGACGACACCAAGTTAACGGTCTAAATATACGCTCCCAATAAAAATTGATTAACGAGACTAGTTTCGAGACTTTTTAATATTTTCCTATTTTAAATCTGAACTGTTACATGACACTCTAAAGCAAACAACGTATCAAAACGAGTGATACGTGGGTTCACATTTCTAAAACAGGGACAACATAAGCTGAAGGGAGCCGGGGTGTTAAGTCTTTCTGGGCTTGAAACCGACGGTACTAATGGTGTACTATTTTTTCTGTACTAATATATATATATATATATATATATATATATATATATATATATATATATATATGTATACGAATCGTGATTTATAATTGAAAAATAAGCGGCGGTTGTTAACAGGTTATTAGTTATATTTTGTTACTCACAACACAGACATACACTCATACAGAAACAGACAATAGGTATCTCATAGGAAGAAGACAAAAGCGAATTGTACGTAAATTGAATTATTTGTAGATCCTAGCTCTAATTGTATGACGATGATATGCTTATTGACTGTAGATGAAGGAAAGACAAACGTTTTTCTCTTCACTTTTTACCAATCTTTGTCCGTCTGTTTCCGTTGTCTCTCGATGTTTTATAGGCGTCTTTTAGTGTGACAAGTTAACACGACCTTGTAGCTAATGATATAAAACAAGTCAATTATGATAAACGATGATTCCGAATAAATCTAATTGTTTGCCCTATCAGGATAACATCTCGTGTCAAAGATCTTCGCTCGTTTACTTCGTCTCTCAATACAAATCAAATTTATAAAACCATAGATTTTCTATTCATTTGTTTTGCCTCAACTGAAGTCCGTCTGTAAGCCTTATTGTTCATAGTTACTATCTTTGCCACCAGAGCAGAGTTAGAGAATTGTAAGCTTTTAATGTGAGGAAAATCCAGCTTCCCCTAAATCGCACAGAATTGAAAGTAAATATTAAAAATTGCCTTAGTCAAGAATGACCCAATCTTCACTGATCGAAGGCAAAAATAGTGTAGAACAGCACTAGAATGTATATCCCACGGAAATAGCAGTTGTTTTTATTTCATCGTTAGTGTTAGGGAGTTTGTGTTTTTTTATCGACGATTCGCTTTTTCTATTTCATTCATTATAGCATTATATTAAATTGCTTCTTTTTACTTTATTGATGTGTTCGTCTTTCTTTTGTCAATTATCCCATCAAACGTCTACCTACCTGCAGACATACTTATAGAATGTAGGATCATACTCCAAGCCAAAACGAATTCCAGTAAAAATATAAATATTGATTTGTGTCCGGTATTATTACCAAGAGAAAATAATGAAAACATTTTTTGAATGTTGCAGCAATTTTAAAACACCGATAAAAACTGAGAAGAAATACCAAAATTTTGGTTTAATTTTGTTTATTCATAGTTATTGTTGTAATTAATTAATGTGTTAAATTTAGTTTTTATTTCAGCATATTATTAAGGTAACTTTACATTACATATCTATCAGATTTCCAAAAAGAGCAGATTGTTGGTGTCCGTATGACAGTTGATACTGTAACAGAAGTGGCTACGATGGTGGCCGTATCGAAACGAACTGTCTAAAAGGTAATGGCAGCCTATGGAAAAACAAGGTGAACATCCCCGTCTCTGGAAGAAAGCCGAAGCTGTCTGAAAAAGATCGCAGAACACTTGTAAGTACTGTGACAAAAGGGACCAAAACTAATGCACCCAAAATTACAGCAAAGCTTAACAATCATCTGGATAATCGCATTTTTACAAAGCTGAGAGCTTCACAAGGCTGTATTTTATGGAAGTGTTGTCATCAGAAAACTAAAGATGTTTCCATCACTTTGTCCAACCTCTGTATATGTATTGCTTATATCGATTTAAAAAAAATACTTACAACTACTATCACTATTTCTTTCCGAAATGTATTATGTGTATTACTTTCGTCTTCTAGTATTTAACTAATTATTTCAATACATCATTTACTTCAACTTTTATTATACTATTTATTTATATTAACTTTTAATAATAAGGTAAGGTGGGTAAGTGAACTAGTTTGAATAAACATGCATCTTCGGAGTGTAGTTTTATTGGGATGTCCAAAAACAAAATATCGCTTGGCTAGATTAAAAGTGCAAACAATTTAGAACGTGATAAAGGAAGTTAATTGAAAATTCTGGAGGAGGTAATAACGTAATAAAAAGGCTTTTCAAAATTGATGTGTAGAAATTTGTGCGAAGCGGTTAAAGAAAATCAATTAATATTTTGAAATAAATAACACAATTCGCCCTTTTATATGCGATAAAAAACATTATGTGCTCAATAACTTATATTTATTAAGCGTCAGAAATCTGTATATTCAGGTTTTTTATCAAGAGGAGAATTAAAAAAAATGATTTCGGATTTCCTAACATTTCGTCTTTTCTAACAACCATCGCAACTCGACCACAATTGACGGTAATCATCAACGTAACCAAACAAAACCAACAAAGTTATAAAACTCGAAAGCTGATAAAAGAAGGGTCCACATGAATAAAGCTAGACCTTGAATGCATTAAGTAATTAGCTGATCTTGCCAGGCATAGTCAAATAGTAAAAGTAACGTTGTTTAAATAATGCATGATGAATGGTTAAATAAAGTAAAGCCAGATAATCGAAATATATTATTGTTAAAGAACATGGTTTACAAAAAATAGAAATATTGGTTATTAAGTATATATCAATCTTATAGGACAGACATTCACAATAAAAATGTATTTGAATCAAACTTGATTCTCTGTATATATTAAATATAAACAGGTGGAAGTCAACACGTTCGATTTTGTCCAGCAAAATTAGAAAAGTAAACACCAATATGATACACTAGGTCTATATTTAATTGTTTACTCAATGTCTGTTTATTTGTTGTTTTCCCTCCCTTCTTTTATTGTTTCATTCTTGTTGTCATTCACGATTATATCCAACTTTATAGTTTATTTTTAACTTAAATTGTATTTCCATTCTATTAGGCTTATTCTTTCTGTCTTTCCTTTTTAATATTTCTCATGAATATTGCTTAAATGCTCTTTCCCCGTTATGAAATGATACGAATATTTATATCTTCATTATTATTATAAAACAATTATCATTAATACTTTAAAAAAACAATAATTACGCTTATAGATAGTTAAAATACAATTAACACTATTGGTAAATTGAATAAGAACACAAACTTTTCTCCCACCCTAGAACTCTATATAAGTCATTTGTTCCTTTTTAAGAAGAAATAAAAATAAAATCATATACTTTAATCAGCTTTTTTTTAAAGCCTGAGTTCGCATCAAAATAATTTCGAAAAGAATTGAAAAATATAATTAAATTTAACAAATTCGTATATATATTATATGTATTTATATATTCATCTGTGTTCCTTTAACATTTTATATCTATCATATAACATTATTTTGTTTACATTCTAAACGAATTACATTAATTTCCAAACGCACTATTTTAAGTAAATTCAATTTCACATAATAGACGCCCCATCATTTTATAAACTCATTCTGTATATGCGATATCACTGCAACGTTTACAATGTGCATTACTATAAGGGCATTTTATAAATTAACTATTATTGTAATTGTTTTCAATTCAATGATTGTTATGATTTTAATATAGCAATATTTATTTTCCAAACTATTGTTTTATTTTCTGGAAAAATATTTACATTTGTGTTCAAATTTGACTTGATATTTCAACAAGTTGCGATCTATTACCAAATGGCAAGTTCCTATAAAAAATGATTCCTTCTTTCTTTACGTCATATTTTACGGTCATATTTAAAAACATATAAATTGTTATCGAAATTATAAAAATTTCATATATTATCTATCTATATGAATCAATAGGAAAGCTTTTGTTCCGTGTTTCAGATAAGTTTATTGATGAAATGTGTATTACTTTAGATTACTTTTTCAAATATTAAAAATAACAAAGCGATAACGAGTCGCCAAAGCCAACTAAAATATTAATAAACTATTGTTCTCTGTCTGAAATTGTTATCCAATTTTCTAACAATATTTATTTATTTAATTTTCTATTTCTTTGATTTTTTATTTCGTAATTGTTTCCACGCACTTACTTTACTCGGGGTTTATTTACCTTAATTGCTTTGTCTCGTCTACTCATCCATTTTCTAGGTAATTTAAGTAAATTGTATGTTATTTGTTCTCCATCAATTCCACCCATCTGTCTAATTTCGCGATCAATGTTCGTTTTTCTCTATGACAAAATACTATTTCAATAATTGGGGGATCGGCCATGGGATAACCACCAGACTTTTATTGTGTACATACATCGACAACAGTTCGAGAAAACAAATAACGTATTGCTGTTAACGAAGCAAATAAAGTGTGGCATTATTAGAAGAAGATTTCCGACTGGAATATTACATGAGGTGTAACATCTGTGTAACGAGCATATATAATACACAACATCTTATATATATATATATATATATATATATATATATATATATATATATATATAAATGTAGTTATTTGTCATGAGTTATGATATATATATATATATATATATATATATATATATATATATATATATATATATATATATATATATATACAGAGAGCGATAAAGTATGGTATGTTTATATATATATATATATATATATCGCTATGTATATAATAATCTATTAAACTACTGAACAGATCATTATGAGATTCGAAATATATATTCTAGACAACACGATGAGTATTGATTTACTCCTCGCTTCTAAAACCATTCTTATGCTACTTGTCAAAGACCAACTTTTCAAAATTGTTACCACCAACAAGCCAAGTATTGCTTTACTTGTTTATGCTAGAAAATTATTTTCTTGGCAAGACGCCATTTTCAATTCTAAATTATTTGTCGTTTCCATTCAATTTTTTATGATGTTGACTTCATTAAGTAACATCAAACACATTCTGATATTTATGACTTTCAGATCATAAGCATCATACACAATTCCGATATTAAAACAAAATCAACATAAATTATCAAAGCAAAAAACAATTTTACGTATCGATAATCTGTAATCGCTAAATTTATTTTATGGATAAACATTTTTATTTTGAAATTAAATATATATATACAAATATCGTGTTCATCAATGAAAAAAAATACATGTTTTCAAAGTAAATCTTAATTTATAGATGTTTCCAAAATTTCTATGATGCTTTTAAGGTTTCTCGTTCGCTCTGTGACTCTGAATTTTGTCTGTCAAGCTTATTTTCTGAATAAAATGTATTTCCTTAACACGTTGATGGTTTGATTGTAACTTTTTTGTTAGACAGCCTTGTAAAAACCTCACTTAACTTACAATAACCTTCTTTCCTTTTCAGGCTTTTGAAGGGCTTACTGTTTGGCTAGCCTTTTTGAGGTCTCAGGTTTTTAACGCTTCCAGGCTTCGTTTGCATTGATATGATTTTACTTTCTCTACTTTTTAATTCTCGTGATAATCTATGTATATCAAGTGACTATATGCCTTGCCTGGAGCGACATCCAAACGGATGTGGGCGAATGAGAACCCCCAAAATATATTAACAATTGCAATTGGTAACCAATTAGCCGGTTCGATGTTTTGGTTTATAATAGAATTGTGATTAAGAACATTTTTATTTGCCGGAAAAAATAACACACGCATGCTTTTTTCAGAAGTGATGTTTATACAGAAAGCCGATTCTTAATAAATAATTAAAATTAAAAATAAATTAATATTTTGATTCGCATTAATTGACATCCAGTCGATTTTCGTAGCTCATGGCGACAAAAAAGTAATATTTCTCCTTTATAAGCGTTGTTACAGTTACCCCATCAAGTTACTTGTGTAGTTACTCTCTTAAAAAGACGTATCCAAACGTCACGTGACAAGCATATGTTTAGTATGATTTAACTGGATCGATACTTTTCCCAACTGTATAATTAAATTATGTTAATAGCATGAAACGATGTTTAACTTGTATTTTAGATTCAATAGTTTTCTTGTGTAACTTTATGTATAATCTCTGTTTATGGGTGTTAAATTGTGTACAAGAAAACTATTGAATAAATAATCAAAGTGAAATACAATTGTAATCTGATCATTCGGATTCTGTTCTAATTTTCGATGTTAGTAGTCATGTAGATATGTGGAACAACGGATAAAGTGCTAAACCATAATCAGTTCTAAAGTTCATCGTTTGGGGGGGGGGGTGAAAGTTCAATCGACACTAAGCACATAATTGAAAATTACTTAAGACATCTACACGGTCATGGATGACGGAACAATAGCAATGCATCGATTAAACAAGTTTAAATTCAAAATGTTACATATTCTTCACCAAGAGGAGAAGCCCAATGTCACATAAGTCACAATAAATTTAAATACAGAGGAGATCATATAATATTTTGTTACCGAAGCAAATCACAATATCACAATAACATCCTACCTCGTGTCTTCGTGGCTTTAGTTACTATGCCCCTTATAATTAACGTTTCACGTCAACAAGAAGGTAAAGAAAAGTATTCCGGAATATGAAAAAATACCAGTTATTTACATGTTGATGTCGCCTTCTCGTCTGGTAGCTGCAGGTGGGCATTCTAGGCTACGGACATTTTAGGGTCTAACCCTCTTAATTATAATCAAGTTCTAAGTAATTCTTTACACATGCTGTTCGCTCCGAACTTCGAACGAACACACCTACTTCTGACCTTTTGAGCCGTGATCCTGGGTACGTTTGACCGCCGCGCTGGAATCTTTACTCATCAAATATATTCTAGCAATATAACAATTACTATTTAATAGAAATTCGTACAGATTCCAGTATTCAAAATAATGATTCCGTATGTTAACAGTATGCACCTAGAGAAGAATAACGGTTACTAAGTAAAATCAAGTTCTAGGTGCAATATTCGCAAGGTTTAAAGTGCAATCCTCAGTTCGGGCGATACTAGGAATTGTGAATTACCGGAGAATTCTACCCGGGCATGGCTAACGGACGACAGCATGCTATCCCCGTGGATTAAATAAAGGGTTTCGTTAGAAAATGTGTGTAGGTTTCCTAGTTCAACAAGATACATCTGAAGAAGGTAAATAGTCACAGCGGCCGAAACGTTGTGAGAATTACACTCCAGATGAGAGAAGAAGTCCGAATATTCTAAATTATACAAATTATCAATCATTATCTCAAAAATTCAGAAGCATAATATTTATTGATGTTTTTGTGCGTGGGAAAGAACTCTTTTTTAACTTACAATTATGAAACGGCAGGAACCGTACATTTCAACATGCATGCAAGACTTTTGAGTACGCGATGAAAGCCATCATTGAATTTAAAACAATACAAACGCAAATGTTGTGTCGCTCCTAAGATAGAAAGAGAAAGAGGGAAGAGAGAAAGAGATATATACAGCAGTCACTCACTTTCTCTATGAACTTCATTGCTTAGGTCTCGAGAGTATATATTTATTTATATTGCGATGTTAGTTTTATTTAATTTAGCTTTCTTTTTAGAAGAATTTTAGTAATTTATGTTTTCATTACTTTAATCCCTGTAATTAATTATTGTAACATCGATTAAACTATTGCATACACACATACATTAATATATATATATATATATATATATATATATATATATATATATATATATATATATATATATATATGAAACTAAAACGCCTTTATTTCCATCTTTAAATCTCCTTTCACCGGATATCTTATCTACGGACATTCACAAACTGGACAGACTCCATATTTTTACAGGCACACCCTTACTCTCCATTACTTTATATTTTTTCAAATTTTTAATTTTGGCTTTTCCACTGCCAACTCATCCATCTATATAATTCCTCTGATGATAAGAGTTAAATCTTTGAAAAGTCTTGGCTTAAGGAAAGAAAAATAATCATGTCTTTACCGAGTACACCTTGCATTGAACTATCGAAGTTGAAATAGATTTGCAATTCGTACATATTACTCTCTCTTCTTTAATTTATCTTTTTTATATATATATATATATATATATATATATATATATATATATATATATATATATATATATATATATAGCAAAAATAGGAGAATAGAAGTACCAATGAATATTACCACGCATTCATATGTTGTGAACTGTTTGAAAAATTTATGGAAATCAGGTATCACAGTAGTTGTATTCCCGCATTTGTACTATATATACAGTAGCTAAAAATAATATGTTGCATTATTTTCTTAAATAGCAATAATCCGTTCTAATGATAATATAGAAGTGGCAAATGAAAAAACGTTTGCATGGATTCACTTAGAAGACTTGATTTTTTATATGAAAATCTCTTAAATATATTATACGTTTCAGTAAAACAGCAACCTACGTAGTCGATGTGTCTCAGTATCTAATTTCAGTGAAATCAAATATATTTATTCTGTACTCTTTTAATTAAACAAATTGGAAGGTATACAAATGATTTCGAAGGATATATATTTACAATCGTGTTTCCGATTTTCTAATTGCAGTCTAAGCGATTTATTAGGATATAACCTCTTTTGAAAACTTAAAATATTGCTGATTTTTAAGAAATTTAAATCAGGTGTGTACACTTTCTTAGGGAATATAATGAAAGTGGCTCCCAATCTCTAATTTTACTCATCACCTAAACGAAGCGATAGAGGTTGACTTTCTTTTAAAACTATATGTAAACCCTGAAGGGGGCTATAAGAGCATACTTACTTTAGAACTTTAAATATATATTTGTTTTATGAAATTTAAATAATGTGTATACAATATTTCTTTGGTAGACTATAAAAGTTATTCCGAATTTCTAAGTACTCTTCAAACCCAAGATTGTTATTGTTACCGAACAGCCTTTACACCTTCAAATATATCCTATTTTGATGAAATGTATATCAGGTGTAATTGATTATTTGGGAAAGACAATGTAAGTCGTCTTCAATTTCTATGTTTCGATCTATGTACCAACTATGTACGTGCCTCTACTTCTAAGTTAGCTATGGGAACAGACTCCTGTCAAAGATTCAAACATGTATATCTGATTTCAATGAAATTTTAAACTTATGTATAAGCCAGTAATTCAGAGAATGTTCGAACATTGCAGCTTCTACCGACTATATTAGAATTGGGAAGCGGGGGGAAGGGAACAGTAAAACAAAGGAAGTAATATGGTATTATAAGCATAGTTTTAAAGAATTGTAATCAAATACCGATTTAAAGTAAGATAGGCTAAAACGTTTTAGTGGTCGATGGGAAAGCATTACCTACAAAAGATGTTAAAAGATAATTATGAAGCGGAAAATATCAATTTTAGTTTTGTGGATTAATTTACATTATTACGGGAATGACAATACATTTTCATTCAGAAGTTACTATCTGAAAAAGTTATAGTTTACCTGCTAAAAATTAATAAATCATGCAGTTTAGTTTAATGTGTTTTGATTATCATAGTTCTCATAAAAATATGTATTACTTTCTATGAACTAAACTCGCGAAATGACGTTTTAATTATATAGAAACATTTATTGGTGACATAGGGACTTATAATATTTGTAATGATCATTTGAGTATGCATATTATAACATGTAAAGAACCCGTTCTTACAGAAAGTATGGTATAATCTATATTACTACATAGGTAATTCTGACCCATGGGTGGGTGAAGTGTGGCGTTTTCTAATGACTCACTTGAATTACGAATTATTCCTTTCCGACCTGTCTCAGCGTCGGGATCCATAAATTGTTGTTTGTCACCTGGCCCCCGCGTCCTTTGCGTCAGAAAGAAAGTAGTTTCGGATCATAGGTGTCGCTTACTCAGTTTCCACACGTACGTCTCTTCGGTAACGCCCTTCTCTCGATCATAACCGATTCAGTGGAATGACTTTGCAGTTATTGATGTTGCCAGGCTGTCTTATGTGCATGACTCGATTAAGACATCGCCTATCAAATACACCCATCTTGTGTGCATCGTTTTACTGCAGTTATCTAGGTTACACAACCAGAGATGGGAAGTAACTGAACGAAAGTTTTGTAGATTCGATATTTTGAAGCGCGTCGAATTAACGAAGTTAAGGCTTAACATTAACGAAGTGTAACCTTTATATGACTAGCATATTCGATTAGTAGTATATCAGTAGGTGCTGCATTCGTTCACGCACAATTGTGTTCTTCATACATTTTTCCTATTAAGAGTTTCCATAACGGTATTTTTATAGAACACACCCGTCTGTGATTCGGACTTTTTACATTTGTCTTTTTTTTCTTTTCTTTTTTTTCACATTTTTAAGTATGCTCTTTATTTTGGTTTTGTTTTGTTTTCTTTTACTATTTAGTTACAATATCTTCTAAATTTCACACCCTTTTGTAAGGAAAAATGTGTTCCCAATAAAACTTTCGCCAGAAGTCCAGGTTACACCAAACCCCGTCAACACTTGTTCCCGCTGGACAAAAAAGAAAAAAAAAAACAAATTTATATCGGTCTATTTTTAACCTTTTTTTGTTTGATAAAGTTGACTTTGAACGGTCCCACGTTTTTTTTTCAAGCAACCTAATCCTTCGTTAAGCATAACATCAACCTTAAGCCGTGGTTGGAAATGAAACTTCCACAATGATTTCGGTTGGTAATTGCCATCTAAAGAATATATGTTACATTAACTTCATGATGACATGAGGTCTGCGTTTGCACCGGACCACTATGAGTAGCAAATAATCCAATAGTTCAATGTTAAAGCCAGTAATTTCCTGAGTAAATATACAGGGTGGCCCAAAAGTAGGTTTACAGTTATCATTTAATATTTAAAGTTTTTTTAACTAAGTTATTCGAAAAACTTTAAATCGGTTAAATATTTATAAAAATAACTGTAAACCTACTTTTGAGCCACCCTGTACATTCCCGGCCAATGCTTGGACACGTGTCACGCTAGTTTGTAATAAAAGAGATGATGAAAAATTATATATTTTTATTCTGATCTTGAAAACTGCCAGTTAAAACAGAAAGAAAGTTAATGTGTTACATACGTTAAGTTTGGTTCTTTTTTATTCATAAGAATTTAATCTTAAATTTAAATACAAAAACTTGTAAAGTCGAAATATGAACTTTGATATGTATATTTATATTTCAGTATAATTTATTATAAAATTCAGATTTCCACTGAACTTGTAAACACACTTCAAGTTAATGTCATTAAACATATATACCGACAACAAAATATACATAAACGCACAGAGGACTCCCACCACAAGATCACTTATAAAAAACCTATATTTAATATTCTAAGCATTATCACATGTCAGTGCTGCTGCTGCTGATGATTATTATTATTATTATTATTATTATTATTGATATTATTATTATTATTATTATTATTATTATTGTTGTTTTTTTTGTTTTTGTGGTGGTGGTGTACTCACAAAAAGTTATCACACAGGCATTACAAGTGATTGCTCACTGATAATCACCAGTGGTGTTCCCTGGAGTCTGAGCGACAACATGTCTCCCCAGATGTCCAGTGCTCTCCACCTCTTACGATACCTACTGCAAATGAATTTGCGTTATCACAACAGACGACTACCATCGATTTCTCGTTGGTAACGCTCATTGGCCTTCTCTGGGATTTAGATGGCGATAAGCCTCCCCAATGTCCCAGTGCTCTCCGCACTTGTCCAGCGGAAGTATCGTTAATGCTTTCCTCTCTCGGTCTTTCCACCCTCTTGACCATTCACGACTATTTTGTTTGGTACAAGCTAGAGCTGATGCCATTACTTTTTTAGGTGGCTGTAGTTTATGAAATATTTTGCGGTTTCTATTCCTTGATTTTTTGTGGTGCTCTTTATGCGATTTTGTTTTCTTCCTATTACACCTTGGACGAGATGGTCAGTCTTCATAGCTTATGTGGAAAGGTTACCGCATTCAATGATGGATCTTAAGATGTCAGCTGTTTTTATCATTGCCGTCCGTTGTTTGATCTCAGTCTTCTATTTGCTTCATATGTCTCCCAGTCCTTTTTCCAGATTCTTCAGAACGGTTCCTAGTGCTCCTGCGATAATTGGTATTATATTTACTTTCTTCATACTCTATATCCCTTGCAATTTTCTGACAAGTTCCGTGTATTTCCTTCGTTTTTTTCTCCCTATTGCATTCACCCTGTGATCAGCTGAGACGGCAAAATCTACGATTTAGCAGAATTTTTCTTTCTTGTTAAACTATTATGCCATCCGGTCTCCTTGCTTGTATAAGTTTATCTGTTTTACCTCTATATCCCAGAGGATTGCGTGTGTTTCGTATTCGATTAATGTCTCTGGTTTATGTTTTTACTATTTGTGAGCGTGTCTTAAATGCATTTGTTTGCATAGCTTCCAGTGTAATGCGTTCCGAACGCAGTCATGTCTATTTTTGTATTTTTTTTGGTCAGTTTCAAGCATTAACTGATTATTTTATTTAATGTTTCGTTTCATTGTCCGCACAATCTGCATTTTCTGTTTTCTTGGATTTTATCTATCTTAGCTTTAATGTAGTTGGTCCGAATCGTATTATTTTGTGCAGTGGTTAGTAGGGATTCTATTTCTCTGTTCAGGTGTCTTTTTCTCAGCCATGCTCAACTATTTTCGTGTGACTCTTCATTTGTCATTCTTATGAAACGCTCATGTAGTTGTTTTTCTTGCCACTTTTCTTTTTGTGTCTTTTTGTGTCCAGTTTCGGTGCTTCCTGCGTTGTCTGTTTAAACATTGTCTTTTTTGCTGCGGTGATCAGTATTTCTGAGTTTTGGTGTATGCATTTCTCCAGCTCTTTCTTAGTGTCGTCCACATAGTCTTCTATACTTAGCAGTCCTCTTTCATTTTTGTTCTTTTAGCGCTGTCTATGCCTGTATCGTCTTTTGGATGTAGTGCTTTGTGCATGGTTATAAATTTTCTAGTCCTCAGGTCAAGGTGACTGAATCCTTCTTTAGTCCATCTTATGAATAGTCCAGAGTGTCTTATTAGTGATACTGTCAGGTATTTATTGTTTTAATAAGGTTTCTTCTGTATAATTTAGTTTCTAAGAGTTTACTTGTTCTTCTCCGGTATTTCTTGCAATCTTCTTTTTCATTTTTGTGTATTTGATTTAGTCTGTTTCCAAAACTCCCAAATATTTATAGCTGTATTGTTCGCCTAGCGACCCTCATCTGCTCTTGGTTTGGTCGTTCCTTGTCTTCAGTCGTCTCCAGCTTTTCTTTGTAAATATCTAGCAGTGCACACTTTTCAATTCCGAATTCCATTTGAATGTCCTGGCTGAAGATTCTGGTCGTATTTAGCAGCTTTTCAATTTTTGCAATTAGTTTCTCGTCGTCCATGTACATGAGATGGTTTATTCTTTGTTCTCTGCCTGTGAAATTGTATCCGGCATCACAATTCCTGAGCATGTAGTGGAGTGGCATCATGGCTATGATTAACAGTAGTGGTGATTTAGAGCTTCCTTGGAAAATGCATCTCTGTATTTTGATCTCCGTCAAGTATTGTCCCCTAGCTGTCAGTTCTAATCTCCATTTTCACATTGCTTTCTTGATGAGATTAATTATCCTGTGGGGTATATTGTACATTTTTAAGCATTACAATTATCAATGCTTGAGAAATTCTGTCGTAGGCTTTGTTGCCATAGATGCGTTATTTTTCTTGCTTTTAAATTCTTTGCGGCTATTTTGATGTTTGTATAACAGATCATGCGTCCCTCTTTTTCTCGTTTCTGGCATCATTTTTGTTTTTCTGGGAGTAGCCCACGGCTGTTCAGGATAATATAAATGTGTTCTCTCAATTGTGCCGTTAGGATTTTCCACATTGTTGGTAAACATGCTATTGGTCTGTAATTGCTTGTGGCTGTTCTCTTCGTGGCGTCTTTTTCTATAAACGTTGTCCTTTCTTTCATAATCCACTCTAGAACCTCTGTTTTATGGATACATCTTCACAGTTTTTGTGCTAGCCTTTTATATAGGGTCGTTAATTTTTTAAACCAGTACACATGCATTCCATCGTGGTCTGGTGCATTCCAGTTTGCCATTTTCTTGTGTGGTGTTATAATAGTTATTTCATTAATTTCTGTTTCTGTTCCTTCTTCAATTTAGTGTAGTATCTGTTCCGACGGATACTACACCCCATAGACTGGTATTGTCTTGGCCTTCGAGGCTTGATTCACGCTGGTCTATGGGTCTGTCCTGTGCAGTTCTAGGAGGTCCACCCTCCCAATTTTCGCCTCCCCTCTTTGGGGACGAGTAAGTGTATTGCTTACTGCCTGACGCCCCTACCGAGGAATGGCGACGGGGCTGCCCAGGCAATTTTTAAACCGCACTTTCCCGACCCCACCTTGGGTCACATTTTACTTGTGGAAGTAAGATTAAAACTAGCTTTGTGCCTAACTCCTGCAGAGGAGTAAATCAATACTTTTTCATGTCTTTCAACTATTTGGCATTTTTGTTGTGATCTTCAGCCTTTTCACATTTTTTGCTTTAGAAATGTTGTGTTTCTGTCGGGTCCTGTGTTACTGTTTTTGTTGTTTCTCCGTTTACGTTTTTGTAAAACTGGCTTTAATTGTTTTCAAAAGTCTTGATGTGTATATACTGTCCCGATTTGTATCTGTATCGTGTCAATCTTGCTTCTAGTTTTGCTATCTTATTTTGTAATTCTTCATGTTTCTTATTTAGTCTTTCCTTGCGATTCAGATTCCGGCTCTTCCACCGTTTACTGTCCTCTTTCATCCTGTTTACGGTTTTAGCTTCATTTTTAATGTTCGTGATCTGGTTTTCCAGTCTTATCTCCCATCAAGATGTTGTCCGTCCATTCTTTTGGATACTCTTTTTTCTCTATTTAATGTCGATACCTATTGGTTTTCCCCGTTGCATATGTTAAGTTGTTTAGATCTGTGATAGAGTATGTTGAATGTACGCGACTACTATGTTTACGTTCTCATTTTCAACTTTTAATTTCTTCCAATCTTCGTTCCTTAGGGATAGGAGTTTTTTTTTCTCGGACATAAATCGTTTGATGTTTTCCACCTCTTTTTCTTCTTCCTCAGTGAGTAATATGTTTTTTTGTAGTTTTCGCCCTCTTCAGTTGTTGTTTTTATGTTTTTCCCGTCTTTTTCTTGGGAGTTTTCGTCAAGGGGTGTTTATTGATCTGTCACGCCATTTATATTTTGTTTCATTTTCGTTAATTGCATCTCCGAGAACCACCCTTTCTTGAGTATAAGTTTTTTTTATCTGCTATTTTTTTGTTCTGTTGTACAGGAATACCACATAGATCTTTCATTCGTTTGCGGTATACTCTTTCTGTGGGATGGTTGTTTTTGTAGTAGCATTCCATTACGGGTCTCTTATCTTTTGTGCTTTATTTCTTTCTGTGGCTCTTTGGTGTTTTCTTTTCATTCTTGCTTTCTTTTGTTTGGTCAGTGTCCTTGTCATACATGAAATTTGATGGGTTACTTTCCTGTTTTATGTCCCTGATCATTTTCCTTAAATTAAAGAAGTCAACATTCGGACCGGGTCAACGATGTTGGCCATCGAAGGAGCTCCTGCCCATCATGACACTCAGATATTTCTTTTGAGTCCCACGACGTTTATTTGTATTTGGATACATTTATCATTGTTTGGTGCTTGTGGCAACACCATGCCCAAGGTTTGGTTTATCTGTAATCCTGTCACAGGGATAGAGTTTCTCTCATTTTCACGAAGTTCAAGGTGCACTATCACACATACATGAATACATTTACGAAAAGAATAAATAAATAAAAAATAACTAAATAGATTATTAAATTTAAAAAAATTCATAAATAAAATTCATAAAAAATAAAATTAATAATAATAATATATAGATTAATTATATATATATATATATATATATATATATATATATATATATTACCTAATTACTTGATCTAAGTTTTCTAGAATACTCTAAAAAATAATATAAAAAAGACGATAGATTTCCTTCTAATTTGTGTCTTATTAATTGATAGCACGTTCTCAAACGTTCGGTTGAAATTTAAAAAAAATAACGGAAATGTTTTTCTCTCACGTGACCTATTACTTTTTGGGAGGAGTTTAATTACTTTCAACTCAAACAAAAAGCAAAAATATTATCTCTTGATTACCGAAATCAAATCTCAGAAGTATGTTTTTAGTTAACATTAAAATTCACAATAAATATAACTTTTGTATATCTACCAAGAAGACGTATTCAATCGGTACGCTCGAGACTTAAAATGTTCATCGGCTCCTTAAAAAATACGGAAACGTTTTTCTCTCCCGTGACTAATTACTGCTTTGGGTATTTCAATTAGTTTCAACTGAAACTAAAAGCAAAAATATTAGCTCCCAACGCCCGAAGTGAAATCTCAGAAGTTTGTTATAAGTTAACATTAACATTTACTATAAATATAACATTTGTATATCCACCAAAAATACGTCTACAATCGGTACGCTCGAGAATTTATTATTAATTTTATTATTATTATCATTTTTATTATTATTATTATTATTATTATTATTATTATTATTATTATTATTATTATTATTATGATGATTATTATTATTATTATTATTTGTACTCACTATTGGTTCTCACACAAGACATCGTCAGCGATTGCTTACTGATAATTATAGGTTGTTTTCCTTCGAGTATGGGTGACAACACGCCTCTCCAGACTTCCAGTACTTTACACCTCTTTTCAACAAGCATTGCAATGTACTTCGGTATGGAACCACCGCTTAGCATCGATTTCTCGCTGGTAACGACCATTCGTCTCCTCTGGGATCTGGGTGGCATGATCCTCCCCAAGGTCTCAGTACTCTTCGTATTCTTCCAGTTGAAGTCTGCTTGATGTTCTCACTCCTCGGTCTTCCCATCCTCCTAGACTATTTTGTGCAGTATCAGACGAGGCAGGTGATTTCACTTTTTTTTGGGGGGGAAGGGGGCGAAATTTCTGAAGTTCTATTAACTTTTCTGTGGTTGTGTTTTCTTCCTATTGTAACATCCTTGTGACTGGTTACCGTTAGTAGCTTTTGTGGGTTCGTTCACGAGAATTTTCCTTTTTCAGTACTGTCTCTGGTTCATGTTGGTACCATTTGGACGCGTGTTCGAAATACAGTCATTTGCAGAGTTCCCAATGTACTGCTTAACCCACGCCGTTGTGTTTGTTCTCGTATTCTTTTGAGGCTAGTTGGCTACATTCACTTATTATGCGAATTACTCGTTCGTCTCTTTGTTTACACAATTTGCATTTACATTTTTTCCTAGGTTTTATATATGTTAGCTTTCATGCAGTTAGTCCTAATCGCATTGTCCTGTGTGTTCTGTGCAGTGTTCAGTAGAGATAACGTAGTTTCTGTTCAAGTGTCCTTTTCTTATCTATACCTAAGAATATTGCTGGGTGTCTTCTCTTGTTATTCTTCTGAAACGTCTATATAGTTTTTCTTTCTTCTCACTTTCTTTTTATAGTCTTTTCTTCTGGTTTCGGTGCTTCCAGAATTGTTAAATCATCATTTCTGTGTTCTGGGTGATGTATTTCTTTGGTTCTACTTTTTGTCGTCCACACGGTTTTTCTATACTTGCCAGTCCTCTTCTCCCTTCGTTTCTTTTCACGTAACGTTTTTCCGTATTGTCTTTTAAGTGTAGTGTGTTCTGCATAGTTATTCATTTCCTGATATTTTGGTCAAGGTGCCTGAATTCTTTAGTCCAGTGCATGGCTTAGAATGTCTTATTACTGATATTGCCCAGGTGTTTACTCATTTTACTAGATCTCTGCTATATAATTTCGGTTCTAAGAGTTTCTTTGTTCTTCTGAGGTATTATTCTCCAATCTTCTTTTTCATTTCTGTAGATTTAATAGTCGCTGATTCTAGAACTCACAAATATGTATAGCTATCCTGTTCGCTTAGCGCCCTCATCTCTTCTTGATTGGTCAGTACCATGTACTCTACTGTCTCCAGTTTTTTGTAAATCTCTAGGAGTGCACACATTTCTATTCCAAATTATATTTGAGTGTCCTGGCTGAATATTATGGTCGTATTTACTAGCTGTTCAAGTAATTTTTTGCAATAGCTTCACGTCGTCAGTGAACATGAGGTGTTTTTTTCTTTATTCTTTGTCTGTAAACTTGTAACCGGTATCACATTTCCTGAGTATGTAGTTGAATAGCATCATGACTATGATAAATAGTAGTGGTGATAGGGGGTCTCTCTGTGAAATGCGTCTGTGTATGTTTTATCTCAGTCAGGTGTTATCCCTAGCCGTCCGTTCTAGTGTCCATGTTCTCATTGCTTTCTTAATGAGAATAATAATTCTATCGAGTATTTTGTATATTTTTAAGCATTCAATTATCCATGCTTGATGGATTCTCTCGGATGCTTCTTGTAGTCAATTCATGCAATCGATATGTGTTTACATTCTCTTTTTACCTCATTCAGTGTGTTTAAATCTATGTATAGCAATTACTGTGCCTTTACTTTCCTTTTTCAAGGTTCCTTTTTGTTCCTCGGGGAGCAGTCCACGATTTTGCACGGAGTGGAAGATTTGGTCTTTCAGTTGTGCCGTTGGGATTTTCTAAATTGATGGAAAACAAGTTATTGCTCTTTAGTTTGTTGCGATCGTTTCTCTTTTTGACGTATTTTTGTATCAGCGTTATCCTTCCCTTGGTCATCTACTCCGTTCCGTCTGTTTTGAGGATATATTCTCTCAGTTTCTGCGTTAGCCTTTATAGTAGGGTCCTTAATTTTTAAACTAGTATACATGTTTTCCATTTTGGTCTGCGTCTTTCCAGTTGGCCATTTCTTTACGGTTGTCTTATTCAATTCTTCATTCATTTTTGTTTCTCTCTTTTCAATTTCCTGTAGTTCATTTTTCATGTTTTTCAGCCATTTGGCATTTTCGTTGTCTTTCTGGGGTGTCTTCTATATTTTGCTCTAGAACTGTTTTGTGTCTGTCGGGTTCGGTTGTTCTCTTGTTCTTTCTCAATTTACGTTTTTGTAAAACTGGCTTTCATTGTTTTTAAAGGTCCTCTTCTGTTTGTACAGTTAAGCTCTGTATGTTTCTAGTCTCAGTTTTTCTTGTTTTGCTGCTTTCTTTTGCTTTAATTCTTCATGTTTTTGATTTAGTCTTTCTTTGCGATCCAGGTTTTTGTTTTTCTATCGTTTTCTGTTTACGATTTAAGCTTATTTTCGAAGTTTCGTAATCTGGCCTCCCAGCCTGATTTCCTATTAAGGCTTCGTTGCTCAATTCGTTTGGCCATTTTTTTTCACTTTTTTGTTTCATACTTATTAGTTTTGCCGCCCCACCCCGCATATATCACGTTAATTAGGAGTGTGATAGTATTTATACAACGTATGCTTATTTTCTCTGTTTCTAATTTTAATTTCCTCCAATCTTCGTAATGTACAGATGGGAGTTTTGTTTTGTTCTCGATCATGAACCCTTTGATGTTTTACACTTCTCTTGCTTCTTCCTCGGTGAATTCTTTGATTTTGTAGGTGTTTGACCTCCTCAGTTCAATGTTTATGTGTTGCCAGTCTTCTAATTGTTGGCGTATTGTTATTATTATTATTATTATTATTATTATTATTATTATTATTATTATTATTGTTGTTGTTGTTAGTATAATTATTATTATTATTATTATTATTATTATTATTATTATTATTATTATTATTATTATTATTATTATTATTATTATTATTATTATTATTATTATTATTAATAATATTATTATTAATATTTCCACTCACTTGGAGTTATCACACAAGTCATTGTAAGTGATTGCTCACCGATAACAGACTGTACTGTTTCCTTGAGTCGGGGTGACAACAAGTCTCGCCATCATCCCACACTTAATCGATCGTCTTTATTTATCCAGATCTTAATCACTTTAAAAAAATGATCCTTTCTCTTCTGCCAGTTTAGTAACAAGTCCAGAAAATGACGTGATGAGATGGATTCGAACTGCGCCATTTATTTTAAGCATGATCGCAACCAATTTCCTTGTTGCAAAATATAAACTATACACACACTACAACATTGTGGTAGATATTCTGATCTAGTTACTCTGTTTTTCCCGGGGGAAATTCACTCTATGATGGAGAGCGGATCTGATAAGAAGAGTTATAGATCTACAGTCTCGGCGCTCTTCTAAATAGTCTCGTGGAAATTGATTATTATGAATCTGATCGAATAGTTGTTTTATCTTGTTCAGAGTATCGACCATATAGGCAATTTTATACCGACATACAAAACGTATCCATGCAAGTATTTCTTTTAAAGACATATACTTTTATAATTCGGTATCGCCCATATTAGTTATGATGTTTATTCATGAGGTGGAAATGTAAGATAATGTAGAGTAGTAAAAATGAATTGTCGACGAGTCCATTGTGGGTGGGTCGTCGAGAATAAATACGACTTGATAATTGTTAAAAAGGGGAAGGTTCCAAAGTGCAAGTGAGACTTTAAAAGCGGCTTTTTCAGAAACGCGAAGAACCGGAGCGCGTGGTGATCGGGGTATCGAAGTACTGGAAGAATGGGAGTTTTCCAATGTTTATGCCACTGATGAAGCTTTATTGGCTATGGAACCTGAGCCCGTCTTGCTGTTAGGCTTTCGGGTCCACTGAGTAAAAATGCGACTTATTAGCAAGTTGATACTGTGAAGGAATCCCCTGACTTGTATTTCATCAAACAGACAATTGGAAGTGCTTGTGGAACAATTGCTTCAGTCTACGCTTGAATAGATAAGGCATAGCACATTGCTTTCCAATCGGATGTATATATGAACGAGTTTCTAGCAGAAAACCAAGTCTTTTACCTCAGCAAGAAAAAAATTCTATCAGACAAAAGTATGTCAAAAGAGTTATTTTATATGTGTCTGGGTAGCAGGCGTAAATTTTCCGGTGATGGGAAATAAAGAAAACCAAAGTTGTTCCACATACGTTCTGTTCTTTGACATTCTTGTTGGATTTTACCGGGTACCCCGAAAGAACGGGTAATGAAATAGAAAAAAACTCCAGTATAATAATGATAATAATAATAATAACAATAATGATGATGATGATAATGATTATAATGATGTTCATGATCATCATGTTCATCATCATCATGATCATCATCATGATCATCATGATCATCATGATCATAATAGTAATAATAATAATAATAATAATAATAATAATAATAATAATAATAATAATAATAATAATAATAATAATAATAATAATAATAATAATAAAGTATCTTAATTAGCAAAGGTATGTGGAAAGAATGATTCGGGGAGCGCTATCAAGACCTTCACTGGAAGGGTGCGCAGAATACTTCAAACTTTTGAGTAGTATTGCTACTTAAATTTCAAAGAATGCCAATACTCGTTCTCAGCGATAAATCAATGTTAATCGACTGGTGTGATCATGCAAATGTATTTCCAACGGTTTTCCGCAGAGGCGATGAGTACCGGCATCTGAGAACCTCCACAGTTAATAGGATTAAGCTTATTGCTGGTTTGGTCTATTGTATTTACGTCGAGAAGGCACAAGAGCAGAACGTTCATCGGAGCACATTTCATTGAAATGCTTGTAAAACAAGTACAAGAAAGCTATGTTGCGGCGATGGAAGAGAGGCTAGAGCTTGATGGGTATTGAAAGACCTTCTAGATTAGAGACACTTGTTAGAAACTAGTTGTTGGTGTACCAGCCCAGATGTAGGAAACAAAACTCTATGCATGGGCGGAGTGTGGATTTGTAGAGATATAGTACACTGTCAAGTGTAAAAAGTTGACTAGCACGGTAGAAAAAGCCTACTTTCTTTGCAGCAACCTTGGCGATGTATTCTATGTGTGTGTGCCTATTAATCTTACCTGTGAATATTAGGCCGTTTGGTTTGAACGTTGCACTCTTAGGTAAGGTGTTCTTTGCCATAGCAATTGGTGGGTGAAGAGGGTTTTTGTAGTTGTTGAATGAAGAAAAGCGCTGTATTGGCAGCATTAAATCTGTCTTTCTATTAGTGACCACATTAACTTACAGACTGGAGGTCACTTTCTAAGGATTAAGCCATTGCCTCATATATGTGCGCGTCAGTTTCATCCACATGACGAGAGTAGAGCGTGGTGTCGTCAGCAACTATACTCATCTCAGACACAATGCCATCAAGGAAGTCGTTTATGAAAATAAGGAACAATAAGGATCGATCCCTGGGATATACCTGCATGTATGTTATGTTAGATTCATAAACGGCCATCGAGGAAAACCAAGATGTTTTGAGGGATAGAAACGAACCTAATTGTTAAATAAAATAATCGTCCATTAATACCATATGAATCAATTTTTATGAGACGTTCTTCATGTCAGACGTTGTCAAATGCATAGAATACATCAGGCGGAACATCTCTAGCATTACTTACCTTGTTTATTGTATGGTATATACGTGCAGAGAAACCCGTTAGGATATCCGTATAAAACTGTGTTTGCTTTAATTCATACTGACAGTCAGAAATAAGTTAAGCATTACCGATGTGACGGACTATCGCTAAATTGATTACATATTAAAACATGTAGCGAAGAGTTCGAGTAGAATAATTAGGCGATAATTCTTAGGGTCAGTTCTATCGATAGCATTCTTGAGAACTAGTACCAGAGAAGCGATTTTAAAGCAATCAGGAGATCAAAATTCGGCAAGGCATTTGTTGTAGAGTTTGGAAAAGAAAGGTACCAGTTCAGCAAATAATTTTCTTGCTACTATTACTATTATAAGATCAGACCCACATACTTTTAAAGTTTTAAGTTTTTTATGATAGGCTGAATTTTTACCCTGCATGGAGGGTGTCGCGATCAGGTTATCAAGTGTGGCTTCACTCCGCAATGGGAAATTTAAGAGATTGTGGTTTGCGGAGTGTAAAGTAAAGTTTGAAACGAAACACTAGGCAATAATTTCAAGTTCACCAGTTGCCGTGGAAATGACATCATTGTAGTCTGATAGCGAGGGAATTGTTGATTGGTGATAGTTCACTACGCTATTGAAGATTTTCTGTGACTCAATGCATTTCTTCTCATCCTTGTATAGCGTTTTTTTGCTAATCAATTACAGCCTGGCAATGATATATATTGACGCTATAAGTGTATGTATGTTTGTAGTTGAATTATTGCGGTTAAATTGTCGGAATGCTTGCTGCCTAGATCAATAGCAGCTGCACAGTTTCAGGTGAACGATCAGTAGGAATCCAGTCAAGTCAAAACAGTGTTAGGAGATTGAGAATTGTAGGTCTGTTTCACTTAGTGCTACAATACCCGTGCAGTTTCTTATGAAAAGTATTCTACGCCATTCATGTTGGGTAATTACTACGGATAGTTTTTCCTGCAAGCTTCAAGGCGTGGGTGAAGATGGTTTCTGGTGAATATCTGGTTTCTTTGTACTGTCATTTCGGTGTTAAGTAGAGTGAGGAATTGCAAAGCGGGTGCTTGTTTGTTGCCAATAAGCTAACACAGCCAGACCATTCGTCGAGACATGATATATAAGGGTAGTGGCTGGTGAAAAGCTGACCGGGGATAACTGTATGGTCTATTTCCATGCACGACATTGCACGTACTGTTACCCACGATAGTATAAAACTGGTGATAAAGTAGGCACATTTAGCGCTAGCTAAGAGGTAGGGCTCTTGTACTACCGATCGGAAACAGCAGCCAGACAAGCTATATAACCAGTACCCAAACTTGTCGGAACAAGAGCGGCTCAAGCTAGTCAGGTCATACGTAGTAACAGAAAAGGTACCTTGATAGAGAGAACAAGCAAAGCGTTGATTGTCCTAATCAGTAAACAAGGCAAAACACTGATTGTCTTTGAGGTATCTACGAACTATAACAACTGCGCCTTGCTAATAGACAAAAACTGAGTGTCGAGGCCGGGCCATAGGCAAAACCTATTTACTCCTTAAGCAATTTTAGATTTGCAAACCGGATATTTTGTTCGCGTCTTTAGATCTAGGAAGGTTGTCGATCAGTACGGTTTTCTGCCTGTCAAGATGTTATAAGTCAGTAGCGCAGATGTTATGTCCGAGGTTTACTCTCCTAGATAAATGAGTTGACAAAAACTACTGGTCCATCACACCGCGAGAGTTATTCTGCACCCGTTTACTAGTCAGGTATTAACAGTTTCAGAGCCCCCGCAAGTAATAAAATAAACTGTCTCTCTATCTCTCTCTCTCTCTCTCTCTCTCTCTCTCTATATATATATATATATATATATATATATATATATATATATATATATATATATATATATATATATATATGGGAAGAGAAGGATGAAGGTAATCCGACGTGATGGTAAAATGAAAAAGGAAAACCAAAAACTGGATGTTTTTTATGTGTACATCAACGTTTCGTCTTTATTTATAAGACTTCATCAGGATGATGATATAGGGAAAAGATATCATGCAAGCACAGATACATGTAGGGTAGACATGTTGGGAAGAAAAATAAAATAAAATGAAAAATAATGGCAGCGTCTTGCTGGACGTCCGTACTTGTTAGAGAATGAAAATGAGTGGGAGAAAAAAGGGGAAGGGTGGAGGGAGCAAGGACTACTGTGGCTGGCGATGAGAGAAAGAATATGGTCATGCATTCAAATTTGTAACAAGCCAAAATCACTAAACACATCCACAACAAATCTCGGCGAAGATTATTGGAAACTGCCCTCATCACATCCTCCACTACCATCAAGCAGCGAAATGGTTTCTTTAACCTATCACCCTTAATAAGCAAGATCATCCTTACAGAACAAAGTCTTCTGCCTGATCATGGCTAACTTTTATTTTCATCTCTAACCTTATGACACTCTTCCATTCACCCACACCCTTCCTTCTTCTCCCTGAATCTTCTCTTATTTTTCCTCACTTTTTTTCCCTCACATTTTTAATACTACAGTCCAAATAAACTTTCTCATGTTCCAAATATTTCAAATATTCCTCACCCACCCTTTCAATCACCCCCTCCCCCACCCACTCCAATCCCTCACTCATTGCTATCATTTTCCAAATATTTCAAATATTTCACACCCTATCACGACAAATCCTCCCTCTTCTCCCTCTTCCCCCTCTCATCTATTTTCTCCCATACCTCTTCTTAAATTCCCTCATTTTCTCCAAACGCTCTCTAAGACCATAACTTTCGCCCATCCACCAAAATCACAGCCCCCCTCCCTCTCTACCCATCCCCATTTTCCCTGCATACACCCCCCACACACAAACATTCCAACTCACTCTTCCCCTTCAATCTCGACAACAGCCATCTGGTCAAACACCCCCTCCCCCTCTTCCTCCAATCTCTCTCTGCCATCCATTTTACCCCTGCTCATCCCCCACCTCTTTCTCTCATCGCCAGCCACAGTAGTCCTTGCTCCCTCCACCCTTCCCCTTTTTTCTCCCACTCATTTTCATTCTCTAACAAGTACGGACGTCCAGCAAGACGCTGCCATTATTTTTCATTTTATTTTATTTTTCTTCCCAACATGTCTACCCTACATGTATCTGTGCTTGCATGATATCTTTTCCCTATATCATCATCCTGATGAAGTCTTATAAATAAAGACGAAACGTTGATGTACACATAAAAAGCATCCAGTTTTTGGTTTTCCTTTTTCATTTTACCATATATATATATATATATATATATATATATATATATATATATATTTAAGGATACATATTTTACTAGTAAGACTTTTTCTATTAAGGGCATATGATTCCAGTATACTGCCATTTTTCATGGAATGCTACTACTTTTGTAAAGCTATGCCATCAATACAATGGTGATTTCTAAGGTTTTGGGGAATTTTCTGGAAAACTAAGGTATATGGTAAACTGAAATTAAAATGCCACTAACTAGACCCTAGAACCTCTATAACTGCCGAAAAGCAGCTGAATCAATCAAATAGTTGATGAGTATCAGGGTGGCACATACGTTATACAGATAACATGATTTCATGATTGAACTTTCTGGATCTCTGGGTTGCCTTAACTAATGATGCTGAAATTCTACACACTTATAGAACCTATCAAATAAAAATGTTCTGCAAACTTTTAACATATTTGGTTTATTTGTTTTTGAGTTATGTCTGAGCAAAAAAATGAGATTTCCAGCATAGGCCATTTTTGAGTCTATTAAGGGAGAGAGCGCTCTCGTGCCTCCCTTGATATATATATATATATATATATATATATATAAGGTAAAATAACTTTACACATCACCTTTCAGAGATAAGAGAAAATAGAATATGTGTTCCTCGCTCATATATAAAATTAACTGTAGAGACTTTTCGCCGGCTAGTAAGCGAGAGGTGTTAATATACTTTTGTATAAATCAAAGAAAGATAACATCTAATGCGCCCAAGTGGCGTCCATGTATAGATAATGAAGACAAAACGGGTGTGAATTAGGGTGGGAGATTATTAAGCACTTCCTTTTTAAACTCTATAGATTATAGAAATTGTTTTAATTTTATTATTTCGTGTTTTGTCTAGGAATGTTAAGACATTCCAGCACGTACATAATTTAGGCATCGGAATTGTTTTGATTACTTGGCATGGCTTATATTAATACAACACTACGGTACGGAAAAAAACCATGGTAATTAACGCAGATATAAATACATAGATCGAAAAAAAGAAACAAATATAAAAAAACAATTAGCTATTATTTTTAACGCTTTATACTTGTTGGACTGTGAAAGATAGCACCTAATACCGTCAAGTGACGTTTACTCATACATAATGAAGACCAGACGGGTTTGAATTAGAGGTTTAGGGAAGGGGACGCTTTCTTTTTCACACGCCATAAATTCTAGGTATATTTTTAATTGTATTACTTTAGTTGTTTGCCTGCCAATTGTAGGGCGTTACGGCACGTACATAATTAAAGCATGGAATTAGTTTAGATACGAAATACAATTTACGTAGCATGACTCAGATTGATCTAAAAATACGGTAAAGAAAAGAAATAAAACATAGGCATTTATGCAGATATAAATACTAAGCGAAAAACGAAAAAAAGCACTTAGCTATTCTGTAAATACACACTAACACACATACACGCAGATATACTCGCATACAAAAACGCACACACACATATATATATGTATATATATATATATATATATATATATTCATGTGTGTGCATGAGTGTTAGTGGGTATCACTGAATATCACATATGTACTGTGTTTGCATATTTTTCCTTGATCTTTTCCACATTTCTTAGTTATTTTTTAGCTTCGCGATGGAACTGACATATGTATTTGCCGTGCTCTTTGAATACTCAAGCACATTTTGTTTCTTTCCAGGGCCATTTTAAGCCTTAGACATCAAATACAGAACATCTACTTTAAAAATTATTTTGATTGTTTTGGCTGGAAATGTGTGATTGTTTATAATAAGAAAAAGTATCAGTATTAAAAGCATTCTATTATTTTTTCAATTTAATCGAAATAAATATTATTAACCGCCACTATTTTCGTTTTGATGTACAGAGTATATAATACGTGTGGTTGATACATACACCCGAAATCTGCTCCAGAAGGAACGACGACGGCTAATATATCCGCATGGGCGAGTCTGCAACTGAACAATTAATTAGAACTCTAAAAACTTTCATAGGTAAAAATATGCAGGCAAAAGTAATTTCTAATAGTTAATTAAATATATTTTCGAGAGAATGGCTATATATATACATATATATATACATATATATATATATATATATATATATATATATATATATATATATATATATATAAGAGGTTTATGTAGTTTGCTTGAAGCATTGTTTATTAGTATATATAAATGTGATATGTATCAGTGTATGTATTTGTGTATTAACTATAAAAAGTAACCCATTATGTCAGTCACCATTAAGATCAGGTAAAATTGCTTGGATTTGCAAAACCAGTTACATATGAAAATAGAGAGATCTAATAAAAAAGAAGCCACTTTATGCTGCCATATGTCTCTATCTCTCCTGCTCTCACTCTCTATCTAACTTTCCCTTCCGTGTTATCTTTTACTCTCCATTAACGAATTACGTATTACCTTTTGTTTATAATGGACTATTTCAATAATTGTATGTTCTCCTTTCTTTATTACCACCAACTGTTAATTAACAAAGAAGGAGATATAGAAGGTAGGACACGTAGGCAGAGTATGAAACTACAAGATGTAGCTCACTACTATTCCCTCTTGTTTGTGGTTGATAATAACACATATATCCCACACTACATAAACCACGCTTAACTCTACCATCTTATACATCTATCTTGTCCACACAATCAAATACCCATCTAACCTTCTCCTATATTTCTTCATCCTTTTTTCTTTAACCTTTTCTCGTTCTCTGACTTAAATACTTCGCTTCTCACTATCCCTTCAACTTTTCTTAAACGTTTTTTAAACAAAATGGCATTTTCATAACACCGTTTTTAACCACATATAAATATCAGTTTCACGATCGAAATATCGGTTGATTTTAGAGATGTATTGTGTTATCATGATAACTATACATCTTACATGCGTATTCACTAATTCTATATTGTGTTAATTTGATTTCATGTTCTAACTTTCCCCATTTACATTTTTGCATTCCCAGTAATGAGTAGACTCAAGTTGGTCAGCTTCTTTCCAGCAATAACTAAAACATTTCTGCAAATGTGAATCAACATTGTTTGTATAAATAAAAAGTTTTATACAAAATAAACAATCACACACACACATATACATGTGTGTGTGATTGTTTATTTGACATATTCACCAAAATATATTCGCTAATATATTAGTAACATTTTAAATCTTCCTTACTATTACGAAACTAAAATAATTTTTCCTCACAGACGGCAAATATAATTTTTGAGAACAGATTTTATATTTCACTAACCATGGAAAGGAATATCCCATTAACCCATTTGTTTTATTCGGCCAGTATTTCTACCAACATTTCAAGTGTTTGTGATAATTGAATCTAAATCGCAATTCTTTAATTCCTCCGGCCTGTTTCGAAATAGCGTTATGTGTTTTTGATTACATCCACACAATTACTTTTTTTGAATTCCATTCAGTTTCTCTGACATTAAAGATTTTACATTAAATTGGTCTTTCTGTTTATTTTCCTTAATTAATTAAATACTTCTACGCTGAAATTAATAAATATTTATTTAATAGTTTTTATCTAAATGAAGAATAAAACAGTATCTTTTGAAAATGCATTAAAGATTAAAATGATGTTTGGTCGGAAAACTTTTTTTGTAAGGTCTGATATATGTCAAAGATGTGTACTCGTTAAAAGTAGTGTACCTATTTTTTTCCTAGAAAATTGAAAAAATATCGCAGGACTGTCATTCTCTATATCTGATTTTATTATTGTTTCGTTTCTGTTCTCGTTGCTCCTTTTACTGTGTTTTTTTTGTTTTTGTGTTTGTTCTTGTTATTTTGCTTCTTGTTAGTGTTGTGTTTGTTCTTGTTATTTTGCTTCTTGTTGTTGTGTTTGTTCTTGTTATTTTGCTTCTTGTCGTTGTTGTGTTTGTTCTTGTTATTTTGCTTCTTGTCGTTGTTGTTTTTGTTCTTGTTATTTTGCTTCTTGTCGTTGTTGTGTTTGTTCTTGTTATTTTGCTTCTTGTCGTTGTTGAGTTTGTTCTTGTTATTTTGCTTCTTGTTGTTGTTGTGTTTGTTCTTGTTATTTTGCTTCTTGTCGTTGTTGTGTTTGTTCTTGTTATTTTGCTTCTTGTCGTTGTTGTGTTTGTTTTTATTATTTTGCCTCTTGTCGTTGTTGTGTTTGTTCTTGTTATTTTGCTTGTTGTTGTTGTGTTTGTTCTTGTTATTTTGCTTCTTGTCGTTGTTGTGTTTGTTCTTGTTATTTTGCTTCTTGTCGTTGTTGAGTTTGTTCTTGTTATTTTGCTTCTTGTTGTTGTTGTGTTTGTTCTTGTTATTTTGCTTCTTGTCGTTGTTGTGTTTGTTCTTGTTATTTTGCTTCTTGTCGTTGTTGTGTTTGTTTTTATTATTTTGCCTCTTGTCGTTGTTGTGTTTGTTCTTGTTATTTTGCTTGTTGTTGTTGTGTTTGTTCTTGTTATTTTGCTTCTTGTCGTTGTTGTGTTTTTTCTTGTGTTTTTGCTTCTTGTCGTTGTTGTGTTTGTTCTTGTTATTTTGCTGCTTGTCGTTGTTGTATTTGTTCTTGTTATTTTGCGTCTTGTCGTTGTTGTGTTTGTTCTTGTTGTTTTGCTTCTTGTTGTTGTTGTGTTTGTTCTTGTTATTTTGCTTCTTGTCGTTGTTGTGTTTGTTCTTGTTATTTTGCTGCTTGTCGTTGTTGTATTTGTTCTTGTTATTTTGCGTCTTGTCGTTGTTGTGTGTGTTCTTGTTATTTTGCTTCTTGTCGTTGTTGTGTTTGTTCTTCTTATTTTGCTTCTTGTTGTTCTTGTTTTTTTTGTTGTTTTTATTCATCTACTTATTATTGTTAAACGAGTCGGATCTCTGCAAAGAGCTCACAAAGATCGTTCTTCAAGAATAACTAGTCTTCATTAACTCCTCATCTTTGGGCACAGTTATGCGTTAACCTACAAGAGTGCATGCTTATACCTCCAAGACGAATAACAGCAACGCTAAGCGGTTGCATGCGAAGTCAAAGAAAGTTTGTTTCAGAACACAGAAAAGCATGGTGCAGAAGCAACGTTACTACACTCACGACAAGGATTAGCTGTTCCGCGACTGACATGCTTAATGTTGAAAATCATTTAGATACGCTCACATCGGTATATTATACAACCACCGCACAATTGTTGTTTTCGATATCTCTTTCAATGTACAAAATGCGCATCAATGAATGTTAAATATATACGCATTCACACACACCAAAACAACCTGCATTTAACTCATCGGATCGTTGAATCATCCCTTTAAACAGTGTGGGGAAAACGTTTAGCTTCTATTATTCTGGTCTATTCTGAACTGGAATAGAAATACCCGTCACTGTACTATTTGTCGATTAGATTGAAGATATAGTTATAGACTATATTTTACAAAATCTATTCCTATAAAAAATAATTAATTCATAAAACACACGTGCATGTTCAGCATGAATTCATAATACAAGATAAGACTAAACATTTGTAATTTCCATTAATGTCCCTGTCTTTTCTTTCACTCTCTCTTATTTAATCACTTCGCTTTCTTTATTTCTTTGTATATTGTTTGTTTATTTGTTCTTTTAATAATTGTCCCTTTCTTTTCTATAGCCATAATTAATGTCATCATGTGTAATTAAATGCCTGTTTATTTATTTATATCGGTCCAATCCTTCTACTATTTTTATCAGAAAACATTCATTTTCAGTCATATGTACTTTCGTGGTGATATATCAAGTTGTGTTTGATAGTATTTTTTTACCAATTTAATAGATGCGTTAAATACTTTTCTTTTCCTTTTGTAATCCGCAGTTCCCTCGAAGAGTTTGCTTTCAGACATTTAAGAACTATACGCCTTCGCATATTGCAAAAGTCGTTACAATATTTCGCGCGTTATATATAACCAAATGTATCAACTCTCACTCTCCCGATTTTCCAATTTCTTTTTTAAAAGTTGACATCGGGAGCATGTTACTTTAATCGTGGAACGCGGTAAACGCTGCAATAAATTATCCGGCACTACCGAATGCACAAAACTCACTGAACGATAACAAATGCATGTCTGCAAAATGTTTACTTACACGGACGAAACTAGAATTATCTTCACTCGGAGAGTGTTAGGAATCACTGAAGTCTCACTTACAACTAACTGTTCGCATAATACGATCCCCTCAGACAGTATACCATTGTTTCGGTAGAAGGGGTACTGCAGTATATGTTATATTATCATGAGACCTTCCTCTCAAGAATTAGCACATACTTTAAAGGATAGTTAAATATTTGTTTTGTTTCCGTGAGACAATTTTCCATCGACGTATATCCTATTTTGTTGGAGAGGGATAGTGTTTATTAAATATATTCTCACAAGCTGTTCATTTTTGTTATCAATCAAATTTATCATATTTTATTATATAGATTAATGTTGTATTTGCCTTTCTCTCTACATCTTAGTTTTCCACTCTCGAGTTCTACTAGTTTCATCTATTCTTTGTTATTATAGGCATCTTATTGCTGAGGCTGCTGCAAAGAAGGTTGGCTCCCTCGACTGTGTTAGTAAACTCCTCACACCTGGCATTATACTGTATTCGCCCATGCATGGAGTATTGTTGCCTCATCTGGGCTGGTGCATCATCTACTAGTCTCTCCCTCCTTGACAAGGTTAAAAAAAGAGTCGCCAACCTAATAGGTCCTTCACTGCAAACCAACCTCCAGTCCCTGTCCCATCGCCGCAATGTAGCATCCTTGTGCTTGTTTTACAAATACTTCAATGGATTGTGCTCCGATGAATTAGCTGCTTTGGTGCCCCCTCGTCGTAAGTTCACTAGACTAACTCGACAATCGACTAAATCTCATCCATTCACTGTGGAGGTCCACAAATGCCGGAGAGCTTTCTACTCATATAGCTTCTTTCCTCGTGCTGCTGGCCTCTGGAACTCCCTCACTGCCCCCTGATTCCCCGACGGCACTGACATGCAAACATTTAAAACTAATGTAAACAGACATCTCGCTGCACATATCCCAATTTAGATTGCCCCCCCCCCAATACTCTCTGTTTTCTTTCTTCTCAGTATCTCATTACGTCTACAGTGTCAGCCTGCCTTGTCTGTGGTGAACTATACATATATATATATATATATATATATATATATATATATATATATATATATATATATATATATATATATAAAAATGCGGTTTCATATACATCTTCTTATAAAAGATGGACTTAATCTCCATGAAATATCTAATACGGTTATTGTTAAAGTTTAAAAAAAGTATAAAAACGTTTTTATTTTCTTTCCTATTTCTCTATAGAAAGCATTTTGAACGATACTCCAATTCCCTTTATACTTGTTTATTTAAAAAAAATGCTCGATAAGCGAATGCATAGTCTGTCATCTCCTGTTTGTATTGTTTAGATGACAAAAAGGATTGGTCGCTAACAAAGGTTTCAATTCTCCCTATTCTAAACGCAACGTTATTCACACAGGCCGGCATTCTTCCAACACTAAAATCATCTCACGAAGAAAACTTTAATTATAAGTGTCATATAAAGAAATCTTACACGCAGAGGTCTCAAATAAAAAGAGAATTTAAGCCTTTGAATAAAACAGGCAAACACATTTGCGCATATAAAACACAAACATACACATATACCATTATGTATGTATATAGATACGCACACACACACATATATACAAGGTATGTCTATAAAGTATCCAACCTTATTTTTTCCGTGCTAAATAGAGACGATAGAGCTGCGCCACTCTGTACAGTTAAGGAAGACATACTCATGCGCATGTGTGAATTTTATAACCGCCTTCTTACGCGTACGTCGCTGTCTGTCCGTCGCTGATTGACGTGCTGCACAACGTGTTCGTCGGATTACCGATTCTCTCAAGATGATTGAACGTGTTGAGAAAAGGTATTACATAATATTTTGTAAAAAGCTTCGTTATTATCAAAGCAATTCGTAATATTCGGCAGATGTTTGGAGAAAATGCGATGGGTGTAACACAAATTAAAAAGTGGTTCAACCGATTACAAAAATTGCCGGACATCAGCGAAGAGTGACAAGCCTTCTGGTAGGCCCCAAACTGCTCGGAGTTCAGCTTTTGTTGAGAGTGTCTGAAATTTGGTGATGGAAGATTGTCGTTCAACCGTGCGGGAGATCGCTTAAAAGATCGAAGTGAGTAAAGATTCTGCACATGCGATTTGTCGTGATCATTTGAACATGCACAGAGTGGCTGCGAAATTTGTGCCCAAGTTGTTGTTGCAGGAACAAAAGGACCTCCGTTTTCAATGTGCACAGGGCCTTCTGGAAACCGTCAACACTGATCTTAAGTTTTTGAACACCGTGATTACTGGAGATGAGTCATGGGTGTACGGGTACGACCCAGACACCAAAAGATAGTCGTCGCAATGAAAGCATCCCGAGTCTCCAAGGCCAAGAAAGCGTCGCGAAGCAAACTCAAGGTGATGCTTACTGTCTTCTTTAGTATCCGTGTAATTGTGCATCAAAAATACGCACGGGAAGGAGCAACAGTGACAAAAAAGTAGTATCACTATGTTCTCCGGAGTCTCCGTGACGAAGTTCAGCGCAAAAGTCCAGAGATGTCGACGGCGGCAAACTGACCACTGCATCACGACAACGCTCTGGCACATTCACCCAAATTGATTCAACATTTATTGACCAACAATGGAATTCCTATCGTTCGCCAACTTCCCTACTCTCCAGATTCCGGACTCGAGGTCGGAGATGAACAGCATTTCCAAAGAACACTTTCAGATGTTTTGCTGGCAGTAGATTGATCGGTAGGGTAAGTGCGTGCAAGCACAAGTGGCTTAATTTAAACAGGATTAGAGTCCCAACCCTGTAACGTATGTAAAACCAAAATCGAGCCAAAGATCGTATACTGTTTAGACATGTCTGATATATATATATATATATATATATATATATATATATATATATATATATATGTATATATATATATATGTATATATATATATATAAATATATATATATATAAATATATCATGGACTCTCCCGTCGATTTCGACGTATGAGGTCTTGACAACTCGAAATGTGTTTAGTCTACGATGGATGTAGCATGCTTACATTTACTCAATCGTAAATGGCATTTGAGTCCTGCGAGAGATTTGCAAACCAGCCCACAATGGATGCAAGAAGGAAGATCTTGAGAAAAATCGGCTGGGATACTTGTAGATTTTTTTGTTCTTTCGCGTCTTTCGCGTTGTTGATCAATGGCAGTTACAGAGAACCGCCTGATGCCCCTCTGGCAGTCAGATCGCCATTCCTTCCGTCGAGAAGCAAGCTGTTCAAAATCACGATAAGCAATATTGATAGATGTCAAATTCATTTTCAACTTGTCCCTAAAGCGAAGCAGCGGTCGACCCACATTTCGCCTTCCACTGTTGAGCTCGCCGTACATCAGTTGCTTTGGTATTCTATCATCTTCCATACGTAAGACATGTCCTGCCCAACGCAGTTGTGATTGCATCAAAAAGCTTTCAATTCCGCCAATACTGCAGCATGTAAATAGGTCCGCATTAGACATCCGATTTCTTAGGGTGACACCACAAATCGTTCTAAGGCAATTTTTGTGAAAGACATCAAACTTCTGAATGTGGCTGCGATAGACTGTCCATGATTCCGATCCATAAAGCAGTGATGTTAGCACAACTGCTCTATACACAAGTACTTTTGTTCTCAAACTTATCCCCCTGTCCTTCCATAACCGATGACGCAGTTTTCCAAAGGCAGTGGTTGCTTTCGCAATTCGGTTAAAGATTTCGTCATCAAGGGAGGCACTCCAATTTATCTTACTCCCAAGATAAGTGAAGTTTTTCACATATTTCAGATCTTTACCGTCCACTTGGATTGGAGTATCTGGAAAACAGTGTACTGGTGGTCGTTGCTTTACTGGTGGCCGTTGCTTCACATCCTGAACTTGTTTAGGCATGAGGCGAGGTTGGTGAATCACTTCTGTTTTCTTGATGCTGATTGCCAGACCAAAAGCCTTGCAAGCAGCCGAAAACCTGTCCACAAGCAGTTGCGCTTCCTCCCGAGATGTTGCACAAAGTGCAGCGTCATCTGCAAACAAAAGATCCCTGATGACAGTTTGTCGAAGAAGGGTCTTAGCTTTGAAACGTTGCTGGTTGAAGAGACCACCACTTGTTCTAAATTTAAACTTCACCCCAGTATCTATATCAGCGAAAACATATCCTAGCATAACTGAAAAGAACAAAGCAAATAGCACAGGTGCCATTACGCAACCCTGTTTGGTACCATTTGTCACATTGAAAGGTTCTGAAGACTCTCCATTTGAAACAGAGTTTTCCATCTCCTAGATATCTGTCTTAACAAAGACTAAGGGAGGTATCTTGCCCAGTGGTATTAACGCGCCCCCAGACACTATCCTGGGAATTTTCATAATCCGGCACCATATATATATGTCTATACATATATAGATACAGACCACTACCCAGTGGCAGGGGGGTAGATTGGTGAGCGCCGGGATTTATCTGCATGCAAGCAGGCCCTGCACACTGCACCTCTAAGGTTCTAACCTACTCCGAGATCACTAGTCTATTAGCCTGGGGCCGCAAGGCGCCCAGTTACCATAGTGTACCACGAGGAGGTCAGACTAGAGTCTTGTCTGGGGATAGGCTATATACCAGCAGGGGAGACTTACTCACTCGGCTCCCTTTTCGCTCAGCTAGTGGGCTATCTGGCGGCTAAGCAAAGAGTAAGAGTAGGAAGCACATGCAACTACAAGTACGCTCCACTGTTGCACTAGACGCATCACGAAGACCTGTGGATAACTCCACCACACCATATATAAATATATATATATATATATATATATATATATATATATAAATATATATATATATGTATATATATATAGATATATATATATATCTATATATATAAATGTATATATATATAAATATATATATATATATATATATATATATATATATATATATATATATATATATATATATATATATATAATGATCTCGCGACAGAAGTTCAAAGAGTTTCAGATATATTGTCAGGCAGAGGTTTCGTGCAATGAATCCGATCATAAGCTTGTGTATTATAGGTGAAAATAATTATGTGCATCTTCGAAAATCTACATACGTATATATATATATATATATATATATATATATATATATATATATATATATATACATATATATGTGTGTGTGTGTGTGTGTGTGTACTTTTGGTTATATTTTTTTCAATTTATATGTATATATATATATATATATATATATATATATATATATATATATATGTGTTTTCTGCGTGTGTGAGTGTGTGTACGTCTGTGTGTTCGCATGCGAGTCTGTGGTGTACAATTTTAAAGTGGCTGTTTGCTTTTCTTGCTTCGCTTACTTAAGTAACAGCAAGGTTACCTTTTGTTCTCATATTAATTTCGATATAGACATGGTGTCATAGCCCGCATCCAATACTTTATCCATCGTCTTTATTTATCCAAATCAAATGTATTCATTTCTTTTAAAATGATCGTTTCTCTTCTGCACTTTTAGCAACAAGTCCAGAAAAATATGTCATAGGATGGATTCTAACTGCGCCATTTATTTTAAGCATCATCACGACCAATTTCCTTGTTGCAAAATATAAATTGTACACATACTACAACATAATGGTAGATATTCTGGTCTAGTTAATCGGTTTTTCCCGGGGGAAATTCTATCTCTCAAAATTCTCTCTAAAGATGGAGAGCTGATCTAATAGAATAAGTTATAGATCTACAGTCGCGACGCTATCCTAAATAGTCTCGTAGAAATTGATTATTTTGAAGCTGATCGAATGGTCGTTTGATCTTGTTCAGAGTATCGACCATTTGTGCAATTTTATGCCGGCATACAAACCGTATTCACGCAAGTAATTCTTTTAAAGACATGTATGTTTATAATTATCTACCGTCCAAATTAGTTATAATGATTATTCATAAGGTGAGAACAACTTCAGGTATAGATAAAATAGTTATCCAATAAAACAGGTTTCACCGTTACTGCGTATTATCTGCTCTGCTTACCATGACAAGATTCGAACCCTCAATCACAAGTACTAAAATTGAGTTCGTTCACTATTGAGACAGTATCGCCCTTCTGGAACTACGTGATTATTTATCGCTTATGCATTTATGCCGTGATTTGTTGTTACTATTAGCGATGAATGGATGTGTTATAGCTATAAGATTACGGGTGTTATGGAGGAAACTATCAAATGCTTAGGAAAGCTCCGTAGCTATTTATCATTAACAATAAAAACAAATAACGATTTTGCTCTATTTCTTTTGCTCTCACTCTCTCTCTCCTTCTCTTTCGATATATATATATATATATATATATATATATATATATATGGAGAGAGAGAGAGAGACCCTTCAAACAATCTATAAAGAAAGTATCTAACACAAGCGGACAAAATTTACTAGCATACAATCACAGCAAACAATTATGTTCAAAATATTAACAGTATTTGAGTACAACTCTAACACGAACAAACTACAGCATAACCCCACCATTAATACAATATACAAAAAAACACCCATCTGTGCAAAACGACTGCCCCAGAACCTATATTCTCTACAAAAATCGACAAAAATACATCAGTCCATCGCACCTCAAGCAAATAAAAAATGCAACAAACCCAGATGCCAATTATGTAAATGCATCACCTCCAACGGCACATTCACACCTCCTGGCACGAATGTTCAACTTAATCTCACCTGCGATAGCTCAAACGTGGTTTACTTGATAGACCAGATACACAAAAGGCAATTATATAAGGGAAACAAGCCTGGAATTCTGAAAACGCCCCAACAACAATAAAAACTATTGAAGACAAATCCACACGATACCTGGTAGACGAGCATTTGAATCTTCCAATCCACGCCACATACGACATACATTGCATTTTCGTAGCCTACAAATTCAAATAATAACAACACAGACTAAATTTTGAGACAAACTCATTTTGAAACTCTACACCCATACTTCTGAACTTAATATGGACATGGGATTTCTCAACAAATATTCGTACTACAAACATACGAAGTTACTAACAACATTTTCCAACAAGCGAAGAGCAAGTGTGGGTTACAGTGGAATGCTTACATCTTCACATTTTAAGAGCCTCAATATCCACTGATTTGTTTTTCTTCATACTTGCCAGGTCAACTAGTAAATTGTATTAATTCATCTCGCTATCCCATTTATCTTTCTCTCTCTTTCTCTCTTTCTCTCTCTCTCTCTCTCTCTCTTCAGCTCCGATTCTATCTATATAAGTGTGTGTACATATGCCCTTGTGGGTGTGCGTATGCATGCATATACATGCACACATGTATATCGCTATGTCTATCCCCTCTTTTTCTACATGAATGTGCGTGGGTATGTGTGGGCACGGATGTATATATATATATATATATATATATATATATATATATGCATGTATACATATGTACATATGTATATGTCTGTCTCTGTATGTTTGTCTCTCTATCTCTTTCTCTCTCTCTCTCTCTCTGTTTATATATATATATATATATATATATATATATATATATATATATATATATATCTTGTGAAGTAGTCCAACAGTAAAAAGAAAAGGTCAGGTACAGGCTGCGTTAAGATAACAAGTGTATTAACATAAAATGTACAAAGGTAAGAAAACTGACTGGCCCTCGGCTAGGAAGTAACAATACTGTCCTTTTTCTCCCTGGTGATTGTCTACTCGTACTATTTATAGTGAGAACCGGTGTATTTTTTCTTCTGTTAGAACGGCCGGTGTAACAATGTATGTATATATATATATATATATATATATATATATATATATATATATATATATATATATATATATATATATATATAGGGTGTGCGGGTGTATGCATGAACCCATTTACACAGCATTTTCATTTTTCATTGTTCTAAGTTCAAAAATGACCCGTGTACTAAAACCCCACCTTGAACTCCAGCAAGTGTGTCTGTCTACCCCTATCTCTCCATTCCCTAACCTTCCTCTTGCTTTTGTGTGTATATAGATGTATGTCTGTGTATGCGCGTGTGTACATGTAAGGTGGCATACTTATGGGGATGTTCTAATGTTTCTGTGTGTATGCATTGGTATATATACGCAAATATTAACTTGTGTGTCTATCTATATATTCCTTTATTTTCATTTATTTATATCTCAATACATTTGAACCATGTTTATGACCACTTGACTTTTGCCTCCCAGCCATTAGGGACGGACACCTTGTTGTTCTCTCATTTCGCTGGTTCTTATGCCGCCTTTTATCACCCACCTTCCATCGTACACACACAATCCCCATTACACTCATGAAGGCTGAAAGATCGCGGCCGAAAAAGTTTATTCTCCTTCAAAAAAATAATTATATGAAATAATTGATATTCGTACACGTAAAAATATAGAAAATAAACAACGTATATATTAAAATATATATTTGTTACATTATTTTTTATACATTTATATATATATATATATATATATATATATATATATATAGTACTTAATGTATCCACATGAAATATTATAAGGAGATATAATTTTTATGTATCAGTTTTAAGTATTTACTTCAACAGTGATCGATACGTAAGTAGAGCTAGGTAGTAAGTAATACAAATATATATTGCAATTAAGCTACACAGATGCTCCGGCGTTTTATCCCCGGGGGATCATTTAGCCAGGGATGAAACGCGGGAGCCTCTGTGCAGCTTAATTGTCATATATATGTCCATTGCTTACTATATATATATATATATATATATATATATATATATATATATATATATATATATATATATAATATATATATATATATATATATATATATATATATATATTATATATATATATATATATATATATATATATATATATATATATACATATATATATATATATACATATGTAAGAAAAAATTACCCGCCCTCCGAGCGGCAATTACTTAAGATGGCGTGTTGCTTACAAAAACCAAAGAAATACTTTTCATTTGATATTTTGGTATTTTAGAGAAAAATAACAAAACTATGATTGCCATAGTTTTATTTCATATAATCCAATGTGGTGGAAATATATTGTGCATGAAGATCCTCAAGGTATGTTCTTAGGAAAAAAACAACAAATAAGATCAATTGATATTGTCTTTAAGATTCTAAACGACGATAAATTTGTTTTAGTTTCAGTATAAAAATTCAAATAAATTCAACATTAAAACTTGTTATATAATGAAATGAATAAACATCAGCGTGTAACATCAATAAATCAAATAAAACTATCTTATATCAGTTTTCGACTTTACTATAAAAGACAGAAAAATACTTAAGCCATATTAAAAAAATGCTTTTTTTGTAATTTAGAAAGATTGGAGATGTGTTTTTCAATGACAATTTTTAAAGTTATCATCATCATCATCATCATCATCATCGCCATCATCATCATTACCACCATGTTAACCATCGGTTTATTGGCTAGGAGCAAAATGTAGTATTTGTACTGAATCTGAACTTAGTTTTATGTTATCTGTTCGTGAATGAGGACCCCTTCTATACCGACGCAATTCAAATATTGTTCCAATTTAGAGTGCTTATTTTTGGGGAGCTGGATTATTCTCGCGTTAAATATTGACATTGTGCCTTACTCTGCTTTCGTTGGAGGAAGTAAATAAGAACAACAACAAAACAACAACAACAGCAACGATTTAAAAAAAATAATAAACGCATGTATTTAATTATTAACAGTTAAAAAAATATAAATTTATTAGAAACTAAATATAAATAAATATGAAAATGAGAGGCTGAGAGGACAATATCTTAATGAACGAACTACATACACTGACCCACTCCCCCCAAGGAAAGGTTAATGGCTGGGATAATAATATTATGACAACAGAATAGAGAGTACAGAACTCCCCACACACGCAAAACTGGTAATCGTGAGGAAATGGTATCGTGAGGAACTAATGAATACTGTACGGCATTCTCCTCGAAGAGTAGGTAATGCCTGGGAGTAATCTATCATGATGAATGAAAATATACTACAGTAAATTATATAAGCATAAACGGTTTCAATGTCAATATAGTTAGAATAAATAGAATACAACTTTTGTATGTATTCATTTAGATAGCATTAAAAACCATGTCAAGTTTCATTGTCCAGGTGAAACGTTTAAATTAAAATTGGCTGGAAAAATATAGTTGCCATTTTTATAAACAAAGATTAATCTGCTGGCTAAGGAATAACGATAACTTTAATGCATGTTTATTATGAATTTGAGTTATGATTCTTCCTTAGCTAGTATTATGTTGAACAAACATATACTAGACTGACCCCTCCCCCTTAACAGATAATTATATCATGATGAACGAAAACTACTTCCCTCCACCCAAAAAAAAGAGGAAGTCATTCTTGCGTGGACGGTCTTATGAGAATATAACCGATACTACACTACTTCCCTTAAAATTCTGACGAAATCGAGTCTTGGGGTTTTTTTTATTCTTGGCGGATACTCCCTACACACCCTTAAAACGGATTAGGTAATTCCTGAGAGGAGAGTCTTATGACAACAGAACCGATTCTATACTACACCGATATTAATATTTTTTTTCCAATTAAATCAATTTTTTTTTCATTATTTAAAAACGTCTAGCCACATAAAAAAATATTTTTAAAGGTTCCGTGGCTAAGATTAAAGTGTAGTATCTTTTCTCAAACATCTCGGCAATATTTGACACTTAACTAAAGCCGGAAGTAAATTATCTCCTTTGAAAATTCTAAATAAGTGTTTAAACACATATCCATAATTAAAGCACTATTAAAATAAAGAAACAGTTGATGTATCGGATCCACTTCACATATAATATAATATTTATAGTTTTAATTTCTTTACAATACATACACACGTGTCTACTATTAAATTCACAATAGATTATGTATGATAATATAGAATACAAGAACAATCTAAAGCTGTAAATTATTCTCTTAATGAGATGGGTGTAGTTCCACGAGGTTTATTTGATGAGAACAACGAGCGCAATCTTTTGAGAATAATAATTAACTATAATATACTATGACGCTTCTATTCTACAAATAGTTTAAGGAGTCAGGATTTACCCGAAAACGGTTTCAAACAGGACAGCACCAAATAGTCCGCTAATGATAACGTAATGGCACCTCGGAACAGGAAGATGAGAATGTGTAAGCCAATTTACGTCAGGGTATTAATTTATATCCCCCAAGTAATGATTATGCATATTATAATTCATATTAATACACGCTATAGACATTATATTCCGCTTGGAATAAAGACACAGCACGTTTCTTTCTAAGAATGCAAAAGAACATTATGAATACATAAGATGAAGACTCTCGAAACATCCACAATGAGAGAAAATACAAACCCTATAAGAATAAACTTATTGACATTAAAATGATTAATGATACTTATATATTTTATATATATATTTAAGAAAACAATTACGAGTTTAAAGACATTAAGAAGATACAATAACAGTAACCTGTAAATGTTATATTTGTCATAAAAATAATAATGTTATATTTGTAATCAAATGTATTACTCCAATAAAATAAATAAACATAACATTTGAATTGAAATAAATCGTGTAACAAAGTTGAAAGAATGTATATGACTACAATTAATGTAGGGCATTCGAAACAAAATTGGACATCTTTGGAAAAGAAATAATAACAAACTCATATATGTATTTATCAGTAATTGATGTATTTCTTGAAGGAACTTTTCCCGAATACATTCAACTCGGAATAGCCGCCCCGAGAATTCATCGGACATGAAACTGGAGCACGCGAGGTTCAAGGTGTCATTCGCGAAACGCCTCAGCACAAGTTCGATTCTTGCAATCAACTCTCCGTTGGTGTTGCAGGCGGTATGGTTGGTGCATTTCTCAATTGCGCCTTCCATATAGGAGAAAATAGGGGTATTCAGGCGAGTTGGGGGGGGGGGCTAGATATTAAAACTTGTGAAGTTGTTGAAGTTCTCAGACATCCACTTTTACCTCGAAGGTGTTGCAGAGAGCTATGACCTGATGTTACTCGCACAGTCATCTAAACTTTTCACCCTATGTTTTGCAACAGTGGATAGCAATTCAATATTGCCATCTGAATTGAGTCTGCGGATATGTGGGTCACATTACAAGATCTTCACTAGAAACACACCCACAGACCATTACAGTTTGAGCGAACTTGGTCTTCATGACGAGCATGACTTAGTGGTGGATGTAGGCAAACTAGCTGTCGTTGTGTCTGTTGTGTAACTGGTTCTGAGACTGGGTTTTGCTTTTGCTATAGAGTCTTGACTCTAAGTGGTTGACACTTGCGACGCGTGTATTATAAGGAGCGACGATTCTCGTTCAGCGTTTTCATCATAGTCGCCACTCTGACACCTATCTCCCTGACTAAGAATTGGATCATCCTGCCTGAATCTTGCCGAATCCTTGTGCAGATTCTGGACGAATTTCGTTGTGCACGCTCGCTATGATCCTTCATTCTAAACGCTGTTTCCACATCTCTGTCGAAATTCCCAAGTTAATATTTTACGTTTTTTGGATTATTCAAAGAACACTAAGCTGCAGTGGAGATTGAAGAACTTTTTAATCCTGATGCAAGTCACTCTCTTCTAATACCCCAATTCTTCCATAGTCCTTTATCTCTCAACCCCACAAATAGTGCATATAAACATATCCATTAAATTTTAATATTAAATACGCTAAAAGGGTCGGAAATGAAAGAATATGGATACACGTCAAGTTTGTGTCGAACACACGGCATTAGTTGTCCAGTCAAGTGAGTGGCTCTAAATGTCTGTTTCCCTATAATTTAATTTATGTCTGGTAGTCGTTTAGTAATCAGCCACTTACTCGTCGTTCTCAAGTCGATTTAAAGGTCAGGTAAGGTCATAGGATCACATGCGTTAAATATTAATAACACCAAATAAAACAATCACATCATTTTTTCTATATAGTTATTAGTCAGATTAGATTATTATATGTATTGCTTGACACACCGAACATTGACCCGAATGACGCAATAAAAGCTGCAATTCCTTCTCCTAATCCCTAACACGAAACAAATGAATGTAATTAAATAAATCTAATACTAAGTTATCGATAAAATTAAAGAAGACAGTTTTCTTTACTTTTAATCTTTTTGAGTGAAAAGACACTAGAAGCAAAATGGAAATCTTTGAAGAGTTGACTTTCTAAATACATGATTATCTGTGTGTAACCTCACATGCGTTCAATAACAAGAACAATGCGCTCGATATGAGTTGTCAAATTTCTTTCAATGATGTTATGTCAAGTGATTGTTTACTGCGAGATATAAACCAAGATTCCACTGATTTCTATACGCCTATGGTCTGTAATGATAAAGCCCACTATTATACAGAAACAGCAATCCGTTACATTCAATCGTTATTAAATAAGTCAAAAAATTATTTTTAAAAAGAATATTAAAATATTATCAAATTTCTCTCAAACATTATGTATTATACTACACATACGCATGCATCTGCTAATCCTGACATAGTGATATGAGACTAAAGGGAAAGCGTAGAAACCCTAGTTTAAGCCAGTGTCCCACATTATGCTTGCTATAACAGAGCTGAAATAGGCAAATAACAACATACTAAGGTCATATGTACGACATAAAATGAGACTGGAGTCTCAGGAAATTGTCATCATTCCAGAAATAATAGACGCTACCGAACCAATGAAACAGGATTTCAAAAACTACCAAATGCAAAATAGATACAAAATAGCATATAAATAGCCTGGAGCGCTCCTGTATTTTCTCGGAATCCGGGATATTTTCTTTTCTTTATTTTTTTGACAAGGAGAGGATAAGACCTTCGAAATATATCAAATTGATCGCTGATCACCCGGACAATTACAGACTAACACTCTTGCTGTCTATGTAAGTTCGTCTAGAAAAATAAACAAACCTTTTAGATCTATATCCGACTTATTTTCGGTTTTGTTTTGTTTTTGTTCTTCACAACCACCAGCGATCCGGAACTTTGCATTGCTTCAACCTTTTTAAAACTTTTAGTCTATATATATATATATATATATATATATATATATATATATATATATATATATATATATATATATAAGAATACACGGTCGAGCGCGTGTTAAAAAGATACTATGATAAAAGCAGTCTTACATTACTTTTATTTTTTTATGATTAAAATCAAAATCAAAATCAAAATCTAATACGATTAAACCTTGTATTTAGAATCTTAATTCCAATTTGAGACATTTAAAAATTATAAAATCGAAAGCTTACCAACATTAACGCTTAGTATTTGTGTTCCAAACTGAGCTTTAAGAAGAAATTGAATCTCAGGAAATGATGCTTTATTTTGTCTAATGATTATTGATTGATATCATGCCAGCAATAAATGTTTAAATTCCCCAATAGATGGTTGTGCGCGATACAAACACTTTAATATATTCTAGATAAACTGAAATGTAAGGAATGTCTATTAATCCATGTGTATTAGCTTTAATAGGTTCATATAAAATGGGTCATATAAAATGGGTCATAGAATAACATATTGCATAAATTACACAAAAAGATTAGAGACCTGAATTTATACGAAGAGCTTCGATTGCTTTTTACCCTGTTTGCATGAAACTAAATTAAACAGAATAGAAGCCATATTGTTCATAATTTAGCTTAGAAGATATGATCTAAACGTCATCATGATAGTTTAATAAGTGTAAGGACGGATCGTTACATATAAACATATAAACATATAAACCTCTTCACTTTATACAGATAGAGATATAAGTGCCAAATTAAAATACATATTATCATAATACAATAGAATAATTCCGGATACATGAAAACTTACTATGTGTTTTCAAAAAAGCTTTGCCCTATAAATGGTAAATATCTATTACTTACTTATATTAAAACAATGGTAAAAATTAATTATTTTCATTACTATTGAACTAAAATAGGATGTTATATATATGAAAACAGTTTTATGGGATAATTATATTAAAAATATCCAATAAGTTGACGCTGTTCACCTAAGCCTTCATCCCCCATACCATAACCCTCCTAACTATAGCTACTAAAATAACAATGTAAGAAGGCATGTATACACTTGAAAATATGAGAAGATACGTATACAATTGTGTATATGCGTATATCTTATATGCGTATATGTATATGTATGTATGTGTGTATGTTTATGTATGTGTGTCTATATATATGTGTGTATGTATACATACAAGTCCACCTCTCGTTGATTCCCTACACCTCTTCCGCATCTTTTGTCCAGACCCCCTCCCCCAGCACTACACACAGCTAATCTTCTTTTCACAGCAGACAAAAATAACCATTTTCACCATCGCCTACCTTCACTCGACACCGGCTTAAAAATATCGGTTTTAAATCCATGTTTGTAACCTGTCGAAACATTGATCACCCAGGAAGCTAGAGGTTCTTGTGCTGCGCATTTTTATATACATTGAACTCTGACTGACAAACTTCATTCTGGACCCTGTGAAACTGATAATTCTACTCTCGGACTACTGCTTACACAAGATGAATTGAACTCTACTAACAAATAATCAGCGTTAACAACATTTTGACTCCTAAACACTTTGAGTATTTTTTTTTCAGAGATTAATTTCCAATGTAACAGCTGTTTTGTTTTTTACATGTTTTGTTGACACAAAAATAACTTCATATGTGTTTTTAATTTTGTTTTAAATTTTATTTTGTTTATAATTTTTTCATACTTAAATGCTGCCGATAATATTTACATTGTCGGTTTTTTATTATCTTATGAAAATAGTTTGTCTTTGAAAACCATGAATTCAGGATATGAATTTCCTTGTTTTGAACTTCTGATGTTCTAATAAATATTGTATATTTACAATTCTTTATTCTCATATGTTATCTCTTGAATTGATTACTCTATTCAATATATCGCGCTTCATATTATCACGATAGATTATTATTAACCGATAATTCAATTATATTGTATTTAGTTCAACATTTGGATATATATATATATATATATATATATATATATATATATATATATATATATATATATATATATATATATATATATATATATATATATATATATATATGATCCAGGTAAAACATCCGCAGGGTAGTAATCCAACGAATTTCAACCGGGTTTATAAAAAGTGGTCAATATTAAATACAGATTTTATATATAATTATTTTTATTTAAACAGACATTTACAAAATCTGTGATACTGGCATGTCGATTTTATCCATCAACAGCTATTATAAACTGAGATCTCATCAGGCAGAGTTAGAATCCGATCATAACATTAGATTATATTTGGAAAGACTGAAATGGAGAAAAAAGTAAAGACATTTTAAATTAAAATTTGGAAAGTCACGTGGTTGGCACCGTTAAGAATCAAAATCAAAAAATGAAAATAAAAAATAAAAATAATAAATAATAATAATTATATTTTCATTTTATTAATAAACATTGCATCAAAACATGCTTGTATAGGTTTTTCGCCTCATTTATTATTAAATTCTTTAAAATAATGTTTAAAAAATGAACTCTTAAATGTATGTATATATATATATATATATATATGTGTGTGTGTGTGTATAGGGAAGTTTGAATTTCATGGTGGAGTTTAGATTACCTGGTGAGTTGAATCATCTGGTTTTTGCCAATTACCATGGGAGTTTTAATTAACATGATGAGTTTGAATTACCGAGGAAGTTTTAATAAGCTAGGGAGTTTGAATTACCTGGGGAAGTAAAATTACCTAGGAAGTTTAAATTATCTACTAGACACAATCCCTGAATGGTATCGGTAAACCATTGGTATCGGTTACTCTGTACAAGGCTTTGATACTTCACCTTACAAGTAAACCCTGATCAAATATTCAAAATAACATAGTATTCCAAGCCCAACGACCCCCTCGACACAGCTATACACTGACTCATACGAGGAATGGTGCACTTTCTCTAAGTAATGTTACTTAAAGTTACAGTACTTAGCTGGATACTCCATCAAGCTAAATTAATTCTTGTCCTGGGATCCGGTAAAACCAAAATGTCAAAAAAGAAGATATACTGTGACCTAGTTAAGTTGTCAATTGGTGAGAAGATAATTAATCGTGTCCACTTCTTCATTAACTCTACGTTTGAGAGATAAAGGAAACTTTAATCGAGCACACCGATATCTATGTATCTCATATAGACATCAGGTTTTAGCCCCAGGATGTGGCCCCTTGATATCTGAGAACTTCTATTGAATTAAAATGAAACAAAAGAGTATATATGGATAGTCATAATGGATGGTGCACTGCTTATTTACAAAAAACCGTTGGAAATAATCCAGACACCATCTATAATGACTAGCCAATCACTACAGCTACATACTATTATACATGACATAAGGATATGAAACAAGAGGAAACAAATGAGCAACCCTAGTTGAAACCAGTGTCCCTTATGATGTATACTTAACCAGAGCTGAAAGAGAAATGATTACTAAATACCAAGGGATTATGTACGACATGAAAAGAAACTATAACCTTAGAATATCTCTATTATTCCAGTAATAATAGAAGCAATCTGACTCATGAAAAATAATTTAAAAACTACCTAGCGAATACACCCAGTGAACCAAGTGATACAAATAACTGCACTTAAAGGGACGCTTTGCATCATGAAAATATATCCTGATTGGAGTGTCTGAAATAGCAGTGAATGTCTGGCATCTGGTAAGATGCTCCACCCCAGCAAAAAAAAAAAATTGAAAATCGAATATATATATATATATATATATATATATATGATAATTACAACGCTTGCTTACGGAGTCTAGGTTGATTCTGTGGGTGGAGTTCGAACAGTGCGATCGTCTGAGATTATCATCGTTGCACTGATTAGAGCGAAAATTCGAAACGCTCGCTTATGTATGTAAAAATAATTTATTATTCATGTAAAAGTAATATTGTTATAAAGCCCTTTAATAAGATTAAAGTTCAGCCCTGTTCGATGAAGTTAAAATAAACTGACACGTAGCTTTAAAGCATATTCTGACAACGTTCGTAACATCTTTAGTCAGTCTTTCTTGATATGCCGCCCTTCACATAAATATAACTTAAATTACCTTCTTGAACTTGGTAATGTTCTGTGACCTAATAGTTACAGCGCTTGCTTATGGAGTCGAGTTTTATTCTGTGGCAGGGGTTCGAACCGTGAAACCGTCCGAGAGTATCATCCTTGCACTGATTAGAGCTAAGAATAATTTAATATTATCTGTTTAATATATATATATATATATATATATATATATATATGGTGTGTAGGTTAGCGTTCTATAGCTAAAACTATAGATTTCCTTTACATTTGACAAAAACCAATAGCTTTATACGAGACATAGCAGGTGTTCATATACTTCTTTTTGAAATATTTCGAACAGTCTTTCGTCCTTTATTTAAATCCGTATATTTTAATAAAACTAGATATGATACACAACTATTGTGAGAAACTTGACACTATTAAACTTGAACAACATTCATGTCAAATCTCCGTGCATGATAGGCATTTGTATTGACGCAGATGTATGCCCCTTGTGAAATATATATTTTAGTTAATATGTACGAGCGTCTATGTATTGTTATTACCGTACGTACAAATATACAGGGTGATTGATAAGTCACTTAGCTATGTATTTTTTGAAATTCTAAAGTTAAAAAATACGGTAATACAAAACATAAAGTTTATTCAACAAATACATTTATGCGAGTTTAAAATCACAGCAAATTCTCAAAATTTCCACCTTCGTTCTGCATGCATAGCTCCATTCTTTTTTGCAAGGAATTTACGACTCTTTGTTGACTATTTGATTGATTATGAAATTAATATATATAGAAAGAAATATATAAACGAACAAATTTAAAATAACAAATAGCAGTAATTAGAGAGTAAGATAACAATCATCCAAAGTTCATAGTATGTTTGTGCTTCATATGGTAATTATTTTAAATAGCTAAGTGAAGTGACTTAGAATCACCCTATATATATATATATATATATATATATATATATATATATATATATATATATATATATATATATATATCAGCCGGGGTAACTTTTGACACACACTTCTTTGTCGTAATGAAAAGACCATCTCCTTCTTCGGGAGAGAAGGTTATTGCCTTTCGCTTGAGATACCGCTACAAAAATGTCCATGTCCATAATTTAAGACTTCTTTGTTCCCCTTTACATTTTCTTACACTTGTGTTACATCTTACTACCGTGGTAGCATGTAAATAAGGGGCTTTTTACCGCCCTATTCATCTTACCAACAGAGGAATATTTGACACATTCTGATCATAGGGTTTAGTGCAAAAGACTGTATACTCTCGATAGCCTATGCAAATTGAGTAAATATTCAAATTAATCGGTCATCAAGTGTCTCGTTTTTGTAAAACGGAACTTAGCTTATTGCACAGTCAACCTATAGAATAGCAAATCTTTTTTTGTTTGCCATTTTGTCGACTTAATGTCTTCAGGTTTCTCTTTTCACTTAACATTTAATGCAAATGCAATTTATTGACGGCAGTTTTATTTATCATTCGTGAAACCAACTGGACAATAATTACCGAACACAAATCGATTATTCAGATTAAAAGAATGAATAAACATGTTTCTTGTAAGAGTAGTAGTTTTAGTCAACCTAATTCATAGCAACACATATAATACATAAATTATTTTGAAATCATTTGTAAACAAGCCGCACGTGCGTGGTCCCTCTCTGTATGTGACTCGATGTGGCGAGTGTAAAATACAATAAATGTAGGCAATTTAGGGCATGTTTACCCCCCTTTGACCACTGGGGGCGCGAACAAGTATTTTTCTGAGGTCAAGGATGCTCATTTTATATCCAGAACAATTGCCTCTACATTTTGGGCAGGTTTCAGAAAAATTGAATGGATGGATCAAACGTTATGGGAGAAAAGGGTCATTTTTTGCCATTTTGGGGGCTTTGACCCCCTGGGGCCGCGAACCAGATTTGTTCTAAGGTCAGCGATACTAATTTTCTATTAGGAGCAATTGCCTCGACATTTTGGCCAAGTTTCAGAGAAATTGAATGGATGGATAAAAAGTTATGTGACAAAAAATTTCATTGTTTGCCATTTCGGGGCGTTTTGAACCCCTGGGGGGCTAACCAGTTTTTTTTTTCAAAAATCAGAGAATGTCACTTTCTAACCTGACCAAAGTTACAACTTCATGCCAAATTTCAGAGAAATTGAATGGAGGGTTGCGGAGAAAAATCTGGACGGACGGACGGACGGACGGACGGACGGAAATGCCTCAAAACATAGGTCCCCTCAATTTTATAAATTGGGGGACCAATTAAGAAACATCCAACAATAGTGTTCTTCCTTCTAGCATACATGCGTATTATCCATACTGATATTAGAAACATATGTGTGTCTATTTGTGTATTTTACTAATCGTTTTCCCCACTTTGACTCTGGTACATGAAATCTGGTACCATGTTCTCCTTTCTACGCATATCATCCTAACGGAGATTACCAACTAGACAGAAATGCATATTTCATTGGACATATATGTAATTTATTACTATTTGCTGTCACTATTATTAGAATTTTAAGTAAGATTACCTAGTTAAAATACTTGCTGTTCTTTTTCTATCATTATGTTTATGTAGTGTTAATGATACATGAGGAAACAGCAAAGTAGTGCATAGCTAGGAAAAGTGGTTTCACGAAGTAATTACATTAAAATGGCTTACTTGTTTTTTTTTTCAGAAACGAGAAGCATCCTTGTTGAGTGATTTTAATCAGCAAATATTTATTTTGCAAATATAGTAGTTTTTATTTCACGTGAAAATGTTGATTTATTTAATAAGAAATCGAAATGCATTGTAATACATTTTTGTAAATCAATTATTGTTTCTTAATAAGAGATTTAGTCTAAAATAAACTCATAACAACAGCTGACTGTTCGTATAAAAATTGCAAGGCATTTATAAAGAATTTGCCTCGCAGGTAGAAAAGAATTTTGAATATTTTAACCCAGCTCGGAATTTCAGTAATTACATGGATAATAATCATTTTTATTAACAATATTCAGATTCTCCTCACGTATTAATGTTAATCGTTTTCTAAGTACATTTTATACAAACGAGAATCTGTAGATTTGGGTGAAACATTACTCTCTGACTAAAATATTCTGGATGTGAGCGAAGGCATAGATATGTTTGATCCTAATCTAAAATACATAGAATCTCTAGGAGAAAAAAATAAATAAATAAACGATAATAATTCCCACGTTGACACATATCTCTCTTAAAAGGGAAATATCTGACACAACTATAGAACAGTTGGGTTTTTGATTCGTTGTTTTTAAAATTCCTTAATTGTTTATTTATTTATTTATGTTTTGTTTACTAGTTTATGACCTACCAAATATTACACTGCTACTCGCTCGGCAATATACTTGCACAAAGAAAACCTGTAACTATGGCGATTTTCTGAAACGTATGTCTTGCTACTGATTTGCAATGAACGCTTACAAACCCTTAGAAATCTACACAGCGCAATTATTTCGACTACTAACATGTTATAGCGAAGCGGGCGAAGTCTTATATTATCAAGTAATCGCCAGTCTTAGAACATTCGGGACACATGTTATAATTTCCGACCAATCTAGAAATATATATTTTGCACGGACGATAGTATATACGATGGGTATTTAATCGTGTTCAGAGAAACAATAACGGAATAATCATTAATTTTTAATAATGCTTATAACATTTAAGTAAGATAACGCTTCACATGGATACCGGAAAGTATACTATTATACCTACCTATAAGATATGCAGGTAATTATGAGAAATAAATATTTAAAACCTTTTTTTAAACACATATAGATGTAATGTTTAGAAACATTCAGAATTATATTTTTAGCAGAAACGTAAACAGCTGAAAATGTTATGGTTTGTGACGATATACAGTACTATGGCCATAAATGTTCCGAAGTGTATAAAGTGTTATTAGAAATTAAAGTGAAATGTGTTTTATATAAAAACATAGTACAAGAGAAAAAAATAAAAAAGATTGGCTCGTCAGAATAAGATAATGATTAATTACATTTATTGCTATCAATGAAAACCTCTGTAGATTTGACAATATGACATTTAATAATGGACACTATGTAATGAGAAAAATGACGAAAACGAAATAATTAAGTGGCTGTTGGTTTTTACTGTTACAAATAACCATAAACAGGAGATACGTAATGAGATACGAATAAGATAAGAATAAGAGTGTATGTATAGAGTAATACAAGAATCTTAAATAAAAAAATTAAATTAATATTTTATTTGACAAAGGCAACTCGATAGAAATACATCACTAATTGTAATTATTGTTCGCAACTTCTTGCGAAGAAAATAATGTATAAAAATCTTCTACTACAAACACCATGATGTATGAATGAATTACAAACATTACTTGTAAACATAATTAAGGTAGAAAAACAAGATCAGTCGAGTTAACATAAAAAGCGTATCACGGACTCTGATTTTAAAAAACGATTATGTACTTGTGACCAAAAAAATTTACGAATACCGTTTAGCCTTTGTTAATATTTACAAAGAGAACATAAGTACACTAGAAGTCGAACGGCACGTACACCGATTTACATAGATAGTTTATTTGGATATGTTCATAGCACACTCCTAATTACATTAAGGGCACTTGTGAAAAACCAAAAAAATAAAAAATAAATAAAAAATAAAACATTAGATAAGATTTGTGACGATATACAGTTCTATTTCAATCATCATTTACTTATATTAAACAAAAGCAACAACAGAAAAAATATTTATCGCCTTTACGCAATTTTTTCGCGCATTATATTCTGGACTCTAAACTACGCTTTAATCAAGTAACATATGTCCCCATTTAAAAGTTGATGGGGCATTAGAATTCATTCTTGTGGTAACAAACATGAGCAATTAAAGTAATATCAGAAAACATAAATTAGAAAATAGAATGAGCACTAAAGCTACAGAAATCCTTTTGGATTTTTTCTTAATAATAATTTATATATAGTAAACTGTAAATGAGTCTATGTGTAGGGGTTCGCATTGTTACCTGAGTTAAGTGCTGTTGAACAAGACTTTATGTATAATTGTCATATAAAACCTTTTAAATATATATAAAAAAATATTAGTACAATAATAAGATGGAATAGTTAATATTTACCATTGTTTGGATATTAGAAAGTAATTGTTATTATCCTTTTAGATAACGAAGCTTTTTAAAAACACATAGTAAGTTTTAATGTATCCGGAATAAATCTATTGAATTATATGGTTTTTTTATTTGGCCCCTTTATGTCTATTTATATGAAGTAAAGGAACTGTATATGTTTATATATATTTCTCTCTCTCTTACTCTCTCTCTCTCTCTCTATATATATATATATATATATACGATTCTTTCCTAAACTTATTGAACTATAATCATGAGTTTTAGATCATATCTTATAGGCTAAATGATGAATAATGTGAACTCTATTCTGTTTAATTTAAGTTAGAAAGAGGGTAAAAAAAAGTTGAAACTCTTAATAAAAATTTAAATATCTCCAATATTTTGTGAAATTCTTACAATAGGTAATTGTATTACCCATTCTATTTAAAACTATTAAAGGTACTACACATGGATTAATAGATATTACGGAAGTTCAAGTGTATCTGTATTATTTTTAAGTGTTTGTAGCTGACATAATATCAGCATAACACCCTATTTGAAAAAGATTCAATTTCTTCTGAAAACTAAGTTTGGAACACAAATGCTAAGCGTAATGGTAGGTAATGTGAGCTCTATTTATAACATATAGTATTATGTAACAAGGATGAAATAGTTCGTCAAAATTCACATACTCCGATTTTTCTTAAATTTCAACAATATATATTAGACATAAATTATGAAATATTCCCTAAATTTCAGTTACTTTTGTGTATTTTAAAATATCCTTGAAAGACATAACCTCCTATTTGAAAATTCAAATATTTTACGTTTGTGACTAAAAAAGGAATGCATACGAAACATTATCATAGAAAAGGTTCATTGAAAAATGGCGCTTTTACAGAATTTGAAATGAAACAAACCGCCTTTTGTCGAAAAAAAAACGAATACTTTTGTTAGGGTTTGTTTAGAGTTATGTTAGGCTTACGATATGGTTAAGATGGGGGTACGTTTTGGTTAGAGTAATAGGAAACGTTCTGATTCAAATTCTGTAGTTCTATCGAAAAAGTCTATGTACTAGAAACCGAATATACGTAATAATTATATTCAATATGACGTAATATAGTCAAACATTTATCGACAAATATACGATTACTAGAAAAAAAGAGTAGAAACAACATGAAAATTAACATACTCCCAAAAATCAAAGAAAAATGTTTGAATAAGATTTTGACTACTAGTATAAATATCAATATTTATTCATTTGAATCGGATATTTGATAATATTTCTGAAAAATACTTTATATAAATTATTTTTCATGTTTTTTATGACATCTATATACATATATTTTACTACTACTACTACTACTACTACTACAACGACTACAAACATCCAAGTTAATTATTTGCTTAATAAAATTAACGGTTAAAATGCTATTTTTTTAAGTATTATTTATGTTTTATCTAGTCTTTTGATACAGTAAACACCATTCTTTTAATAGGATACTTATAGAAACTTTAGTGATATTAGATTAAAAACAAACAGAAACTAACTGCAAACAGATATATTTAGATTAAATTCACATTTTTATCCGACACTTAAGGCTACGAACACTGGTTATTACCAGTTCTGTCCTAGGTTACAACGGAGTAAATATTCTTCAACTGAGTCATTTTTCAAATTATTTTTGTTTCTGTTCTAGAGGACTGTCTTTTGAATAACTTGAGTCTCCTCATTATAACCCGACCTTGTGTGTCAATTTGGTTTGGCTAAGTAAAAACGAAACGAAACAGAATACACTTTAAGATATAGACAGTGTAGTGATTTACTGATATATTACAATCTGTCTGATATAGAATTACATCAATCAACAAACCTATTTCATGTGAAATAATATATTAATTCGTCGTAGATTGCAAAAAAGAATGAACACTTTATTTTAATCTTTTAAGCATCACGTTCGATCCTTGTAATTTCTCCTTTCGTGACACAATCATGCCTTTGGATCAATCTCATAAATCAATCGAATAATCGATTTGCTAATCGATTATGCAATGACCAGTAACGACCATTAATCAATAAGTTCATGTCTCCAGCATTGCGATCGACTGTAGGAAAATTTAACTTCGTCTATTGTGTATTGCTACTATAGTGAATGCTGGTAGTGATTGGTTTCCAGTCGAATGCAAACAGACCTAACTCGGTCCGCAAATACGATAATGTCTGCGCAGTAGAGGTCACATGGCCGGATGTGCTTTTCAGTCTAGTCTATTGACCTCGTTCAAAGTCAGTTGTTAGTGATATATTCGTAATGGAAATTTAGAGGAGGATAATCTGCTAGAAATGTAGTAGTGGTCGTAGTAATTGCGCACGGGGTTAAAAGCTGACCAGTATAAAAATCGACAAAATAATAGGAAATAAAGAATGATACTGATCGAATCGTGTGGCAATTCGTTCACAACTAATCGATCGTATCATAAAAAAACTACTGATATGTCTTTTTTAGTAACCATGATAATAAAACTGGAAACATACTTATCGTCTTCGGTTATGTATATTCAATGATTTCTCCAACAGACAGATATATTTCGTTAAACATAAAAAAATGCAATACTCATTTCAATCATGATGTTTATATGCATGGAATCACAATATATACCTGTTGAATATTTGCTTCAAGTGTAATATATATTGCGCCTTTAACGTTTATATTTGTTAGTCAGTGTTTGAACATTTGTTGGAGGAAATCGATCCTGAAAATACCATTAATCAACTTAATGTAAGGAGCTAGCAAGAACGAAAGATTATCATCACAAAGACAGGAGATGATTATGTGCATTGGTTTTTAATAGACCAAGGCTATAGATAGGAGAAAAACAGTCAGCAGAAAGAGAGTTTCACAAGGCTGCAGTTATTGGAATAAGAAGCTTTATTACAATGAAATATCAAAACAGCGAGACCAACTAGTCAGAATGCCTGGAACAAAGAAAGCAAGGAATAGATCAGACAATTCTGAAAAACACATGCCATAATAGTATCAATGTTAAAAGACTGAGACTAGAAACATCACGACTGTGAGAGCGAGGGTGCAGAGAGGAAGAAGAGGTGGGGTCAATCAAATTACAGATACGTTGCTACACCTTATCAAGAACCTTAAAATCGAACAGAGATTGATCAATCCAACTATGACAACAGCACTCCATACATGGTCTGATTATCGATTTATATACAGAGAGAATTGCCTTAAATGTGAAAAAGTTTTTTGAGTGATAGTGAGAACCAACTGTACGAGAAGCAGAAAGAGAAATAGGTCTAATATATCAACTCAACAGACGTTTTAATTAGAATGAAAGACCAAAAAGTGTCAGGGTCCATTTCTCCTTAAAAGCAGAGCCATCCATAAGTATCTCAAGAAGAAAAGAGTCACGCTTACAATCGAAAGGCACAAGCTGGGTCTTAACAGGATTAAACGAAGCAAGCAATTTCGTACCACGATCAACAACTGATTTCGAGATAAGCTGCATATTTCAACTGATCAGAGGGAGATGGCGAAAAGCAACCCATGAATAGAAAGTGACATCATCGGCATAGATGTACATATTCTGAATAATATTCTATGGAAGATCATTGGTACAGAAAAGAAGCAGTGTTGGGCCCGGAAATAGAGCCTCGAACACATCAGCATTGATAGGAAAAAAGAACTGATGCGAAACGGAAAGAGTGAGAAGTACAAATACAATTTTGTCTCGGAATCTTATAGATCAATTGATGATGTGTACAATGTATATTATTTGGACTACTATTCTCATCTTGGGTGTTATTCTCACAACGTTTCGGATGTTGGAACTTTTCGTTTTGCAGGTAAAACCGTTACTGTCCACATAGACCCGCGGCGCAACGGATAAAAGTGATAACTAGTTAAATCTGATTGTATCGCTGAGGTTTATGGTGTAATCGGCTGATAATAGAATACACCGCAAAATCTCTTTAGACTTAAACCGTTGTTGGCTGACGAAAGGAGAACAATCAAATCTCGTGGGTTAAACAAACGGTTCCGTTTGAAGTTCCGTGCGATTTTCCGAGTTCGACATATATACTATGCTGTAAATCTTGACGAAAATCTGAACAAAATGTTTCAGCGGTAAAGAGAAGACGAAGGAGATTGTTTAGTTGTTCTCATATAAAGTACTATGAGACGTTTAATTTTACTTAAGAGCTTTAGAGGAATGCATCCGATTTTTCATCCAGGCAATCCGGATCTCTAAACTTGAAGAGGGACTTTTAACGAGGAAACTTTCATAATTTGTCCGCGTAGTTCGTCATCGTCCAACAGACCTTTTTCACAAACTAATGACACCAGCCCCAGTGGATGAGACAGGAAAAGAAGATAGTGAGGCAACTGCAAAAAGATGTAACTCTGACTTTCTACAGTATGCTGAGAAGTCGGCTTTAGACAGACGTGGATAGGCAGCCTTGATTCGGGTGAATGACGTCACAGAATCAGATTCAAATACTCCAAATGAAATGGTAAAATATAGATTTTTTTATATAAAAAGAGGTAACGAAATCACCGTCACATTTTGGAAATACTTGTCTGGTGTTTAATAGAAACAAATATATTAACAAAAAAAGCCAACTTCATGAATCCACGTCATATAAATAATTTACTCTTAGAACATATCATGAATCCATGTGTAAAAGTATCAATAAAACTATGATTTTATATTTTCCGTTAGTATTTTAAAAGCTTTTATACCTACTATCTAATAATGGTGTGGCACCGTAATTTTTTGTGTCAAAGGTTTGCAGAAGCGTAATACCTTTTCGAGTTGGCTTTCAAGGATGTAATCGACTGGTACCCATGCATCTCATAACTATGTGTTGCGCAAAATAATAACGCTCCATAGTGAATATACGTCTTGGCATGGCGAGGAGCAGCATCCTTCTCGAGGTGACCCTGTTCATATGCATGAGTATAGCGAGAAAATGACAGATATAAAGGAATAACCTTGATCACAAATTCTGCTATTCTACGGGTGGTAGTTTTTCAAGTTGCACTTATAAACAAACTGATTATCTGGTTCTGTGATCAGCATCATTTCGCAGATGATCATATACAGTTGACACTTAGAAGGCATTATTGTTCTACTTTGTGGAGTGGCATATACTATGTGCAGCTTTCGCGTGTATACAATACACCTTCAGAAAAAAAAAACTGTTTCACCATTGAATGATGGGTTATCCGAGAAGAAAAAACGATATTCATAACATGTTTCTTTATTCATTCATAGTATTTTATGAGCATAACTTCACCTGTTAACTTGGAATGTTTTCCTTTAACATACCCATGTTTTGAATTGCGCTATCCTTTTAGAATGATAGTGATTATACGACATGGCAGTATCATTACCCATCGAACAGAGTGTTCATAATATCGAGGTGTTAGATATTAGGCGAGTATAACACTAGTATATACATTTTTTAGTTAAGAATAACACAAAATGAAAGGTAAGGTGAGGTCAACTTGATGAGCTCGAGGTGAACATTGTTAGCATGTGAGAATTTATAGAATAATATGACGGCATATGGCGGAATGAGTGAGTAGGGGGGACGACAATCTGTTTAAGAGCACGAAGCGCGTGAACGTCAAGAATCAGATGATCTGACAAAATATGACAAAATAATGATTATAAATCACCCTGTCCCCCTACCACACTTGTCAGTTTTGTGTCGTCTTAGTGTAACAAAGGACCTTGTATTTAAGCAGGGAAAGTTATACAACCAAGAGATTAAATGTAGAAGAATGCACAGACGAAACGATTGACAACCACATATGGATAGAATTGGTGAACTGTAATATTTCTGTTACAAACGCGGAAACTTGGGAAGTGACCCTTTCGGGTGAGCCACATTGACCTCACATTAAAAACCGTCCTTGTATCTAACTTTACTCTCGTGGGGAGGCCAGTAAATAGAAACTTGGATGTATGCATGTAATGTATCATGTTAAAACGCCGCAGAAAAACCGTCGGGTGCTCTTTGATAACTGAGGGAATTCGAACTTACAATTACTTGCAAATCAGAAATATACAAGAATGTGATAATTGTATAAAAAGAGAATTTGAACGAGTGAAGATATGGTTTCAGAAGAAGATAGATTTTTTAGTTACGCTTTAAATAAAATTTATTAAAGTGATGGAAATGTGCTAAACTTTTCATAATCATCATATATTACGTAACACTCGTAAAATATCACGAAATTTCTGCCTGCTTGAAGTTTTAAACTTCATCAAATATTAATTCTTATATGTTGATCACACATTAGAAAGTCTAAAAAGTATGTGCATTCGCGATTCAGCATCATTTTGTAAAGTAAATTACATATTTTCAGAGAGAGTACAAGTTGAAGGTATCTTTTTATCAGAATAAATAAAGATGTTTATTAGCAAACGAAGTCTTATTATTAACAGT